>OX438926.1:34974799-35349799 GCA_949316025.1 Lapara coniferarum
TTTAACGGTTGTTTCTCTTGTTCGCAGATGCAGTCAAACGAGCGGAGTGAAGGAGTGTCTCTCTGTGTGATACAATGTGCATTAACTAACAAAATAGTGAATTCTCTGCATAAGTTTAGTTAGAGAAATTACTTGTGATTTTTACCGTTTACTTTTATATAAAATATACACAGATAGATTTTAAGATGTGTCGTCAGATTAAAAAATACGAAGGCTATATTTTCAAAACAAAATGGCGGCCGGGGTGTATTCCGATAGCATATTTGTTAGTAAATTCGTTTTTTAAAAGTCACTTTCTTTTGTATAATCCATTTCTACATTTATTTCTTCGATATTATCAAATCGCAGTATGCCAGATTTGCGCCGAATAATTTTTCCTTTAGCAGGTGTTTGGAACAAGACCTCGCATTTTTTAATTAATCGTAAACCCAATACATTTGTACGTAGTAAATGGTGCCAAAATTTCATAGCTGCAGGTTAGAATGGTGCAAAATATTATCAAAATAAAAAACCATCCTTTTTTTTACTTTAATTATTTATTTTTTTTACTCTACTTTCAAGGGTTTTGGGCTTCTTCTTTTAGATATACCAGGGCCTCCACTCACGTAAAAAACATATAAAAAATGAATCTTGTAGCTTTAAAAGTATTTTTTAATCTAACGCATTATTACCACATGACATCATGTTACGAGCAAGCCCTGGCCCAAAAAGTGATCTCAAACGCGGTGGCCAGGGCTCGCCCAGCAATCACTGCCATTGTTGTCTCGAAAATGTACCTTATGTCGATGCAACAGAGTCCAATTAAGGCTGTATCATCGTTTCATTTTCAAATAAAAAATCACTTTTTGTAGAGTCTGTGAATGTTTCGTCATTTTCATTACATTTTCAATGACTGAGCAAATATGTAAAGAAGACAATTGTGCGTATGAGAAGTATCCGTTTATAACAAGCTTGAAATATTTTAACAACCAATCTTTATATACCCGCACAGCTTTTATCTCCTAAAGGGTTAGGTAGAGGGACAACTAGTGCGCCCGTTTTTCGCTATACGTATTCCGTCCCATGATGTGATAGGGGGCGAGCCTATCGCCATATCGGGCACAATAAGTCTTCAAAGATTAAAAAAAAAATAGAGTTCTACTGATTAAGATTTTTATATATTTTTGTATATATGAAATTTTGTATATTAAATATTTTACGATATACAACTTTTTACAAATATAAAACTGTTTTATAAAAAGTGTAAAAATAAAAAAAAACTTAAACATTTTAAATGACCTTTTTACATTTTTTTATTAGGAAACCTTCGTCAATTAACGTATTCCTCTTTGAAACTGAAGTTCCATAAACTACATTAGGTCATTTCGATTTACGAAAAATTTAATCGTATAACACAGATGCTTCTCATATATACTATGTTCGTTTTAAGGTATATAATAGTTAATGTTGTACATAGAGTATATAGGTGTTAATGTAAATTGGTTGTATATAATTTTGGATCAGTAATCGAATGTTTTAGAATTAATTTCTTTTTTCTTAACTCCTTGAACTCAAGGTATCGTTTTGCGTGAAATCTTGTTATTCTAATCCTTTCCTATGTTATTGTTGCTGTCTCTTTTATTTAATAAAACGAGTAATTGTATATATTTAGTATAACGCTAAGCGAATAGGGTAACATCTTGGGTTATTTTTTGTTGATTTCTTAAATTTTTTATTCCTATTAAAGTACCTTTTTACATTTTTTTGTTAGAAATTATTCCTCTACTTATAATAAGATGTTATAAATTAATGAAAAAAATATTATAGTTTTTTCTATTGTTGATAAGTATGGGTTTTCTCAATGTTCTTTCGCTACTTAATTTTGTTTTCGGTAGCTATGAGCGCGGGTTATAGACTGCGTAAAGATTTTATTTTGATTAAAAACTAATTGTAATAAACGCATAATTTTGTCAACTAAGTATGTATATTATGGATGTTGTCTAGTTGACATGTGAAACGGGTCATGAAACATATAGTTACCACTTTGAATCCTACATAATTAAGTATGGCGTCTGCACTTGACTGAGCGTCTATTTATTGTTAACGCATAATTTCTAAAAATTATGAAGTATGTGTAGATGCCATAATTCCCACTCCGTCCCGTTGCGTTAATTAATATAAGAACATATAGCCACTGGAAACTATTTTTGATGAAATATTACGGTATCATATACAATTTTATAGTTAAATATTTCTGATATTGTCCGTTGGAGGCTCATTAGATGTAAAGCACGATATCTACGTTTTCAAATTGTCAATTAATTGCGATTCGAAGAGGCCTTTAGTTTTCGCCGTGTTGTTTTTTTTTTTTGTTTTCTTCTTTTACGTCGTCCATATGGTGCTATAAGATCAAATCTTTCTATAATTCTGAGCCAAAGACTTTTATGTTTTTTTCCACATTTTATATGGGCATCTGCTTAATCATCATTAATTTAAAAATGTATTATTTTATTGTTTTTTTTTTCGTTGAACGAGAGGCAAAAATGTGATTAAGTGAATAGCCTATATAATATACTTTGTTGTATATCTTGTTTGCTTCAAAAATCGTCTATTGTTTAATATACGAGGCCTTGTGAAATTTTCTCTGACAATAATGTTAGTGGTAAAGTGGTTGAATGAACCGCATAATTTTGATGTTATAGGTGCAATTAAATTTAATATATACATATTTAATATAATACGTCTTTTTTTGCCAACCTTACATACTCTAAACTATAAAATATATTTAGGGAATGAAGGACAATATATCTTCCATTGAAATTATGAAAAACTGTTATGCTGCCGGCCTATCGGAGATCTTAGATACATCTTGGCGTCATAGATTAAAAAACTGAGAATGAGAGAACTAGAATAGGAAAATTCTTGGTTAAAGAATCTCAGTATACTCTCTAATTCATATGATCATCATTGACCAACCTCTTAGCCTCAATACCTTGGTAAGTAACGAGAACTATAAGACATACGACGGAATGGGCTAGTTGTTCTTAATTGACCAACGCCTATATACTGCAACAGTTCTGAAGATTCGTAGATCACTGCAAAAAGCATTATAGAATGAATGGTGTTCAAATATCGATACATAATTATCACCATGTGAAACAGGATGTATGCAAGCCGCTTATGACAGGTCCGTCTGGAAAAATGATGTCCTATATTCAGCAGTGGTCTTTATATGGTTGATGATGATAATGATGATGATTATGACGTGAAATGCAATAGATAGGTATCAGGGAATGTAACAAAGATGATTTTCTTCAAGCTTTAACGCCAATCTACATATGTAAAAGCGAAATGTGACTCACTCACTCATCACGAAATCTCAGAAACTACTAGTGCTAGGAGTTGCAAAGTTTGTACGCGATAAACTTAAAAACTACCGAACGGATTTCGATGAAATTTGGTATGGAGACAGTTCGAGACCCTGGAAAGATTTGAGGCTACTTTTTATCCCGAAGAAATGTATATTGGGACTTTTATCCAGGAAAAACTCTTTCGTGCGGGCGTAGCCCCGGACAAACGTTAGTAGAAAATAAATGCGAATGACATACTATGTTATCGACAAGTCTGGCGCAAGGATACCTAATTCCCATACATATGTTTCTATTGTATTGGCGTTAACGCTTGCAGAAAATCGTCTTGGCTACAAGTCCAGGGGCTTAGGATGTGAAAAAAAACACGATACGTCTCCGTTTCGTTTTATTGTGATTGGTTGAGAGACTGACGTATCGGTCTCTCGATCAATCACAAACATCAAAATACCGATAAGTCAGTCTCTCAACCAATCACAATAAAACGAAGCGGAGACGCATCGTGTTTTTTTCATATTCTAAGCCCAGTCACCTTACGTTTCTGTGGGTAGTGGTTATCACCTCAGACAACCTTTATAGGATACTATTATCCACTCGAAAAGCGACCACTGTACACAGAACAAACCGCCCTATAGCGGCCCATGTAAGTATGTCGCCTTCTGGAATCAGTCTCTGTATATCCAATTCCCAACAGGCCGGCATAATTATGTCGACTGGCGAGGGACAAACATCTCTCGTCAGTCAACACTCTATGAACCCCACTCCACTTACGATCAGGTGGAGTGGGATCCACTTAGGATCAGTGAGATCACTTGTCCCAGGATAAAAACCCGCTGATTCTGTACAGCTTGGACATAAATGTCTACATATTCATCTATCCCTGGACATCATTATCAGCCACATGACGTCTACTGCTGAACATAGGCCTCCCCTAAAGATTTTCAGACGGACCTGTCAAAAATAGCCTGCATCCAGCGTGTTCCTGCGATCTTTATCAAGTCATCCGTCCACCTTGCTGGTGGACGTCGCTGATACTCCAACCTAATTCCGTATTCACCCAGGTCATGATTTAGTCTAGGATACATATAAATAAACCGAGAGAAAGATCAGGTGTAAAATGTCTGTCAAGGTGATCCCCGACACAATGCAGAGTATTTCAGAGCGTGCTGCCCTGCCAATAAATGTGGATGGGATGACAAACGTTTGGGCAAATGTTGGGCATTAGCAGATCAATAGTCTATTGTTAAAACTGATAGACGTATTGGAGTATGGCGTGTCTGCCTTGCTAAGGTTTCGGGTTCGATTCGGAGCAGGTGTTATTGGGTTTTTCTGCTCAGTATCAGTCTGGAATCTGTAATTTTGCTTCATAAATTGGTATAGGCTTATCTATTACATGGTAACTGGTGAATTATGGTGTGAAACACCTCTGCCTACCCGTGAAAAGGGAAAAGGCGTAATGTTAAATATGTAAGTGTATCTAATGGTGTATTATTGTGTGTAAAATTGATTCTTCTTCATTCTGATGGCGAATAATCAAGAATAGAGGTTTCCTTTCGATGGTTTAAATAAAAACGAACTATAGTTTACAATGATTACTCACATAATTTATTAAATAAATAGAATTGAATCTAAGTCTTCCGTTAAGCTAATTATATTCTAGCTAAGGAAGGGTAAGAGGCGATTAGGCCTCCGAAAATCTCGCCTGACGAAACAGCAAGCTGCCGACACACATTGGTGCTCAACGTGATAATCGTAAGTACGACCCCAACCGAGTCTAATCATGCTATAGACATCCATTTTTATACAGCATAACTCTCCCATATCCAAAACATTGTTCATGAAGGTAGTTCGTAAGGGATTACCAGTCCACAAATATTAACGTTTGAACGTGTCGACTTCAAATCGATGTTTCGAATAGTCTATTTTAACTTCAATACTTTTATGAATGATAGTTCTATTTACACAAAACATAAAGTTGTATTTCTTATACGATTGACAAAAAGGGGACACTCGGATTTGAACCGGGGACCAATCGATCTGCAATCGATTGCTCTGCCACTTAGCTATATCCCCCATGAAGTTATTGGCTTATTTGGTTGTGATATTTAAAATGTATTACAATGGGATAGTTTTGGTATCTATGCGAAGATAGCATGCTACTGCTAAGGTTGTGGATCGAAAGGTGCTGCGTTCGATACCTCGGTTGGGCAAAATTAATGTGTACGTTCTTTGTAAAAAAAATACCTGCGTTGTACGGGATTAGAATTTGTCCTATAGTTAGACACGTCTCCTATCAGATTATGACGTCGATATGGCTTTATCCTTTGGGAACATAGACGTACACTCTTGCATTATTAACTAAATTCTCGGGCTTACTGACCGCCAAATTCTGAACTTGATTTTCGGGTTTAACAACCATTTGTGTTTATCGATTTGAAATATCAAGCTATCCAGGGATAGTAGATATAGTGACTAGTGAAGAATGCCCTGTTGCACGAAAGACTGACGACTTGAAAAAGGCTGCGGGTAGTGGACGCATGCGGATTGCCGGTTGGCGCTCACTTGGGGAGACCCTACGTTCAGCAGTGGATGATGATAGGCTGATTGATTGATGTCGATAGTGTTTAGGCATAATTGATGTAGGTGTATTGTTGAACAGCCCAAGCCCTCCTCTCTTGCCCTGATGATAAGTGCGTGGTCTGCAACTTTTTTTTATTTTATTTTTTTATACGGGCACGACTTCGTGACCCCATTACACCTGATGGTGAGAGGAGTCCAGATAGAGTGTCCACTTACGAGCGATGATTGTCTTTTGCCAGTCGAGACAATTATGGTAGTTTGTCTGAACCGGATATACACAGGCTGATCCTGGAACGCGGCACACTTGTGTGGGCCCCTTGATAGTGCCCTTTTGTACGGTGTTCCTTATCCAAGCGGATACGAAATATATTCAACCACTAGCCACTGGAATCCAGACTAACATTAATGTGAAAGTAACGTAAGTAAGCTACGAGCAAGCAGTATGATGTAGAGCTGAAATATTCGTTCTACAGTTCAGTACCTCAGAGTAAAATCAATTAAATTGAAAACCAAATATAAAACAGAATAATTATTTCGGCCTATTGCTGAAAGCAACAGAAAATGAGCCAGTGATTTCCATCAAGTTAACCTAGCCAAATCCGATTGGGCAAACGACTAACTAACTGGCCAATCAATCGGTTTTCGTCATTCCTGTGCAAAGATATTTTCCTCTACCAGGATACCATGACATGTGCATAGTTATCAAATACAAATAAAATGGTAGGAATAAAAAGTGTAATGAAAAGAGTTATAAGTGGTATTACGTTCGGCTGGGTAACCGCGCGCGTGGAACGTCCGCCCAGACGAGCGTAGGGTTGCCACTTGGTGAAATTATGAGTTTTTATTATGGGATATTTTTGTTAAACTTCAATAGTAAAACCTCTAACGGTCACATATAACAAGCTGAATTTTGGGGAGCTATGACAATATTTTTATGTTTATGTCTACATGCCACGGCATTATAAGGACCCGTTACCGAATATGCCCATATCACACCGCGTATAAATTGTTAAAATCAACAGCATTTTCATCTCGAAAATTAAGTTACAGTTTCATTGTTGCAGTAATAAAGCACTTGTAACCAACTTTTCTACTTCCTGCATAGATGCACAATTTTACATAGAGCGTTAGACACATTTTCGCTTCGTGCCAGCCCTTGCCGCCAATGCAAGTGCAATGCGTATTTATATCGGCCCAAATTCTAAAGTGGGATGCGTTTGTGGGCCAGCCCTGCGCGTCCCTCATGCCGCGCCTCGGCATTTATGTACTCCTGGTACCCGCGACTGATTTATTGATAGACTAGCTGTCGCCGGCGGGTTTTAGCGACATTATTCTGTCATGTACTCTGGAAGTCCTTTGTAGAAGAAGCTGATTTAAGTTTTATTTGTTTTCTTTTTTCGGCCATGGAAATTAATGGACCTGATACAGTTCAGTCTAAACACAATCAACGAGAGATAACTTTCCTTTGGATAATCATAATACAAAGCCCGATCGTTCCCTTTGGAAGACTTGCGTGGGGGGAATATGGATCCATCACGTAGAGGCCCCTTTAAGATATATTACTCTTGGTGTACACTTTGCAGGTACTCTATCTGTCTGTACTAAGGGAGTAATACAGACAAAGACAGTGGCCATTCGGTTATTATTATTATAATTATCGCCAGAATTATGCTGGACTAGACAAATATCTTTACCGGCTGTTACTATGGGATTGGATTTACTATACCATGGTTGTCACCCATCACATGTAAAACACATCAGACTCTCAGTATCAACAATTCTCATACAAATCTGCGCAGTTTCAATAACCACTATCCTTGGCAATGGTATGATTCAGTGCTTCGTGCTCCTAGGTACGCCATCGCGTGCACCTCACTAAGGAAAAAACCCTCGGCCATTGTTTCAGGCTAATTTATAGTCTATCATTAATTAATAATGGCGAGGTCGGCTTCCGCGTTAGTGCTTCCAGGATCAGTGTTTTTCAAGTGACGTACTGTTAACAATGTTTGTTGAAGAAATTATATTTTATTTTGCTGTCCAGATTTTTTTTGTTAGAGTTAAAAGAAGAGACGAGCATGCTATTCGCCAGGTGATAAGTGATACGACCACCCATAAACAGTAGCAACGCCGTACATTACAATTTGAGACATAAGATCTTAAGTCGTGATTATGTAAGTTAAATCCGGAGTAAAATGGAAGAATTGTACCTGGAATCGCAATTCAATGGAAGCAGGTGACTTTACGTAGAAAAAATAAATTATCAATTAAACGCTATTATCTTCTAGGCCAGAAGACCAGTAAAGGACAATTGGGAATCAAGATTCAGACCTTAGATTATCAGGTACATTGTTGTTTTAATTAGGTACACAGACAAGATGATGTAGCAGCTTGCTTTGAAGAGTTAATTTCTAGTGATAAATGGCGTGATGCTGTTCGTTGCTGGTCTTAAATGTAAGTAATGAGGGTTAAGAAAAGGCGAAGGGGGTCATTGGGGCTTTACGGATTTTATTCATCATAGCTAACACATTCACACGGGTGGAGCCGCGATTTAAAGCTGATACGATAATAATTTTATTGAAGACTGACGTTTCTATCATCAGGTAAAAGTTGTCAAAAATATAAGTTAAGCCCCAGTGGGGCTAGGACGTGAAAAAAAAAACACGATGCGTCTCCGCTTCGTTTTATTGTGATTGGTTGAATGACTGACGTATCGGTATTTTGATGTTTGTGATTGATCGAGAGACCGATACGTCAGTCTCTCAACCAATCACAATAAAACGAAACGGAGACGGCATCGTGTTTTTTTTTCACGTCCTAGCCTCACAGTTCTGAATATAAAAATGATGCAAACTATTTTTTATTTTGTTAAAGAATGACTTTTCTATCGTTACGTAAAAGTTATCCAAAATATAATTTATACCTTAGTTCTGATTATAAAATGAAACAAACTATTTTCTATATCTATAATTGTAATTTCGAGTCCATGTGATATTTAAGCGTACTAAATTTCCTCTGTTGAATTCTGGTATATTTATCACAAAAGACATAGAAGCATATGGTTTGTATATTAATATGGTGGGTCCCCTTTATCGCACAGTTCAAACCGTGCAGTAAATATCGGAGCTCCGTTAGCCAGTTTCCCGCTAACCGCGCGTTGTCCTATTTAACCGAGCCAGTTAAAAATAACCGCCAACATACCCGCGTGTCGCTCGACTTTTGCCAAACATTTAACCCTGATTAATTTGGCTTAACCCTTTCAATACACTGCTATAAATTGCTTTTTACTGGCGCTAGCTTCCTGGGATGTCCCGTCTAGACTGAAGATAGTACTGGTGGTAAGTCTCTTATAAGTAAGAGTTCGTCTGGGTGGGTACCACCGCAGTGTCTATTTCTACCGCCAAGCAGCACTGTGCATACACTGTTGTGTTTCGGTTTGAAGGACATTGTAGCTAGTGTAAGCATTGGACATAATGAGACTTAACATTTTATGTCTCAGGATGACGAGCGCAGTGGAATGCCACATAGTACTTTGTAAGTCAAGGTGCTGGAAGATGTAGCTACAGTTTATGGGTGGTGGTATTACTTACCATCAGGCGAACGGCATGCTTGTCTCGTCATGTGATGCGATAAAAAATGCGATTTTTATGGCACGGCAAAGTGTCCTTCATGATCTTGATGGTAAGTGGAGTGGATTTCAGATTATATGGATGATTAAAGACAATCCCTCACTGGCTGACACATTTACGCAGGCAACTAAACTGGATATACACAGGCTGAACCCTAAACGGTCCTGATTCGCCTGCCACTATGGCGGGGTTTTACACCTTGTGTACGGTACTATCGGAGCGGATACAAAAATCCTACTGGTAGCAAATATGACTCATACGATATTTTTTTATTGCTATATTTATCTTTTTGCCCCAAAGCTATCCTAGTCAGATACGCACAAAGTATACAGAGTAGGGAATGAAAAGAAGCGCTGGCATGGTGCCTTTACTAGTAGGTATGAAACTATCCCGCACTCACACCCACTACCGCATCCCCTATAAGCCATGATCAGCAGCACACATTATGATTGTGAGTTGTGAAGCGACGAGACTCTTGGAACACTAGTCTTACTTAGCCCGCAATGAAGTTTATTGAACATAATAATGATAAGCAATTAAATTCGGCCAAACATGACCACAACTACTTTGTCAAAAGCGAAAGACTACGAAGAGAAAGAATGATACGTAGGAGTCATACTTCTTCCTACATGGGAGCATACTCAGCGCTCAAATTCATAATGTGTTCTGATGATCTTTGTTATAGGGAATGCAGTGGGTGTGGGGGCAGGATAGTCTAATATCTACTAGTGAAGACACCAAGCCAGCGCTTTCTTACTAGCAAGCATTGCGATGGGCTTCCACCTGCGAGGTGGACAGACGCCTTGATGAAGGTCGCAGGAATACGCTGAATGCAGGACGTTTTTGACTAGTCACTCTGGTAATCTTTAAGCAAAGAAGAAAGAAAGAAAGAATAACTTATTGTCGAGGAACACGTGATACTTAAAAAAGAGCAAACAAACAAAACACAACATAATATTCACCGCGACAACTAGGTGGCCATCTCAGCATAAGCTGTGCTAAGAAAAACAAAACACAGCACTGATTTTCTGTGGCCAAGATATTAAGGGTGGCCTATGTGTAGCAGTTAACATTATATGGCTGATGATGATGTATGATGATGATGTACTTGATTCTTAATTCTTAGCGTCTTTCAAGCGATTTGTTCATCCTGCCCTGCAATTGTATAGCAAATGTAATGTTTAACCAGCAATTAATTAACCAGTGTTTTACCTGAGACTTAAGTGAACAGAACAGTGATTAATTAAAACAATGAATTAAGGTTTATTACGAAGGGGTTAATGGCCGTCTATCTCACACCAGTGGTTCACAAAGTTGACTGGACCGCGACCCAACTAACGAAAACTTCCTAATTCTGGACTCACCTCCTGTCTGTCATAAAGTCATTTTTATTAATATTTAATTACTTATAAGAAGTACTATTTCAATGAGATGTTTAATTATTTTGATCGTTTTCATTCAGGGTTGTGGGGTTGTGTAGATTCTACACATTTTGACAGTTGATTAAATTTTATTTGTATCAAAAAAGAGTTTAAATGATCTATTACTCCTTTTCAAAAGCATAAACTTTCACATTTGAAATTACTTGGATATTGTAGCCAATTTTGGTACAAAATTACAGTGTGAAATAGATTGATAGATTGATTGAAATAGATGAGTTATTAGATGCTTTTTATCGAATTTAGACTTAATCATTTATACCCGAATACGGCGAAGCAGAGAATGGTAATGATTTTAACACTCTATGTATGCCTGTATGTATACATACATATCCATTTCATTCCACTATAGCGTCACTCCTATTGAACTGAATGTGACAAGTGAGGTAACTATTGACTGGTATTTATTGTGCGAGGATTACCTATAGGCCATATATTTTACCATTTGTTTTTTACTTTACACGTAAAAGAGGAACGATATTTGCATTTAAGATGAATTTTAAATGCGTGCATCAATGGAATCGTATACATATACATCTCATAATTTGGTTTACTTTGGTTTAATTTGTACAATTAAAATAGTCACAAAAGGCAAATAATTTCAAAAAAATTCTCTGATAGGTAGGTCCACTCAAGTAGCAAGATATTGTGATTATGTCTAATACCTGTCACTTTCGTGGGTATAACATCTCAAACAGCAAGTCTTGCAAGTCAAATTGTAAGTGTACAGTATTGTTATTTCAACGGAGTGAAATGACACGAGTTATTGACTTTACTTGAATGGGACTCAAGAGCTGTTATTTATGTGATACTAGCTTTTGCTTGTGGCTTTGCCTACGTTAAAGAGTTTTTCAGGATTAAAGTTACATTACCCTAATAAAATAGCATATGCCCATGATTTGTTAAGGGCCTGTCGCCATATCGACCATAAATTTTAGACTCCGAACTGATAATAAGCAGGAAAACCCAACATCCCTACCCGATTCGGGATTCGAACCCGGGACCTCGGAGCTATGTCGTACGACACGCAATACAAATACGCCATCGAGGCAACCCAATTATTAAGCAAGTTGTGATTCTGTGAATTTGTTTGTCGGATTATAATTCTTTCTTTAGTATTACGCTGTCTTATTCGAAAAACATCCTACTAATATTATAAAGGCGAAAGTTTGTAAGAATGTATGGATGTTTAGATGTTTGGATGTATGGATGTTTGTTCCTCTTTCACGCAAAAACTACTGAACGGATTTTGATGAAATTTGGCACACGGGTACATCATGTCCTGGATTAACACATAGGCTACTTTTTATCCCGGGAAAACATAAAGCGGGACTTCTATCCCGGAAAACTTTTTAACGCGGGCGGAGCCGCGGGCAAAAGCTAGTAGGCTATGTTTTTCTATGAAAATACTTTTACGCAGCGCCCAGGTTAAACCTAGATGGTTAGATGCAGATTTCCATGACCGATCATACCTGGCCATCTGCCTGCGACTTCTGACCGTCGACCTCTAGCCTCCGACTTAAGCCCTTACCTTTAACGGATTGTATAGATCATAACTTAGAGAAACAGAGAGCTGGTAGAGCCTCAGTTTTGTTTTACTTATAGTTAATTTGGTACGGTTTTTACAGAAAACTGTAATGATTTTGCTGTGTATTCGGAGATCATTTATGTATCGAGCTGCAAAATGTTCTTTTATTCTCATTTTGAAATGTAAAGGGCTGTTTACTTAGTGTTTGGTAATTCTCTTCTTCTTCTGTTTCCCTGGTTCATTATGACATGATATTACCACAGCACTTGTTAAAAATGTGAATTTTAGAGCTAATCCAAAAAAAACTTCAAAAGCCCATTCATTTAAAACTAATTCAAAAACTCACATTCATTCAACATAAATAGAAAATAGTTATCGTCAAAAATTCTAGTCCTAGATAATCACACTCACACAATACCCTCACACACGAATGCATACAAATGCAGCAGTCCCACGCACTCACGCGCACTCTTGTGTGTGTATGTGTGTCTGTGTGTGTAAGTAGGTCACAGAGATACGAGAGACACGTGTTAGAGGGCCGGAACTTTATTAGTGTACGGCGCTAGGATTTCGGGAACAAATTGAAAAAAATAAAATAGACCTCGGTCAACGTAACTTCTAATTTTTATCATTTATACCAAATATTACATCAGGCTTTAAATAATATAGAATTATTATAATACTTATTGAATTTACTGGTGGTAGGTCATTCATATTATGTGAGAGCCCGTCTGGGTGGGTATCACCGCAATATCTATTTCTACCACCAATCAGCAGTGTGCATGCACTGTTGTGTTTCGGTTTACTGGACATAATGAGACTTAACATCTTATGTCTCAGGATGACGAGCGCAGTGGAATGCCACACAGTATTTTGTAAGTCAAGATGCTGGATAGTGGTGCTACTTTTTATGGGTGGTCGCATCGCTTACCATTCAATAAGAATAATATCAGGCGAACAGCATGCTCGTCTCGTCATTCAAAGCAATAAAAAAAAATAATGAACAAACTCGACGTTAGTCTTTTTTATAGAAATTATCCTCAAACAGCGGGTTGGGGAATTTAGGCCATGAATTATTAATGAAATGTTATCCGCTTTTAGAATGTAATAGCATTACTATGTTAATCAATTATAATTATTCTTAATTTTTTTAACAAAGAATTGATCATTCAATTATAAGACTGATCATTCCACTGACTTGTCCTTCACTAGGCCTTGGATATAGTCAGATACAGTTTGTCATTGTTAGTTGTATATCATCCAGAATTATATTATTATGTATTTAATAATAGAAAAAATAAATTCGGTAGCCCTTCAAGCACAGTAACAAAATCCCTGCGCGGGCGCATCGCGGATGATACCGTGGTATGGAGAGCGTTCACCTCTCCCCGCACACTTCCCGCTACGCCCCGCCACCGCCCCTCCGCCGTCCCGCTCCCGCCCCACACCGCTCCGGGACACCGACCGGGAAATCGTTTTCTTTTCATTTAGTTTTCGATTAAGATCTCAAAAAGTATTTATAAGTTAATTATCATTGTGACATGTTTATTTGTAATGGATATTTATACCGATATCAGTTAATTCAAATTAGCTTTTAGGTTTCATATAAAACAATCTAGAGACGAATACATCGTGGAACTTGAAAAACGCCATGATTTTTCATAAACAGTGAGAACTCGTATCTAGATCTTGGAATTAGAAAGCACTGCATGCTATAAGAACGCCGTCACAAGACGTATTGTAATTACCCTGAGACCTATAAGTATTAGACTTACAGGTCTCAGGGTACAGGCGGGTGACAATCACCCGCTTGTGTTTGTACACAGTGGAGTACTATGTAATTCAAAGTTCTGCATGGTGTTGCTACTGTTTATGGGCGGTCGTATCGGTTACCATCGAGGGAGTGGCATGCTCATTTGTCCATTCTCATTAACTGGCTTTCAAACATGAACAATCAGTGCAAACCTTGCCGGTCAAATTAATTGTCAAGTCTTAAATAAAATTCTATGAAAACTTTTATACTTTTGAGTATGGAAAATGAGTATTATATTATCTTTAGAATCTTTGTTAATTTTTTACTAAACTAGAATTGTATTTTTTTTTTCAAATATGAAAGCTTGTTTTAGGTTCATTCAGGACATAGTTTTTATACATTACTGGAAAAGTTACCAATTTTACATATGTACGCCCTAGACTACCCCCTTGCGTGATTTCCTTTTATTTCATCCAATGTTTGTCAGTTAAAGATTGCCTCTTCTCTGCCACCATTATTCTCAGGCTTAAGTTTTTATTTATGATGTACAGTAAAATTAAAAACAAATAATAAATAATTATCACAAAATGTTCCACGTTGGCCTAATGCTGTTTGATAACGCGATAAACTCTAATCTGTTTCCCAGCACGCGCTTGTAAGATTATATCAACTCCTGGAGTTTTGTGATATTCTGGTACTCTTTT
Organism: Lapara coniferarum; assembly: GCA_949316025.1. Lineage (NCBI taxonomy): Eukaryota > Metazoa > Arthropoda > Insecta > Lepidoptera > Sphingidae > Lapara > Lapara coniferarum. The sequence goes on from OX438926.1 coordinate 34,989,777, forward strand.
TAACAATAGTGATATTGGAGCGCCTGGAGTCCTGGTATTTATGCCCGATATTGCGATAGGCTTGCCCCTATCACATCTTGCGATGGAAACATAATATGGTGATAAGTGAGCGCCCTGGTTGCAATTTTCCATATTAATTGTGAATACCACACAATGGTGGCAAGGCAAGAATTAAGAATTGTAACACAAATTGACTTGGGTGCGTCCTACTTTTTAAATAATGAACAATCCTCTGAGTCTAGAATCTTCTGAATATAATATATCTTATCACACCGATGATGTGTGCTCAATAACAAGGGCTCTTTTGAACGGAGAGTATTTTTAGATGTTTTAAACAAAGTAACAAAAAATATTTCCTACCAAAATCACAATCACGCGATGATTTTTTAAAACAATAAAAAAACGCTCTCTCACTTATACTATTTATTTAAATGAATTTCAATAAGTGTAGCAATCCCTAATATTTATACTGTTTACGCTTGTCGACAACAGATGGCCCTGTACAGTTTCATCTAATTATTACATCGCGATGTCAAGATTCTCATCGAAATATTCACCCTAGAAGACGGCGCTGTGACGGTCTAAAACGACAGAAAATGTGAGGATTTTTGTATTGTTCTCTAACATATTAGATTTCTCTCGTACGTCGATAAAGAAGTTTCACTTCAAAAAAATAAACTTTAACCTATTACTCTTGGAAAAGACTTAAAATTATTTTCTTTATTATAATTGACAAACATTTTTTAGGCATATTATTATGCATTACAAATAAAGGATATTAAAGAATATTAAAGAATGATTTGCTAAAAATTATCCCGCCAAAAACACAAATGTAAAAAAGGAGAGCCAAGTTCAATACAAAAATTATGCTCGGCTGTGGGCCTCGCCGCAAAAAGAATGGAGATCTAAATGAGTCCCAAGTTCTGTGCAAAATCCAAATATGTATTTATAGGAACAAAATAACATTTTGAATAAATATTAAACTCTATTTCTTTGCTTTCAAGTCAAATCTAACCTACTTTAAGATTTCACATTTTTAAATAACAGCAATTGTTATAGGTATCCAATAAAGCAAAGAAATATAGTTAATATTCAAAATGTTATTTTGTTCCTTATTTACATATTTGGATTTTGCATAGCACTTGGGACTCATTTAGATCTCCATTCTTTTTGCGGCCAACCCCACAGCCGAGTATAATTTTTGTATTGAACTTGGCTCTCTTTTTTTACATTTTTACATTTATGTTTTTGGTGGGATATCATTACTTTTTGTACAGAAAACTAGACAGGTATTGAGTTATGTGGTGCAGTGCGCCACCGACGACACGCCGTTGGTCGGTTGTTTAGCGCGTATTACAAGTTTTTTGTATGGGGACACAACTTATTTTTTGACTTAACTTTATTTTTATATTTCTGTTATATAGCAAATATAAATAATACTTATATTGGCATAGTTTCAAATATTTGCTTGTAACGGTTCCAACGCTACCATTAAAAGTATTTTGTTTTTGTATGGGGTCCCCACTATTTTGTAACTTTTTTTTATTTTTAGATTTTTTCCTACGCTTACACACAATTACCGAGCTGGATTCCAAATTTCATCCTTTTAGGTCATCTGGAAGTAGGTTAGGTTTAGGTACCATATGTCAGTCAGTCAGTCAGTACTAAAATTTACGACTTTTAGACCTTCATATCTTTATAACCGTTTGAGATAGCTTCATGAAATTTGGGCTTCTAGATGTCCTTATGGATATAATTAAACACACGTAGTTTTATGTGTTTACTTTAAAGAGTTTTTGAGTTATAGAAGAGCCAAAAGTGGCACCAAGTGGTTCGTGTAATATTACACTCGGCGCTGGCTAGCCAGTTCCTTTGCTTGAACTTGGCTTGACACGCTGCTGCGTGTCTAGATCTCTCATAAGAACTTATAAATAGAACTTGCGCTGTATCAGTGTATTTATTGGATTTGTTATCCTATTAAAGGACATCAAAAACATAAACAACATGAAAAAAACAATATATACCCATGTTCCAAATTAAAATGAGAACTAACAAAATAAGCCAAAATTGCCCATAAAATTAAACAATCCAGTTTCCTTTAACCGTTTGTTTTTTTGATACACATACATACATACGCCCATCAAAAAAGTTATTCCAAAAACTATCAAAGTTTTTTTGTGCACAACAACACGTCGGACGTACTAGGCGGACAGAAAACGAAGGTGGTACAATGGAAAGCGGGGCGAAGGCCGTCCGGTCACGCCGAATTTCACTGCGGACAACGGCCTCTCACTTATGAGCTCCTGATAGTACACTTTCGGAATTGCTGTTGACGTGACGTTTTCTCGTTTTTTTTTAATGAACTCGTCGAACTTCCTGACTAGCGAGAAAACTTACGTAAATATAGTTATTTTTAAAGAAAATAGAAAAGCATCCTTAATTTTCCCATAATCATCACCAGACTTTTTGTTACACCTTGTCATACTTTAAAAAAATTAAAAGATCCATAATATTATTTCAAATTGGATCGTTTTTGAGAAAATCGCGGCCAAACTTACATACATACATATTAAATACGGGTCGAATACAGAACCTCCTTTTTTAGAAGTCGGTTAAAATGATCATCTAGTACGATATACCATAGAATGCTTATGAATGAAAAGCATGTTTTTATTTCCTTTCAATGCCCGTAACTATTTCTAAATTTAAAGATTTTAAAGTCAGAGATTAACACTTAAAACTGACAATTATGAAACATAACATCTTATCTGCAACACAACACAATACTGACACACACAGTACAACAATCTGACAAGCATAATACATTGCAACTAGTGCTTGCAGCTCAACCCGCGCAAAGTTCATTACCGGAACATAAAGCACGCACTCAAGAGTGATGCAGAACTTCCTATTTTGAAATAACTTTCAGAATCAACGCAGTAAGGCGTTGAAATTAAATATACTTTATAATATTGCAGTTTAAATTTTTCCAGATCAAATAACTGCCCTTTCTACGCCCAAAAGCCAGCAGACAACCCAGATAACACTTACACAATGACTGTGAGCCACTGACACACAGTAACAGTTCGTTATGTAAGCATTATGTAAAATTCACACGCGAACTGTAATTAAAATTTTACTGATTGTCGCGGTTTTGATCTCGTTTCGGTGATACAGTGTCGTAATTGAACTATGCTAGTTCCGGCATTAGGTCATAAAATAATCATTGTGTTCCTTAAAATATAACTGAATGACTCGAGACAAGCTGGGCCGCAGGAAAAGCCAAAAACCGAAATAATTTTGGTATTTTTTATGGCATTGAATGAGGATACGAACATGCCATTCCCCTGATAGGCAGGCGATATGACCACCCATAAACAGTAGACTGTAGAAACACCATCCAGCACATTGAGTTACAAAGTACTGTATGGCATTCCACTGCATTCGTCATCCTGAGACATAAGATGTTAAGTCTCATTGTGTCCTGTAGTTACCCTGGCTATAATATCATTCAAACCAAAACACAACAGTGCATGCATACTCCTGCTTTTTTTTTTGTTGTTGACGCGGAGAAAGTGACTTATTACTACCGCCCAGTGTTCAAGGGGAACGACTGAGCGGTTATGTTGGGTTCACCGTGCCTTACGACCCGACGTTGAGCCGCCCGGAAAGATGGAAAACGTCGGGCGACCGCCGGGCCGAGTCCCTAATCTATGTACACCGCACGGCATACCAACTAAAACTCCGCAGTGGCCATCTTCGGCGCATTAGGGACGGCTGCGGGCTTCCTCCGACTCACGTCTAAGTTGTCGTCCGCAACCGCCCCTGCGCGTACCGCTGTTGCGGTCCTTCTCCTGTTGTTGCGGGGGCTCAGATGCATACTCCTGCTTGGCGGTAGAAATAGACATTGCGGTGGTACACACCCAGACGGACTCTTACATATGAGAGACCTACCTCCAGTAGATGATTTGTATGATGATTAATTGTAGTGTACTATGCTATTATTATGTACTATGCTAATCCGCACTAACATTATAAACGCGAAAGTAAATGTGTCTATCTGTCCATTGCGCTTTCACGGCTAAACTTGATTCTACTCCGATTTTGATGAAATTTAGCACGAAATAAGATTGAACCATAAAAAAGGAAGGCCGTTTGTCCTGGAAAGAACATAGTATGAATTTATCCCAGTAAAGTTTATCACTCGGACAGAGCCGCGAACAAAATCATTAAAATTAGTAATTTTAACTATAATTATAGTGGGTCATATTAAATAGCTTTTACATATAAAATATTTCAACTTCTTTCCACAATCCTCATAACAATTTATTTCTGATAGTAGGTCTCTCATATCTAAGAGTCTGTCTGGGTGAGTACCACCGCAATGTCTATATCTATCGCCAAGAAGCAGTGTGCATGCACTGTTGTGTTTCAGTTTGAAGGACATTGTAGCCAGTGGACACAATGAGACTTAACATCTTATGTCTCAGGATGACGAGCGCAGTGGAATGCCACACAGTACTTTGTAACTCAAGGTGCTGGATGGTGTTTCGGCTGTTTATAGGTGGTCGTATCGCTTACCATCAGGCGAACGGCATGCTCGTCTCATCATTCGATGAAATAAAAATAAATAATACCAATGAATGCCTTGGTGGCGTAGTTGTATTACAGTACGACTGCAAAACTGGGGTCTCGGGTTCGATTCCCGGGTCGGGCAAAGTGATATTAAGTTTTTCTATTCAGTATCAGCCCGGAGACTGGAATTTATGCCCGATATAGCGATAGGCTCGCCCCCTATCACATCATGGGACGGAATAACGGCGAAAAGTGGGTGCACTAGTTGCGCCTCTGCCTACCCCTTCGGAGATAACAGGCGTGAGTGTGTGTGTGTGTAATACCAATAAAATTACCCAATCATCATCAGCGACACATGAAGTTCACTGCTGAACAGGAGTCTCCCCTCAAAATTTCCAAATTGACCTGTCGGAAAGACTGGCCTGAGGGACCAACGTAAAAAATTACAATAAAATTGCATTTACTTTCAATCAATATCCATTAAAAAATCATTATTGAAAATAACCAATAAATCACTCGATGCATAAATCTGCAACATGACCGCTTGGTTATAGGAAATGGCCTAAGGGTGGGGGACAAAGACTTTGGCAACCTACATAGCTCCCCCCTTTCGATATAGAGTAACTCTACTTGTGGAGATGCGGCGTTAGGTAAAATTAACGGTGGATGTCTCTGAGAGATTGAACAAGTTAGGCTCGTTCTTGAACATGTCCTTTGTGCCCGATGTGTCAATAAGCGCACCCCCCAATACATCATGGGATGGAATACGCACGGCGAAAAATGAGTGCACTATTTGCGCCGCTGCCTACCCCCTCGGATATAAAAGGCGTGAGTATACGTATGTGAAGACTACTTATACTACCGGCACTCTATGATGGCTGTTTTGACATTTCTCCGCTCATCAATTTTCGTATTAATTCAGAACTACGTTTATGGAGCTAATTGCTGTACAATATTATTGTCAATAGTGACGTGCTGTCAAATTTATGGAATGTATAATTTTACGATACAACTCAGCATTTGTTTTTTGAACATCGAAAATTTAAAAATAATATATTACCTCACTTTTTAAATGTTTTTTTTTATAGCATTAAATGACGATACGAGCATGCGGTTCACCTTATGATAAGCAATACGACCACCCATAAACAGTAGCAACACTGTGTGGCATTCCACTGCGCTCATCGTCCTGAGACATAAGATGTTAAGTCTCATTATGTCCAGTAGTTACACTGACTACAATATCCTGCAAACCGAAACACAACAGTGCATGCACACTGCTGCTTAGCGGTAGAAATAGACACTGCGGTGCTACCCACCCAGACGGACTCTTACATATGAGAGACCTACCACCAGTAAAAATGTAAATGTGTCAAAACGGGTACCAAAGATTGCTAGTAAGTACTATAACCGATTTTGAAACTTCTTTCAATAATAGGGAGCTATACCACTGAGATCTATAATATATCTCACGAGCGAGCGTTAACACATGCAGAGTCACGAGTAAAAGCAACTATGAAGAAATAAACGCGGAAACCGCTAAAAAAAATAAATAAGTCAGTATCTAATGTTTTAAATACGAAACATATTGCTGTTTGGTTATTTCTCGTATACAACAACAACTTTTCTGTTGCAGAAATTTTATTGGACAGTTATCGTATTACCAGCTAGTAGAGTTGGTGTGGAGATATTATTTTCGTCCACCCGGATAGCGACCAACGTACGATGTTAAAACCTGCCATAGTTGCCCACGTAAGTGTGTCGTTCCGGGATCAGCCTGTATACATCCAGTTCAAACAGGCGAGCATAATTCTGTCGATTGACGATGGATAGTTGTCGCTCGTCAGTCGATAATCTATCTGGACCCCTCTCAACGTACCATCAGACGCAGTGGGTCCATTTGATCGAGCCATATAAAAAAATACTAATTTTATTAGCATTTTTTCAGGCACTCATACTCACTTTATAGATCTGAGTGTGACTTTTGTATTTTTTTTATTGCATCGAATGACGAGACGAGCATGCCTTTTGCCTGATGGTACGCGATACGACCACCCATAAACAGTAGAAAGACCATCCAGCACCTTCAGTTACAAAGTATTGTGTGGCATTCCACTGCGCTCGTCATCCTGAGACATAAGAGGTTAAGTCTCATTATGTCCTGTAGTTACACTGGCTAAAATGTCCTTCAAACCGAAACACAACAGTGCATGCACACTGCTGCTTGGCGGTAGAAATAGACATTGCGGTGATACCCACCCAGACGGACTCTTACATATGGGAGTCGTACCACCAGTATAGTAGCATTTACTAAGAATTAGTGGAATATTAATTAGAATTATTAACCGACTTCAAAAAGGAGGTTCTGTATTCGATCCGTATGTATGTTTGTATGTAATAAATTAGGCATCGACTCCAAATATACGTATATACTAAGCGAATACAAAATATATTTATAATTTTTTTGATTTGTAGCGATTTTGAAGTCGGTTTATTTTTTATTAAAAAGTTTTAATTTGTAGGTATCCAATAGCGATAGGTTCCCCATTACCGTGGAACGGATATAAGTTCCGTTGAGTCTGTGTTTAATATTTGCCTCTAACTCTGATAAACCTGACCTCATATAGACTGTTCAATGGGGTGCAAAATATGTAAAAATCCTCAACAATTTTTGAAAAGATTTTTCACTAATATTTTTTATTACAAAACGATTTTCACAACATATTTTCATGTCGTATCTGCATTTCTTTTGACACGTAATTTCTCAGATACCCTTTGTTAGATAGTGCACGCATGCGCGTTATCACTGCGCAACTCAGAGACGTGTTGTTTTTTACCATTTATTTTTATATATTAGTAATTAAAATAAATAGTTTTATGCGATAACTTAGCGGATTGCTTGTACAGTATGAGGTTCAATTCCGAAGCACGTTAAGAATATTACTTTTCAATACCAAGCCACTTCTTATCTTAAAAAGAAATATTACTTATTAATTTTGCTTTAAATTTAGTTTACTGTTTCAAATCAGCCTAGGACCTGGAATTGAGCCGTAAATAGTAATAGGCCCTTACATGGTACGTAACGTAGCTCGGGAAGGGTGGATATGGTTCTTTTTTCTACTTCTGAAAATGGAAATAGAAAATGATGCTATGTGTAAAAAAACCGGCTAAATGTTTCCGGAATTTTTCCTTTATCTTCGTATAAGACGTTGCTTCGTACCAAACTTCACCTTGTAGGTTTTGATTCCCTTGTGATTTTCGAAAATTTGCCAAAGTTTGCGGCATAAACCGGCTGTATCTTTTGATTGAGTTGGCTTAGAAGTTTGATTTTTTCACAGATTCAAGGGACTGCAGACTTTGAGTATTTGATATAAATTTCAGCTTAATACCTCCACGCGTTCCTGAGAAAAAGGGTCTTGACGGACGGACTACAAAGTGATCCTATAAGGGTCCGTTTTTCCTTTCGAGGTACGGATCCCTAAAAATAAGAGGTACATAATTGACACTTCAGTTGATCTGTAACATTACTCCCGTGCATGTACCAGGAGAGCATAGCTTACAGTTAGTACCAAAAATTAAAAAGAAAAATGATGTTGACGTATACTTATTTACTTACTTATTTTCGTTTTTTTCTCCTTTCTCCCTTAATCCTGTATAGTATGTGGTACCAGGCAAGCATACATAAGTCACAGTGCATAATCCCGTCGGTTCTGCAAGTTGTTCTATGCCATGTCGCAAGCGCAGGCCTCATCTCGTCTCGCTCTAAGCCCGCTTATGCAACCTTTCTCTGTTGCGCAACCCGTTGACCGACATTTGGCGATTTGCGCGAAGTTATGTAACGCCAATTGTTTTTTGTTAGTGGCACCCCTGCTGAAAGGCTTTGTTGGACTATAGAATTGCTTTTAATAAGTTTGGGTCATTGGGTGGTCCGAAAAAACATTCTTGAAAAAAGAGTGAAGTGTACACAGCTGCAAATTGCATCAAATTTTGTTTTAAAAGGTTCAACTTATGCGTAGTCATCATTTACTCCAGGCAATACATATTTACACACTTCAAGCACATTTCCGTCTGCTTGAGATCAACCTCTTACGTGGGAAATTGAAGTATTAGGAAAAACAAAGTGTTGCTTATACTGAGATTCAATCTCAAGACAGCATTCTATAAGCTTGAATAGGCTAAGGGTTTGATCGGTTGCTGTGCACAGGTTTAAAGGACACTATAGCTAGGGTAATTACTGGCCATTACTACTGTTGATGGTTGGTCGCATTGCTTACCATCAGACGAGACGCATGCTCGTCTATTCAGTTAACTACACTAAAATGGGGGTAGGATGACAATGCCTTAACACCTATCAGGTCCGGCGTTGGTGCCACAATGGTCAACGTGACTCACGACATTCGTGATGGAGTTTCACCATGTTAAGTCATTGCTTTATTAAATCGAATGATGAGGGTAAAGTGCTCGCCTAACGACGACCAAGACATAGAATAACCGTTAGCTACTTCATGCATAACTTTTTCACAAGAGATAAACGAGCAAGTACTTGATGTATAAGCAGTGATCACACATCAGCTCATTGATCACAATACCCCAAAGTCATTGGAGAGGAGAGGGTGGGGGGGTTACCCTTCGAGCCAGATCCCAGGGCGGGCGCCTACGGTTTAGGGGCGCCCACAGAATAGCTAGGATCTCATTATGGACGTAATACTTTTGCCTATAAAGTTATAAAAAATATTTTGCCCGAGGCATACGAATATTTAAGGCTGGCCTTGTCCAAGTAAAAATAATAAGCCCAGCCGTGTATATACCGTCTACCGCTGGGCATAGGTACTACTGAGAGGGTTTGAGGCCTTAGTTCACCACGCTAGCGTATGGTGGGAAATTTCACATAGCTTCGAAATTAACAATATATAAGAATATTCAAATTCAAATTATTCAAATTCTTCAAACCGAAACACAACAATGCATGCACACTGGTGCTTGGCGGTAGAAATTGACATTGCGGTGGTACACACCCAGACAGACTTACATTTCAGTATATAGATTTCTTCACGATGTTTTCCTACACGGTTAAAGCGAGCGATAATTGACAAATACATACGTAAATAAGTCAAAGGCACCTTAGGAGCTTGAGGTAAGATATTTATATCCACCCCAACAGCTACCGTACACAAGGCGTACTCGTCTACTCGTCATAATTTTTTTTTTTTTTTTGTGGCCATCTTCGGCGCATTAGGGACGGCTGCGGGCTTCCTCCGACTCACGTCTAAGTTGTCGTCCGCAACCGCCCCTGCGCGTACCGCTGTTGCGGTCCTTCTCCTGTTGTTGCGGGGGCTCAGAAGCCCCCGTACACCGAAGGACGCCCTTGGCGTCCGAGGCAGCGTATGGCACGCTGCCGTCCATCACGGGGGTCACAGAAGTTGGCTAGACTAATAGGTGGACGGACCCTCCCGCCCACCCGTGACCCCCGGAGGCCCCTATTAGTCGCCTTTTACGACAGGCAGGGGATACCGTGGTGGAATTCTCCAACGCCCCCAATCCACAGGGCGGAACTCGTCATAATAATCCACGTGAGTCGCGTTCTAGGATCAGCCTATGTAAATGCGGTTCAAACATGCATATTTGTATCGACTGACAAGGTATAATTGTCTCTCAACTCCCTACCTGGACCTCTCCGCTTACCATTAGGAGCCACTGTTACTACGCCGTGCCCGTATGTAAAGGTTTAGAATCTGCACCACCTCGACAGTCTTACCAACTAGATTTTTTACTGCATTGAATGACGAGACGAGCATGCCGTTCGCCTGATGGTAAGCGATACGACCACCCATAAACAGTTGCAACACCATCCAGAATCTTGAGTTGTAAAGTATTGTGTGGCATTCCACTGCGCTCGTCATCCTGAGACATAATATGTTAAGTCTCATTATGTCCAGTAGTTACACTGGCTACAGTGTGTTACTATTGCCGCCACTAACGGTCACATTTTTTAACTAAGGGCATAGTAACTTGCGCAATATTTTGGAGGAGGATTTTCCTTATTGCATTCTATGGGTTTTTGAAGAAAGTGTTTTGAGATCCGCCATCGAAATGCGATGACGTCATATTGGGTCAAGGCCAAAATAATACTAGGTTTCGTGTGTGTGTGTGTGTGTACTATTGTTTTGCGTATTTTGTTCCAACAAGCAACTGTGTGCAATATTATATTGTTTCTAAGGTCATAAACATTGAAGCCAGCATCTTTAGCCTTATGTTTTTTATACGATTGATGTCCAACAGACTTCCTTGGTGGAGTAGTTGTATTGTGTGCGCAGTACGTCACCGCTCTGTCCTGGGTTCGAATCCCGGGTCGGAAAGTGGTAGTTGTGCTTATATTGGAATATTCTGCTCAGTACCAGCCCGTCATTTGTGCCCAATATGGCGATAGCCTTGCCCCCTATCATATCATGGGACGGAAGACACTTGGCAAAGATAGCCCTAGTTGCATCTCTGCCTACCCCTACAGGATAAATAATATGTTTGTTATGTTTGACTTTCAATGCCAAAGCAAAGACAAATTATTTATCTATGACAAAAATAAAACTTTTATTATAATAGCAGCTCACTTACATCCTAAAGAACGGACAAGAAAATTAAAAATATCGCCTGATTTGATGAATATCGGTCTACAGTTTACAGTGTATAGTGTTTATAGCTCATTAGCAATATTAGCATTTAGCAAATGAAAGCAAAAGGAGAGATATCCTGGATCCGGCGTCGAGTTACAACGCACCACATGACGAATGTATGTCTCACACCAACGTGTAACATATTGAGCGAAAAATAAGGCGACGCGCAAAATTGTAACGATATTTACCAGAAAATTATTAATTATGCATACATGATTGTAACCTGTTTTATATTTAATAAATTAATAAAATTTAATTAAATTAATAAAATTTAATTTAAGAGATAATAAAATTTCAGGTGATGCAAATAATACCCACTAGTTGTAGAAAAAAACTACAATGATACCGACAGATACTTTATTACGAAAATAAAAAGTTATCCTACTAATATTATAAAGGCGAACGTTTGTAAGAATGCATGGATGCATGGATGTATGGATGTCTGGATGTTTGTTCCTCTTTCACGCAAAAACTTCTGAACTGATTTCGATGAAATTTGGCACACGGGTAGATCATGTCCTGGATTAACACATAGGCTACTTTTAATCCCGGGGAAATATAAACCGGGACTTTTATCCCGGAAAAACTTTTTAATGCGGGCGGAGCCGCGGGCAATAGCTAGTATAAAATAAAAAAACTGATATCATAGTTGTATAATTATTTCTCAAATATTTTTTTCTGCTTTAAGATCTCTAATTTTAAGATTAATGGAATTAATACTTTTATTACAATAAATAACATAAATTTATAAAAGTAATACTTAAAATCAAAATGGAACGAATTAAATTAATGTAAATATAATTATAATTTATCTCTAATTAGCTGTATTTTATTAGTATCACTTGGCTTTTAATTTGCGTACAAATTGCACATTATGCAGTACTTTAGTAAATAAATAAATATTTTATGTTAATTATATTTTGAAATTATTATTTGCAATTCTAGTAGTCCAGTATTGTAGAGTATTTGGTAAAAAAATCTAGGAAGATAGCTTAAGTTGGATATCATTTCCGTAGAACAGCGTTTCTTAACCCTTTTCAGGCCGCGGTCCCCTAGAAAATTAAGCACAATTTTAAGGACCCCCTTAATTTAAAAAAACACAGGAATACGTTTAGGACAATTTATTTTAGTACGACAAAATTTTTTTTTTTTTATAAAAATAATGTATAAATATTAAGGTTGGTGCTGCTTTTTGCAACAAAATTTCTAATATTTGGGTTGATGTTATTATTAAGTTGTAATCTCAATTCGGATTCCAATTGTAATCTGTTCCTGTATTTGTTTTTACCCAACTGCGAAAGGAGGGTTATGTTTTTCGAGTGTCTGTATGTATGTTGTGTTTGTTATTAACCGACTTCAAAAAGGAGGTTCTGTATTCGATCCATATGTATGTATGTAAATTTATATGTATTTGTATGGGGGACACATACTCGCGGGGTCCGCGGACCACAGGTCAAGAAACACTGCCGTAGAAGATAACTTGCGGTAAGTCTTACCACCTTTTTAAAAGTCGTACTGAAATTAAATCATGACAGATTTAAGCAATGTTAAAGAATCCGTGATTAATTTGACTAGTATTTTATCTCCTTCACTATTCTTTGTCTTTATATATTATTGTAAAACAAAGTCCCCCGCCGCGTCTGTCTGTCTGTCCCTGATGAAATTTGGTATGGAGATAGTTTGCGGCCCTGGGGAGGACACAGCCATTTTTTTATCCCGGGAAAATATGTAGCGTGACTTCTATCCAGGAAAATTTTAGTACGCGGGTGAACCCGCGAGCAATTGCTAATAAATTATAATTTATCGGATTTACCACGAAAGATTTACCATTATCAATAGAGGCAAAGAGGCTCTAAAATTAGTAAAATTAGCACTGAGTCGTAGAAATTAAGATCTTTTGTGGTTGTATAGAGCGACATAGTTTTAAGTTAGACTAAGCTCTTTAAATAAAGATTTTAAAAAAATATGTCTAAGCTAAAATATTGATAAATGAACAAATCATTAAATTACGTATTGATATTAAATAATTGAATAACACACTGATATTAAATTGTAAAGAATAGCTTTGAAGAACGAAGAGTTCAAAAAAATATTTCTACATTTCAAAATATTTCATTGCTTAGATTAAATTATCATTGAAATTGACTTGTCTTTTTCTTCTTTTTATTGTATCGACTTTTATTCATGAATAGCTTTTGCCCGCGGCTTCGCCCGCGTTTATTAGTTTTTCCGGGCTTAAAGTATAAAATCCTTCCCGTTGAATCACTCTATCTATTAAAAAAAACCGTATCAAAATCCGTTGCGTAGTTTTAAAGATCTAAGCATACATAGGGACAGACAGCGGGAAGCTACTTTGTTTTATACTATGTAGTGATAAATATACAATCTTTTTTCAAGTTCGTGATAAATTACGCAACGGTGTGACAACACTAACGGGTTTTTTTCTGACTCACCCTTGTAAGTGGGTCGTCTTCACTTTCGTACGAAATTATATTTAATATGTCACGTTATTACCGCGATACTGAGAAGTGTATGAATTCTGGGCAATAATTATATGCAAGGGAGGTGCTGAGAGTATAATAGAGACGTGTTTTTTAACGACTCTATAAGTAAGATACCTAAACAATGAAGGAAAACATCGTGAGGAAGCCTGCATACCTGAGAAGTTCTCTACAAGAATGTCGAAGGTATGTGAAGTCTGTCAACCCGCGCTAGACCAGTGTTGTGGACTAAGGCCTAAACCCTCTCAGTAGTAGAAGAGAGCCGTGCTCAGCTCTGGGACAATATAATAGAGGTCTAGTTTTTTCAGATGATGCTTGCCGCCCAAAAATAGAAACTACTGTACAGGTTTTGATAAAATTTAGCACTCAAGTAAACCATGTTTGGATAACATAAAGGCTCTTTTATTCCCAGTAAGTCTTACACCATTTCTAAGCCATTACTCCGGAATGAGATAAATATAATTATCCCACAGCTGCAATAAAGCATCCCCTTAAATCTCAGCTCGGAGAAACTGAAACTCAACAATCTAGTATGGATTGATCTGTCAAAGGGCCTGTACCACAGGTGTTAAGTTTTTTTAGCTGTTATCGCATTAAACAGCTAATTTAGAGAGTACTCATGTCAATTGATATGACAGTATAGATTGGAGGATAACTTTTGATTTAGTCGGTTTATACATTTACGTAACGAGTAGCATTAACCAGCAAGCGTTGAAATCGGCCCTAAGGCTTGTATATTAGTAAAGCATATCGTGCAGGTAACTTACGTTAATTAGGGCCAGACGGCCAGCCTTCACCGGTTCCTGATAAAGTTCCAGATATATCGAACCGCCTCGGTGGCGTAGTTGTACTACGGTACGACTGCTGTTGAGGTCTTGGGTTCGATCCCGGGTAGGGTAAAATTGTATTGGATTTTTCTAATCAGTAAGTATCAGCTGGGAGTCTGAAATTTGTGCTTGATATGGCGATAGGCTCGCCCCCTATCATATCAAAGTGGGTGCCCTGGTTGGGCCTCTGCCTACCCCTCCGTGGACAAAAGGTGTGAGTGTGCGTATAAATCCAACTGATAAATAAATCTGATACATTACTTGTCTATTCGAGACGCGTGAAACCAAAAGTTGTGGTTTATATGACGGATAAGTTCCGAATAAGCTATCAGGAGTTTATCAATGTGAAATCTGTCCGTAGTAACCTTAGACTACAAAGAATGTCTTCTCTTTTTTTTTTAGTTTTTCGTAGTCCCCTGAATAAAGACCTGCCCCAAAGATTTGCAGACCGATGTCATATTGGCAATGTGATGGTACCAACCACCATACCAACATCACCATTTAGATCTCAAATGAGAAGATCTTTGGAAGTAAGTACCAGGAAAACATAATAACAAAGATAACAAATCTTCAAATACAAAGCACTGCACGCGTCACCCTTAGGAAGTAGCATAACCTCAATTAAACTTGATAGTAGAGAGACAAAACAAGATCTAGGCGTAAGTCATAATTAAACTAAATCCATTAGTAGCAAAGTTCATGTCAATAGGATTTCATAATGCCCCAAACGTGGTTCCACCGTGAGCCTCACGGAATCTCTCTCGGTACAACCAACATTATCTATGGAGGAAGATTACAACTCCCTCGGCAACCAAACAAAAACCGTCTCTACCACTTTCACTAAAGAATTAAAGTCCATTCAAAATCGAATTTTACTTTCGACTTTTGTTACCTCAAAAGTTTACTGTGATATGGTTCTAAAACACAACTACTCACAACAAAAAATAAGCTATATTTCCACGGCATAAAACTTAAAATTACTTGTCTCCAAAATGTAGAGCTACCTCTACCGCAGTAAACAGTTTGCCCTACAACGGAAAGTGAAAGTATGCTCACGCCACAGGAGGAGGGGGCGTGCGCCTGCGTCGAATTTTAACGCGGATTTAGGCGCTTGGTGATCCACAGCACGTCGAAACCAGCTCATATTTAGTATCATTTCGTTCGTGAAGATGAAAGTGTGATAGTTGAAATGGGCATATAAGAAAACTATTGTAGCGTCTTATAGAATCAACTGGAACATGGTGAAGGCACTGAGAGATAATAATCCTATGATATGGCGTGGTATTTTTTTTTGTTAGTGTCCCTACGGCCAGTAGCCTGATGCGAGTCGGATTTTATGGCCACAACGGTCTTTAGCGTGAACGCTTAAGGCGCTCAAAACCCTTTACATTAACTTACGAACTTCAGCTCGGACGGTCACGGAAAGAAGATGAGACATCAACGATTAGGGGCGCCTGGAATTGTAATATATGACAAGTATATCGACAGCTATTGCTCAAAGTTTTGCCGATACTGTTTATGCTACTGTTTATGTGTGGTCGTATCGCTTACCATTAGGCGAACGGTACATCCATTTAATGCCATAAAAAAAAACAATCCGTTCGCTAGTATTTGAGTTAATTTCGTTCATACAGACAGACAGTCAGACATGATGGAGGACTTTGATTTATAATATGTAAGGATTTTAGTTGGATATTATAAGATCCTTCGTTTGCAGGGTCCGTCGTGGTACCACGCCAATGTATATTGCTACAGGCAATGCATTGTGCATGCATTGTTCAGATTTAATATGTATCCAGGACATTATTTATGAGACATGCCATCTCGTTATTAAATCATATTAGTATGTGTAAATAAATGGACATGTGTATGCGTAAGCGTATCTTCTTCGCTTGCTGTCATCACATTCTTCTTTCTCTGTGCCCCTGGTATTGCAGATGTTCATGGGGATCACTTTACCATCAGATGAAGCTTATGCTCGTTTGCTTATATCATAAAAAAGCGTTAAAGATTTTAATTTATGTACGCGTTCATAATATCAACACAACAGGGTTTGACTATGCGTGTTTTACTTTCATTGTCGTAGTGACAGATTTTTTGTTCGCAACTAGACACATGGCGCGTCCTTTCTAGATGGTCTAAGCCCTAAGGCAAATTCCGTACTAGGTCAGCATAGTAAACTATGGCCTAAACGCTCTCAGTCTTTGAGTATCTAGCAATGCAAAGGAGATGGGATGACCAGGCGAACCCCTCGTTGGTCATACATGTGCAGCTGGTAATAAACTTTTAATAAAAGCTATGTGACTTGCGATCGCTGTCATTACATTCTACGAAAATGACATTAAGCGGTGCTCCACAGAAATCGTGATTTTTGTTGTGTTATTGTGTAAAAAGCGACCTTATATTCAGGCCTGCACGTGTGGATTTTTTTTGTTAAATGTGTGCTATCCGTGTCTACCTCGCCCCACGTCAGGGTTGGTAGTAAAAATTGTTTGCGCATTATTGCCCTATCGTGTCCATTGGTTAAATGGTCTAAGCTCTCAGTAGTAGAATAGGCCCGCGCAGCATAAAATGCTGGCCATTTTATTATTTTATTTATTTAACGCCATCTATTTATTAAAGCACGAACTAATTTCAAGTGATTTATAATATGAACAAGTCAATAAATCAACAAATATTGAACTCGGACCAAATGCAAATGTATTGAAATAGATTCAAATGAATTAATCGAGATGAAAGTAAAATGGTGTAGCTACTCGGCATGGCGTCCATTAGTACGACAGCTGTATGGATTAGGTGTTACGCACACTGACGACTTTTTGTTGGACACATACCTGATTTATTGCGTACACTGGTAAGGGGACCTAAGCCATTAATAAGTGCTTAAATGTCCACCTTAGTAATATTAAGTTTATTACCAAGAATACCTAAGTAATTTTCGGAATATAATCAAACATAGTTTGGTGCACAGTATCCCATTTACTAAAACCGATGCGAAAATAGATAAAGATTAATCAAATGCCATAGTCTTACTTTAATTTTTATGTATTTAAACTTGTTCATTTATTTTCTTTATTTTAAATCTTTATATTAAAAAATAATCATCAATCTAAATCACTTTTCAAATATTATGTCCAAACGATTAACCATCAGCAGCGTGTGCAAGCCCTTATTGACTTTAATAACCATTTAATTTCCCTATCGGTCGCTTTAACAGGTTGAGGGATTTCTGTTTTTGAACCTGTTTTAGAATCTGACTATTCATAAGTGTATTTATGACTATTCATAGGATACTAATAATTTTGGCTTTTACTACATTAATTGCCTATATCCAAATAAGGCACAGGCAGTCTATAAGCCTTACGTTATGCAAAAAAAAAACGTGGCCCATGGTTCTTTATTTAAAATTGTTGGTCGCAAATCGCATCTGCCTTGGTTGTAGTTGTATTTCGTTTGAGGCAGCTTGCTTATCGGTCAGATTCCTGCCTTGGGATCTGGACACCTAATCCCTCTCCGATGCCTTTCATTGACGGGAGGAGGCATTCAGGCAGAAGTACTTTCTCCGCGAAACCACAAAAAAAGTTGTAGTTATTATCAATGAGAATTATATGCAGTATGAGACTTGTTATTTCGTATAGTAATTAAGTTTTCCAGGAAACTAAGCTTCCTTCCCCTTCTTTAATTCCTATTTATTTCCTGCAAGCTCGGCACCGCATCCTTTGGATTCTTCTGATATATTGCCCAGTAGAGATCTCTCAATTCCAGGTCGGAAAGGCTTGATTCCTGGCCTTTTAAAAACACACAAAAAATGGGAAATCGCTGTTTTTCAATTAAGAGATACATAGGGGTAATAGTTATCTATCTAAAAGGCACTTAAGTTGTATTTTCAGGATAAAAAAAAAACAATGTTAAAACACGGACAATACCAAACAAAGCACTAGGCTCGCATAAGCCGATAGGAGCTCTTTGTACTGATAAAATTCTATTATAATTACATTTACCTTCTGGGAACTATCCCACGAGATCGGTCGCACTGTGCCGATTGTGAAGAAACAACTCGATTTTCTTATTGTACATTACACCTTAATTCATGGAGACAGAGACGATTATTAATGTTTCGATTTTACGTCCCGAATCCTTAAATGAAATTATGTAATACTGTAATCAGAAATGTTAAGATTGTTTGAGTATTTACAAAACTTATTTAGAAAAGCTACAATTTTTTGTGTACTTTATTTGCACACGTCCCAAATACATAATGTTTTGTAGACTATGTAAATTTTAGTTTTGATTGAAAGTAATAATAATAATACTAGCCCTGTATTATCTACTGTCCCACTGCTGGGCACGGGCATCCTCTACTACTGAGAGGGTTTAGACCTTACTCCACCAAGCTGGCCTGGTGCGGGTTGGTAGACCTCACATATCTTCGAAATTCTCATAAGGAACTTCTTAGGTATGCAGGTTTCCTCACGACGTTTTCCTTCACCGTTAAAGCGAACGATAATTATACATTACTTCGAAAAGTCAGAGGTGTGTGCCTTGGGTTTTGAACCTCCGGACATTGTCTCGGCAGACCGTTCCATTCCCAACTAGGCTATCGTTCACTTTTGATTTAAACAGCATTAAAATGCGCTTGAAAATCTATTCCCCGTTTTAAATGTTATACAGACTTTATTACATTGAGGACCGAGTTTTCCAGTCGCCACAATAATGCGCGTTTGCAAAGGGAAAATTAAGCTGTCAGTTAACTTAGCTCGCATAGCTGAGAAAATTACAGATAGTAGCTTAGATTCCATAATTTTCGATCTTAATACTAATGATAATCTGATACTAATCTGAATAATTATTCATTTTTTAAACATTTATTATTTTCTTAATTTAATATACATTTTTAACAAAAAGTTTACATTAAACAGCTTCAACCTTTTTCGTTATATGATGCGCGCGCATCTTAAAATTTCACTCTCGTCATTTTTTCATAACGCGCCTAAAGCAGTATAACTTCAAAAATATTTCTCCGGTACAAGCTAAGCGAAACTAAGCTTAGATTCAAGTTACAATCCGCAAAACTGTTAATTAAATAAATTACTTTCACATTTGCACACATTCTCTACTCTTATAAAAAAGATTTATTACAAAATTATAAAGTAAATTTATATAGCACACTAACCTTTTAAGGGTAAGCAGAGTGTAACACATTTCACCAGTTATGTTAGGTTTATAGGGGGGCCGATGTATTGTTATTTATCAGGCACATTTCTAGTCTCACTGGTAGTAGGGACGGTATTAATAAATCAATCTCAAGTTCGAGCCACATCCCAAGTAGACATAATGTATGAGTAGTTCAATACATTGTGTCCACTTGAGATGCAACTCAAACTTGAGATTCATTTATTAATACCGCCCTAGGTCTCTCATATGTAAGAGTCCGTCTGGGTGGGTACCGTCGCAATGTCTATTTCTACCGCCAAGCAACAGTGTGCATGCACTGTTGTGTTTCGGTTTGAAGGGCATTGTAGCTAGTGTAACTATTGAACATAATGAGACTTAACGTCTTATGTCTCAGGATGACGAGCGCAGTGGAATGCCACACAGTACTTTGTAACTCAAGGTGCTGGATGGTGTTGCTACTGTTCATGGGTGGTCGTATCGCTTACCATCAAGCGAACGGCATGCTCGTCTCGTCATTCAATGCCATAAAAAAATGACTCCAGGCCGATACTGAGCAGAGAAAATCCAATATCACTTTGCCCGACACGGGATTCGAACCCGAGATCACCGCGCTATAATCATCATATCACGCACGCATACAATTAATTACGACACTGAGGCAAAATTATGTTTTTTTTTTTTATTTCTAGTCCGCCTGACTTAATACTTCCAAAGAAGATAACCAAGCTCGCAGAACACAACAAGAGTAAACATAGTACAGAGATAGTTAAATAAAAGCTGTCTCTAATCACGTCCGCAAATAATAAATCAACTGAAGACATTGTGGATACTATGAATAATTAACCACACGATATAAACAGCATTTTCTTTGTTATTAAGAGATTAGGAAGTGTTGGTTATCCTTGGGAGATAAAACTGTTATTATCTTATTGACTTATATACACTAACGCTTAATGAAATTAATTATGGCATTAATCACTGGTATAATGGCTTAGAGGATAATGTTAAAGCATCAGGTATTTGGCATTTGAATATATTCAAACTGTTCTGGTGCTAGGAATAAGGATTTTTGTAGATCCGCATAGCGAAAAAGAAATGGGGCAGAAATTCATTTTTCAAACATTGCAAATCATGTTGTGGGAATACCGTGCTCTTTCGTGCGTATCGCAATACCTAATAACGTCACCACATATAATAGGATAGTTGACTACTTTTTTTAATACCTTTATCAAAAATGCCATCCACAATTGGGGCACTAATTAGTAAGTTATAAAGCTTTCAAATTTGGTGAAAGGGGTAGTTTTCATATAACAGTAATACTACACTGTGACGTCACCGAGAGTCGCCGGCCATAACACTACGTGCGTGCGAAAGAGATAGCGCGATATCCCCTCCGCATCCCTACTTTTGCTCACTACAATATTTCAAATATGAATAACTGCTTTATATTTCAACCAATTTTGATTCTGATTTCACAGAAGAAGTTCTATTTCGTATTATTTTCTGTTTCATACAAAACAATTTACAAAATCAAACATAAGAAACTACCCTATTGCGTCTCTATAGTTTTTTGACATTAAGCCCTGCCATCAGATTTCAAAGGCTTTTATCTTGTAATTTTTTACTAGATTTTGATCCTTCCATTTGTGTTAAATTTGAAATGACGTATCTTACTAATATTATAAATACGAAAGTTTGTGAAAAGGTTTAGATGTTTGTTAGAAGTAAACGCAAAAGCTACTGAACGGATTTGGATGAAATTTGCCACACGGGTAGGTCGTGTCCTGGATCAACACTTAGGCCACTTTTTATCCCGGTAATTTTCTCCAATGGAAAATAATGGATAATTTTTATGTAATTCTTTTAGTAGATGGCGCCACCTGTGTTTTAGGGACTTTTCTATCGAGAAAGGCTTAGTACGCGGGCGAAACCGCGAGCACCAGCTAGTAAAGAAATGAGGCTATTTTAGTTTAGACGCCGCATCCTTAGTCGTCATTATAATGTTTACTCTATAAATACTTAAAGCTTACACTTTGTCGTGTAGAAGAAACCGTCTATAATTTATTTATTTGATGATGAAATTGAAACGTCATTATGAGGAGCTGTTTGCGGAAATGTAATTTAATTACCGCGATTCAAATAGAATGATAGGAAAACGTGGAAATAATTAATAAATTGATTTACTATTGAAAAGGAAACAATGTAAGAATATTTAAATGTTTCTTTCTTTTAAACGTAAATATTTATGATTTTGTAACATAATATTTTATACACAATCATGGAAAAAAAAAGTTTTATTATAAAGCTTTGGTATCCCTAATTGCCAGTACTATTTTCTTCTAAAATTTAATTTAAACATAATAAAAACTGTATTGCGTAATAACCGTATACATACAACTTTATTCACCGCTGAGGACTGTCAGCAAAATATTAAAATTGCGTTCACATTACCAAAAGACATGGCTGAAATTGGCGTCCACTTCTAAAATTCGTTCCTTATTTAAATCCAAACTTAAATTCAACCATCGTAAAAACTATTACACCCATATTCGCACTAGGGTTGTCACCAAAATTCGGGAAGAACAAAGGGTTTTTTGTGGTGCAGATAAGTGCATCGGCCTAGGGCCAAGGGCCTCACGCGGGAGAGGGCCTTCACCTCGGTGAAAGTACGGCCGAACCATCTCGCTTATATAGTTCGTTCACTTCGGGAACGGATAGAGCTATGGAGCTGCCGGGATTTCTTTAGGCTACATTTTTTTAAGCTTCATTTTAAAAGATATTTTAAAAATGCTAAGGTGTTATGCATTTTGAGGTATAAAATATGTTTTATTAGTTTTCTGCTTCATAACACATTAATGTTGAGTATTTTTTATGCTTAAAACTTTCAATACTATTTGTTTTGTGAACGGTAATTGCACGATAAATCAATACATTACTCACATTTTAACTAACCATCTGAGCTAAGTAGGGGTCTAATAATTCAAATACAAGATATATTGGGCTCGAACCATTATAATAATAATATTATTAACCATTGATTCAACCAAATAAATGGGCCCTGTGCTCTATGCCCCATATGCTTATCCCCGATTACATAATAGGATGAAAATAAGCTGGACCAAAAGCACTGTAGCACTACATAACCCATCTCAAATAAAGTCTTGAACTTATAGACAAAAATTCAAGGTGTAAAAATAACATATTATTATGTATGGCTTACATTAAGAACGTATTTTTGTGATTAAATTTGAATAAAAATATTTTTCCTCGCGACTCCACACCCTCCGCTGCGCCGAATTTCCAAGGCTGCTAGAAGCGGAAGAAAGCTCGGAAAGCGATAGTGGAATGCTCACCGCATCCCCGCCCGTCGCCTACGCGGTGCATCGCCTCGGGCATTGTTACACCTCGCGTATTTTGGACTTTTAATTGAATTTTGAAAATGGAATACGATTTCATGGTTTATTGATTTTTATGTTTTATTTTAGAATTTGTGTGGCGGGCTTCAAATTAATTAAAGATTGATTTTTAAATGCTTTCTTTTTACTCATCTGTTATTTTATTTTTTAAAGGAATTTAAACAAAGAATACAAGGTGGTTCTATTACGAATTTTTGTTAATTTACTTCAAACCAAAACAAAATAAAGTCTAAATGCAATTGGCATGAACCAAGTTATTTGGACTCGTGCATATGTCGGAGACGTAGGTTTTTGAGAATAGCCTCAATGCATAGGATTACATCCGTTTAAAGCACGTCTCACGCTTCGCGATAAGACATGCATGCGCATCCGGTAAGACATTCTAGTAACTGGCAAGACGACACATCTCTCAGTGCCATTTTGTACTTTAATTGTATTCAGCATTAAGTGCAATGGTCGTTTTTCTGTGAAAAGATAAAAATATTATAAAAGCTATCTATCTTACATCAATATAAGTGCTGAATTTAGGGGCATTCCCACTGTCTCTATTATTAGGGGAGTTTAGGCTTTAATCCACATCCACATGCGTGTAGACTTCACACAATCGAATGATAAAGAATTCTCAATTATGTAGGTTTCCTATTTCTGTCAACGCATGCAATCATTTACCATTAAAGCACAAAGCGCTTTATTTCACGCTAAACAAAATTAATCAAGCGGAAAAGCAAGATAACACCTGACAATTGAGCACTTTAAGCGCTGCGCATGTCCGTCTAATCCGTCCTAGAGGTCTTACCAAAACTGCATGTCAACGCACCGGTCGTTGTACGCAGGTGTACGTGCGCACGACATGTTGGATAGAGATTCGATTTTCAGAAAAAAAAATAATAAAAAAAAATGTTTTGGAGGGGGACGTTCCAGACTTTAGGATTACGCTTTAGATCTAGACATAATAAAAAAAACTGTTTTAAGCTTTTAGACAGTGGTGTTATGCATAGTGAAATGGTTGCAAAATCTATTGCAGTTCTCTGTTGAACTTGGTGTCCCCAAAGATTTTTGTTATTGCAATTGACCTCTACTGCAATCTGAGTCATAAGATGTTCAATCTCAATGTTCAAAAACTACTCTGGTTACAATTCCTTTCAAACCGGAACACAAAGGTGCATGCACACTTCTGCTTAGCTGTAAAAATAGACATAACAGTGGTGTCGACCTAGCCAGACCGACGTTTGAGAGCACATGTATTACTTACCATCAAGCGAGCTGTTTACACGTTTCGTCCTCCATCTTCATTCTTAAATTATTTCTTGCAACAACTGCCTCATCTTAATGAGATTTTAATCCAATAATTCGACCAACTCGAAACACCTAGTACCAACATGTCGTTCGTATATACACAAACCACGTGCAAGGTCGTCGGGTCGGCGACCGGCGCAGCCTCCGCGACAGCAGCGCCGCGGGAAAACTCGGAACCACACCGAAAACATAAACAGTGAACCAACTTTTGACATAAAGCTACACACTGGTGTTAGGACTCTCATATGTAAGAGTCCATCTGGGTGGATACCACCGCAATGTCTGTTTCTACCGCCAAGCAGCAGTGTACATGCACTGTTGTGTTTCGGTTTGAAGGACATTGTAGCCAATGTAACGACAGAACATAATGAGACTTAACATCTTATGTCTCAGGATGACGAGCGCAGTGGAATGCCACACAGTTCTTTGTAACCCTTCAGTTACTGTTCAAAGCACCTTGGTGCTGGATGATGTTTCTATTGTTTATGGGTGGTCGTATTGCTTACCATGAGGCGAACGGCATGCTCGTCTCGTCATTCGATGCCATAAAAAAAACATATTGATCAGAGATATAAAATCAACTCTGTATGATATACCGTCCCACTGCTGAGCACGGCCCTCCTTTATTGGAAGGGTTTACGCCTTAGTCCACAACACTGGCCTAGTGCGGTTTGGCAGACTTCAAATACCTTCGAAATTCTTAGAACTTCTTAGAGAGAAAGAATTCATAGAAGAGAACTCCTTAGGCACACAGGTTTCCTCACGATATTTTCATCGTATAAGTGAGCGATAATTCACAAAGAACACACACATAACTACTCCTTTTCCTCTAGAAGATCTAGTTTAGACCAATCGTGCTTAATCAGAAAACATATAATCCTTCACTTAAATTATGGCAGGGTCAAATAAAGGCTTTTTATTTTTTTTATTTTATTTATTAATCCTTGACCTGGGTTTCGAGCTCAAGACTATCCGGGTCCATAATATAATATCACAGGTCACTAAGCCAAATCAGAATGCACTGATCAAGATCATTAAAAATGTACATAAAACAAAGCTACGAAACTGCAGTGTTGGATGTGTCAATATAGGCTGCGGTCTAGGGGCGGTATCAATAAATTAAACTCAAGTTTGAGTTACATCTCAAGTAGACATAATGTATGAAGAGTTCAATACATTATATCTACTTGAGATGTAACTCAAACTTGAGTTTGATTTATTAATACCGCCCTAGGAGTGACAGCGCTGTCTTGAGTGCCTCATATGAGGACCAGTTTGTCGCCTCTGTTAACCAAAAATACATGTTACATACAAAGAAGATGTTGCTTTTTGTAAAAGTGCTGGGCGTCAAAATCTAACCAGGCTCAAACATTGTGGATATTAAAGAGGCAAAAATATGGATCGTAATCCATTAACAATATATTTTTAGATCTCTCCTTTTATAAATAACTTTTTATGAACATTCGTATCAAGTGAAGTTTTTAAGTAAAATAAAATTACATAAACCTCAAAATCGGAATACTTTAAAATTATACGAAGCATTGCAAAGGTGTAGTTTTTGGGAGTACTATCCAAATACATAAAGTATCTTGGATAAAGTTCAAGCTCGTGTTTAGTCATGTCCTTTGTTGAAACCGAAGACCTTTTTTACCGGGACGTGGCCTATTCTTAATGGAAGTATAATCTCAGCACTTCTATACGGCTAATAGGTGTAAGGTGGACAGAGGATTTGATAAAGGCCGCAGGAACGCGGTGGATGCAGACCGCTTTTGACAGGTCCGTCTGGAAATCTTTGGGGGAGACCTATGTTCAGCAGTGGACGGCATGTGGCTGATGATGATGATGATGATGAAATGATTTTGTGCGATAATAGTAACGTACATACAGAAACATTGTGTACGATGGTCACTATAAAATTATCGTAACATTAAAAACATCACAATAGGACCAATTTCTACAACACCAAAACAATTCCAAGGAAAAAAACAATATTAACGTTTTTAGAACAAACAGTAGTCACGTCAGCACATTCCTGGGGTCAGCGCAAACCGACCACCACACAAAGCCGTTCCGAGAACACTCACAATGATATTGTCGAAGACGCTTTCTTTTAAAAATTACTCATTCACACCTGCATTTAAATACGATGGGATTAAATATGTACAGTCAGTCATAAAAGTAGCTACTTTTAGCTAAACAACTTAAAAACTTACAATTGCCTTTACTCTTTTTTTTTTTTTTTTATCCCGCAGGAAAATCCTTCTTATGGATACTTATTCTAAGCCTGGGGAGGGGAAGAATAGTTATGTCCGACTCACCGGCCTTCCGAACCAGATGCCACCTAAGTGACCTCTGGAACGGGTTCCTCAAATCATGCCGGCATACCGACTAAAACCCGCGGTAGCCTGCTTCTGCGCGTTTGAGACGGTTCCGGGGGGTCGTGAATACATCCGGATTCGCTGGCCCCGTCTCCGCGCAATACCGCTTCGGGGCTCATCTCTTTGGGCTCAGAGGTCCCCTTCTGTAATGGCAGCACGATGATTCCGTGCTGCCGTGGACTTGAGACTGCGTATTCCCCGCTGCGCAGCCGCAATTCCCAATAGCCCCCTTTTAGTCGCCTCTTACGACAGGCAGGGAGTACCATGGCGGAATTCTTTAAATGCCCCCATACCACAGGGCGGCACCAAAAAACATTTTTATCATACCATACCAACCCTGTATTATATACTGCCCACTGCTGAGCACGACCCTCCTCTAATACTGAGAGGGGTTAGGCCTTAGTCCACCACGCTGACCTGTTGCGTATTGGCAGACTTCACATACCTTCAAAATTATTAGAGAACTTCTCACGTATGCAGGGTCCTCACGATGTTTTTCTTCACCGTTAAAGCGAAAATTCACAAATAATACACACATCACTTTTTAGAAAAGTCAGAGGTGTGTGCCCTTAGTTTTGAACCTGCGGACATTCGTCTCGACAGTTCGTTCCACTCCCTACTAGGCTATCCCCGCTTAAAAAGTAATTTTACTTTACAAAAATAAAATAGACTGCCTCGGTGGCGTAGTTGTATTACAGTACGACTGCAAAGCTGAGGTCTCGGGTTTGATCCCCGGATCGGGCAAAGTGATATTGAGTTTTTCTATTCAGTATCAGCTCGGAGTCTGGAATTTGTGCCCGATATGGCGATAGGCTCCTATCACATCATGGGACGGAATAATGGCGAAAAGTGGGTGCACTAGTTGCGCCTCTGCCTACCCCTTCGGGGATAACAGGCGTGAGTGTATATGTATATGTATGTAAAAATAAAATATAAGCCACTTACTTTACTTCTCACAAACAAAAAAAATAAATTAGGTAAGCTTAACATGTAAAGGCGGTTTGAAGTAATTAATTTGTTCAGCTACTTTTGTGCTTGACTGTACATGAAATACATGGGAACAATTGTTTAACACTAAAAACAGGTTTTATATATAACACACTCACGTCCTTTATTTCTGTAGGGGTAGGCAGAGGCGTAACTAGTGCAGTCACTTTACATGATGTGATAAAGGGCAAGTTTATTGCTACATCAGGTATACATTTCAGACTCCGGGCTGATACTGAATAGAAAAACCCAATATCACTTTGCCCAGCCCGTGGATCGAACCCGAGACCTCAGCATTGCAGTCGTACCGTAATACAACTACGCCATGGAGGCACTGTGTATGATGGCATAAGCAACGCGAAACCACGAGCAAGCTTTATCAATTTATTGTTAATTGTATACAACTCAATAGCTTTAATTTATTTTAGTCCGTACCTTGTGTAATTTACCCATAAGGGCGCATATTTTGGAATGTAAGCCTGTATCACTACATAGTATAAAACAAAGTCGCTTCCCGCTGTCTGTCCCTATGTATGCTTAGATCTTTAAAACTACGCAACGGATGTTGATGCGGTTTTTTTAATAGATAGAGTGATTCAACGGGAAGGTTTTTATGTACTTTTAGCCCGGAAAAATTTATTAACGCGGGCGAAGCCGCGGGCAGTAGTCTAATGTTATATAAAATAGTCATGATTGTACTCTGTTTTGCGTCTTAATTAATTAAATAAATAAATCAAATGGGCTACATTAATAAAATTAACTATTTCGTTGTCGCTAGATGCAATAAAATATTGTAAGTTGCTACAGGGCGTTACATAACCCTCCGCAACTGTCTGGCAACTGGGCAAGTAGACCGGAACGGCACTGAATACAGGGTGCGCAGAATTAATGTAGTTTCACATTTTGGAATCGAATTTGGAGTTCATTTTGTTGTAAATTAGTGATATATGGAATATTATATAGCAAGTAGACATGATCTAAATTATACTTCCTTTACTGTACCAGTTAAAAAGATCGAAGACACTTGTATTTTTTAAGGTAAATTGGTATGTTTATAAAAATGTTATAAGAATTATTACTTAATTAATTACTATTAGTGGTGGGTCTCTTATATGTAAGAGTCCGTCTGGGTGGGTACCACTGCAGTGTCTATTTCTACCTCCAAGCAGCAGTGTGCATGCACTGTTGTGTTTCGGTTTGAAGAAAATTGTAGCGTAACTACTGGACATAATGAGACTTAACATCTTATGTCTCAGGATGACGAGCGCAGTGGAATGCCACACAGTACTTTGTAACTCAAGGTGCTGGATGGTGTTGCTACTGTTTATGGGTGGTCGTATCGCTTACCATCAGGCGAACGGCATGCTCGTCTCGTCATTCGATGCCATAAAAAAAATTGTTTCTGCGATGATTTCTAACATATTGTACAAACATTGAAGCATTTTTACAATGTTTCGAATTTATAATATTAGCAAGATAATAAGTCCTTAACATTTATTGCAATACAAAATCCGCACACCCTGTACATAAATCTTAAAATTGCAACCAGTTTTACGCAAGAGCGTGCAAAATGAGAAGAACTGAGCCATTGTAATTTCTTCCTGAACTTATGTCACCTTAATATACTTCTAATGCAGATCTGGGCGGGTCCGTCTGTTAGTATAGTCTATTTCTACCACCAAGCAGTGTGTACTGTTGAGTCTGAAGGAAGCCTGTATAATTATCTATATATATAAAAGAAAGTGGTGTTAGTTACACCACTTATAACTCAAGAATGGCTGAACGGATTTACCTGAAAATTGGTGGAGAGGTAGCTTAGAACCAGGAGACGGACATAGGATACTTTTTATCCCGGGAAAATATAAACCGGGACTTTTATCCCGGATAATTGTTTTCTGCCAGTGGAACCGCAAGAAAACAAGTATAGAGATATTTCGAGATCCAGTTGAGGACATAATTACTCTTATCCCGGAAAAAGATAAACCGGGAATTATATCCCGGATTTTAATTTCTCGCGAGTGGAGCCGCCACGACTAAACCACTGAACCGATAGCGATGCAATTTGGCAGGGAGATAGTTTTAAACCCTGGGAAGAATCTAGGCTACTTCATATCCCGGGAAAATATAAACCGGGACCTTAATCTCGGAAAATAGTTTTTTGCCAGTGGAACCGTATGAAAATAAGTGTGGAGATAGTTTGTGATCCAAAGGAAATCAATCTCAAGTTTGAGTTACATCTCAAGTAGACATAATGTATGAACAGTTCAATACATTATGTCTACTTGAGATGTAACTCAAACTTGAGATTGACCTATTAATACAGCCCATAGGCTACTATTATCCCGGAAAACAGACACCGGGAATTTTATTCGGGATTTTTTTCCGGAAAAAAATATGGTTAGGTATTATTTACGGGGGGGTGGGGGTGTTTAGGGATTTTAAAATTTCGTTAAATAAGGACTCATTTGGTGGCAGGGAGGTTTTTTGCAAGAAAATTACGCGGAAAATTTGAAAATTTAAGAATACTTAACCGCCATATTAAACGTGTATGTCACTGAATTCCTCCTAAGCGGCTGGACCGATTTTAATGATTTTTTTGTGTCCTCAGGTGGGTTTGAGAATAGTTTCGATTAACAATTAGATCCGGTAGGTGGCGCTGTACTCGGGTTCTAGGATTTCATTTCCATTTTAGGGCAGGACAACGTCTGTCGGGGCCGCTAGTAGATTATAAAACGAAGAATAAGGTGACATAAAATAAATTATGTAGCTGACACTCAGTCTATTCCCTTGCGACTTGGTCTCGAATTTTCAACAAAATGTATGAATATTTTTTTTACCCAAAAGTACTCAAACCTCGGATGGTTCTATATAGTGCTTTGATCTGTATAACCAACAGGATCGATGGGTATGAAAAAAAATGTGTAAATTTCCCGTTTTCATGCTGTCTGTACACGATTTTGAAAATATATGAAAGCCGTTCTCAGCATCTCATGATAAACGGTCTCCTATAAAAGTTTTCTTGTAGCTACAGCGGTTAACGTACCGGGCTTAACGTCCCTTTCTCAAAAATACACCCTGTATATGATTTACCATTAGGTGGCTTATCTCTGACACACGCGTCATACACGAATTATATTCCTGAAGGGTTAAGCAGCCTCTGCTTACCTCTGCAACCAGAGCAACCACTTTTCTCCATGTGTATTCCATCTCATACGATAGGGGTGAGCCAATCGTCATATCGGGCACAAATTCCAGACTCCGGACTGATACTGATTAATAATAATATAATAATACCAGCCCTGTATTATATACTGCCCACTGCTGAGTACGGGCCTCCTCTACTGAGAGGGTTTTTAGGCCTTTGGCTACCACGCTGGCCTGGTATGGATTGGCTGACTTCACACACCCTCGAAATTCTTATGGACAATTCTCAGGTATGTAGGTTTCCTCATGATGTTTTTCTTCACCGTTAAAGCGAACGATAATTGATAAACAATACACACGTAACTTCGAAAAGTCAGAGGTGTGTGCCTTGGGTTTCGAACCTCCGGACATTGTCTCGGCAGACCGTTCCATTCCCAACTAGGCTATCGTCCACTACACGCGTCATACACGCATTATATTCCTGAAGGGGTAAGCAGAGGGCAACCAAAGCACGCACTTTTCTCCATGTGTATTCCATCACATATGATAGGGGTGAGCCTATCGCCATATCGAGCACAAATTCCAGCCTCCAAACTGATACTGATTAGATAACCCGAATATCACTTTGCCCGTCCCGGGGATCGAACCCGAGACGTCAGCATTTCAGTCGTACCTTAATACATCTACCTGCCACATGTTTTAAAATAGGTGGATGCACTGCACAATCACCGGGTGATCGGCCGGTGTATCGGTCGATGTCATGAGATTATATCAACTTACTATCTAGATTATGTTCTATTTATTTTATACGAAAGAATGAGCAAAAATTAATGCAAGTTATCTTTCCCTTGTAACTTGGGCGTACATTATTTATTTTATCGATGTAGTAGGCAAAATGAATAGTCCAGATATTTTGCCGTCATACTTCTATGTGATAGGGGACGAGCCTCTCTCTATATTGAGTACTAAATGGATACATCTCATGTCTCAGAGTGCCGAGCGCAGTGGAGTGCCAAGCAGTACTCTGTAATTAAAATTTCTGCGTGGTGTTTTATGAGCGGTCGTATTATCAGGCGTGCATTTTTGTTTTTTTTTTTATGGCATTTAATAACGAGACGAACATGCCGTTCGCCGGATGGTAAGCGATACGACCACCCGTAAACAGTAGCAACACCATCCAGCACCTTGACTTACAAAGTACTATGTGGCATTCCACTGCGCTCGTCATCCTGAGACATAAGATGTTAAGTCCCATTATATTGTCCAGCAGTTTCACTGGCTATAATGTCCTTCAAGGAGCATGATCGTCTCAATACGTCCTGACATTCAATGCACAAAAATCCCGGAACACACAAGTGTGTGCGCAATACACAGGTGCACTCGCTATTCCTTCACTCTCATAGTCCGGTGAGACGGCAATCCGACATGACCGTAGAGAGATCAGGCGCAGGACCAACGGCTTTACGTACTTTCCGAGGCACGGAAGTATTACACCACCAACTTCCTGACTCCATCCGCGAATGAGTTTATTTGTTTTTTGTATTTTTTGTATTTATACAGAATTTTACAATTCGTGAATAATTTACACAGATTTGGCCAATATTTATGCGTTTATCGGCTTCAAACTGGAGGATGGCTTTTGCAAACTAAATTAGTATTGGGACCATTGATTTAGGGTTTTTTATATTTAATATCAATGACTGGGACCTAATCAAAATTCCGCGCCTAATAAAATGTCCGCAGGTTCAAAACCTCTAAATTTTCTGAAGTTATATTTTGCGTATCCTTGTATTCTTTGTGAATTATCGTTCGCTTTAACGGTGAAGGAAAACATCGCGAAGAAACCTGCATAACTAAGAAATTCTCTATAACATATATGTGAAGTCTGCGAACTCGTACTAGGCTAGCGTGGTGGACTAAGGACTAAACCCTCTCAGTAGTAGAGGAGGCCAGTGCTCAGCAGTGTGCAGTATATAATACGTGGCTGGTATTATTATATTATACAGAGACAGGGCCTCTATTACTAAAACGATTTAGTCCTTAGTCCACCACGATAGTTTAATACAGTTTGGCAGACTGCACATACCTTCGAAATTTTTATGTAAGAACTTAGGTTTCCTCTCGATGTTTTCCTTCACCCTTAAAATTGACAAGGAGCATTAAATATATTAGCAATTGCTTACACAGATGAACACCGTTTAATTATAGATAACGTATTATTAGATAAAAACGTGGGCAAAATTACGAGAAAGTGCTCATCATATGTTTTTCTTACTAATCTATGATATCATGAATATTATCTATTTAAAAATGGAAAAGTACCAGGATGCGAAGGCTCCGAGTTCACTAACCGATGCAATAATGCATGTTATCGTTTGTTGCAATTTTTATCGTGCACTGATCTCGGTGTGTTGTTTTTTTTTCCTGAAAAACCACTTCGACTGATAATGTTAGTGCATAAGCCTGTATAGGTAGATAGTTCTTTCGTATATGACACTCAAGAATATCTAAATAGGTACTCAATTGTTTATTACTGCTGCCAGGAATGTACAACAATTAACGCTTTCGGTTAAAAAAGTATTTGTCTAATGTACTAGCCAATGGGACTTAATATCTAATGTCTCAGGCTAAACAATACAGTGCAGTCACTAATGGTCTAAAATACCTTCTGGCGCTTACCACATTACACACACACCTTCACATCTTTTATCCACGAAAGGGTAGACAGAGGCGCAACTAATACACCCAGTTTTCGCAGTGCGTATTCCGTCCCATGATGTGATGATGCGAGCCTATCGCCATATCGGGGACAATTTTCAGACTACAGGCTGATACTGAATAGAAAAACTAAAAATCATTCTGCCTGACCCGGGAATCGAGCCCGAGACCTCAGCATTGCAGTCGTGCCGTAATACAACTACGCCACCGAGGCAGTAATATTATCATGATAGGTAAGTATTGTATATCATAGAAATGTACTAAATATTGTTACTAACGACATCTATTGTACATTGTACAATACGTGTATCTATACTGTGCTTGTAATAGTATTACACTATGAGGTTTAGCTATTCCGCAACAGATGGCGCTAGTCTACTTGTATAAAATTTTCTCATAAAATATTTATTTCACTGTAATTCTCACATTAAAATAATAAGGAATAAGGCATCCATTGATTTATTTATTTTATTCTTATCTATTATACTGACAAAAAATACATCTTAAAAAATAATATTTAATAAAAAAATACAACAAACAATATCATCACACTTGCAAGGTGGACCGGACCGATGACTTGGTAAGGCCGCAGGAACGCGCTGGATGCAGGCCGCTTTTGCCAGGTCCATCTGGAAATCTTTGGCGGAGGCCTATGTTCAGCAGTGGACATCATGTGGCTGATGATGATGATGAAAAAAATACAGCAACATGAAAATTATAATATATTTATGCATTAAACGTTCAGATTACTGATAAATACTAAAACGATTATAAGCACTGTTAAATGCAAAAAAAGCATTTCAAAAGAATTGTTTCCGCCCGGGATCGAACCGGGGGCCTTCTGCGTGTTAGGCAGATGTGATAACCGCTACACCACGGAAACCGATTGATATATGGACAAAATAGTAGATTTAATTTCATGAAATATTTTTAATATGCATAATTTAATTCTTAAGATTCTAATTTCAAAACCTAAATTAATAAATACATTTTTAAAATTTGAATTATATAAAGACACGCCTATCACTTTCTAGTCACACGAAAACATAATATTTAGAAATCCCATCCATGCATGATGTTAGTATGTTATTAATTTTCTATACTGCTACGCATGTTATGTACTCCTGGTACATTATTGTTTATCGATCGCAATCGTTATTCCATGCACGGCCTCGTGTTTTTTTTTGGCTCCGGCTTGTTGTCGTCAGCTTGAAGTGACGAGGCTTCACTGGTACCATGATGTGAAGGATTCAGGTGTGTAAGGGGAGCGATAATATTTTAAAAATAAAATTATCCTGCTGATGATAAACGTGAAAGTTTGTAAGTATGGATGTTTGTTTCTCTTTCACGCAAAAACTACTGAACGGATTTCGATAAAATTTGCACACGGGTAGATCATGTCCTGGATTAACACATAGGCTACTTTCTATCCCGGGAACATATAAAGCGGGGCTTTTATTCTGGAAAACTTTTTAACGCTACCATAATAATATAGAGGTTACCACCACCAATCTCTACCTTCTCTGACGCTTTAAACGCTGTACGACAAAAGGCCTAGCATAATTTATTTATTTATTTGGATTAAAAAGAGGTGCATATTTCCATGCATAAGGTTCAAATTGTTTTAGTGTCAAAATTGCTTCGGTTGTGACAAAAATAACGTAAACAATGTAATAATTGAAACCACTTATCAAATATCAAGCAATTGTTATTTAACACTATTGATATGCATAGCAAGAAACATAATTGAGTTTTCACTTGGGGTCCATTTGTCTCCAATACTACCTCTAAGATGCATACCTGTTTTACTAGCAGTGTTAAGGCCTTCATTCTCGCATAGAAAATATTACAATAATGAATCACGATTGTATTATGTCCGACCGAGAGGCCGAAGAACTTACCTCCCTTTTACCTTTTCCTATTATAATATTGACAAGGCACCTATAATACTTATAGATAGTGAGCATTTTTAACCCCCGACGGAAAGAGAGTGGTGTGAGTTCAAGGAGGTTTCCTAAAAAATTAAAAATAAAAGTGGGGGTCCGAACCCCGGGAGATAAAAATACTTTTGTAGTGGTCCCCCGATTTGAGGACGCTTGTGTCAAAATTAATACTAGGTACTTATAATATAGTACAAGGTCAAAAAAACTTTTATCTTGAGGCTTTTTGTGTCGGGGGTTATTTAAATTTTTAATTAACTTAATTTATAATTTCCTTGACGGGCAACTCATTGAATTCGCCGTGCGTATTCTGTCCTATGATGTGATAGGGGGGCGAGCCTATCGCCATATCGGGCACAAATTCCAGAGTCCGGGCTGAAACTGAGTAGAAAAATCCAATATAATTTTACCCGACCTGGGAATCAAGCCCGAGAACTCAGCATTGCAGTCGTACTGCAATACAACTACTCCACCATGGCGATACTGGACATAAACACTCACAATTTCAGAAAAAATGTTGATGTTCATTTGACTGGACGAAAGGAAGAACTATTAGGACATTCGGATGAATACGAAACCTAACAAGAACTCACTTCAAATCGTTTTTCTGGGGCAATAGTATCCTAATCAAGCCGGACAATTCATTCGTCAGAAGAACTGATAAAGGTAACTTCGATTAGGCTAAGGATTCGATTCGCCTAATCGATAATGCGCGTGCGTCATGGTGTGACGTCAGTGAATGCTATGACGCACGTCTACATCTATAATGGTGTATGGAATGTATGTAATCAAGGGAGGATTACCACATAGTTTCTAGATTACATGAGACACCACGTTGGGGGTGGTAAGCCTCTTATAGGCCAAGGGTTGATTGGAGCAGTAAAGTTAACATAAATTAAAGCAAAATTTCAAACTTTATGGATATTAAAGGGGAAAATAATGGATCTTGGATCCATTACAAAAATATTTTGAATCCCCTTCATTCATAACTAACTTTTTTAAAAACGTTCATCTTAAGTGTAGTTTTTAAACAAAATAAAATTACATAGATATCTAAATCGGAGGACTTTATAATCATACGAATTATTGCAAGGCTTAGTTCTTGGGTTACAATTTTAAGCCCGTTTTTGACATGTCCTCTCATAACATTTTCAGTTCAATATGAAATTTCGATAGGTACTCGTGCAATAGCATCTACAGGTTTTTTTCGCAGGGAGAAACGCTTTATCGCTATCACCACTGGGGTGAGTGGAATGGTCATATGATGGTTTTTCTGGTCTTGCGGTCTGTTGTCGACACTCGGGAGCATCATCGGAGGGAGCATTGGGCCGAGTCCCTAACCCTAAGTACAGCATGCACCGGCATACCAAAACCCGCGGTGGCCTTCTTCAGTATAAATAGGTCCTTCGTCATCAACTTCATCACTACATAGTATAAAACAAAGTTGCTTCCCGCTGTCTGTCCCTATGTATGCTTAGATCATTAAAACTACGCAACGGATTTTGATGCGGTTTTTTTAATAGATAGAGTGATTCAAGAGGAAGGTGTATATGTATAATTTATCCCGGGGAAATATAAAGCGGGATTTTTATCCCGGAAAAACACATTCACGCGGGCGAAGCCGCGAGCAGAAGTCTAGTAATCTATAAAAGTACAGTCAGAAGCATAAGTATCTGTACAAAATCAAAACTTCGAATACTTAAACTGAAACATTTTTTTCTTCGTTTGAATTAAAGTAAATCTATTTTCTTTTATTTTTGTGAAGAGAAAAAAAAGTATTAGTATGAACACAAAAGTATGCAGGCAATTTGAAATTTTGAATTAAGATAAGATAAGATATATATTATTTGTGAAATATGCGTAAGTTCTTATACATATACACTAAGAATGCAAAAAATGTTATAAATAATTTTAGTACAAGCATGTTTTGACGTGGTAGGCGTACAAATTTTTCTAAGTCAATTATTAATGTCAAAATTATAATTATTTATTTCTTTACATCCTATTGTAACCGTGCTATCATCGGCAAATAAAGTCATAGGATGGTTGGTAACATTAGGCAGGTCATTGATATCCTATCCTACTAATATTATAAAGGCGAAAGTTTGTAAGAATGTCTGGATGTATGGATGTATGGATTTTTGTTCCTCTTTCACGCAAAAACTACTGAACGGATTTTGATGAAATTTGGCACACGAGTAGATCATGTCCTGGATTAACACATAGGCTTCTTTTTATCCCAGGAAAACATGAAGCGGGACTTTTATCCCGGAAAAACTTTTTAAGGCGGGCGGGGCCGCGGGCAAAAGCTAGTATATAATAAACAAAAGCGGACCAATTACACTACCTTGGGGTGCACCATGTGTGACGCAACGCTTAGGTGAGGTAAAAGTTTCTTCAATATTTGTTTCGTGATTAACTCTGCATATTTGTGTTATTTGTTGACGGTTTGTTAAATATGATTGTATCAGATTCAGAACATTACCTCTAATGCCATAAGCTTGTAGCTTATTAATCAATATATCATGATCTACGTAATCAAATGCTTGTGTCATATAACAGTATATACCACAAATAGGCACGGATTTATCAACATAGGACATAAAATTTGTAAGGAAGTCATAAATAGCCAGGTTTATTTATTTATTTATTTATTTATTTATTTATTTATTACTTCTTATATGACAATGTATAAAGGCGGACTTAATGCCGAAGGCATTCTTTACCAGTCAACCTTAGGGTGATGCAGAGATAAACAATATAGGCAGGCGTAATAAATAATGGTACAACATAAAATGAGCAAGGAAAAAAAAGTATAAATATTAAAAGTACACAATACGAATACACTACTAAACATGGTAACGAATACAATATAGATATATAAATCGAACTAATAATAAATATGTCGGAGACAGAGTGGCGGCCGATATAGGTACACGTGGGCACACATAGTAAAAGTCACAAATGAATTATCTTCAACTCGCTATTTATTGTTCGTTGGTCAATTATTACGTAATCGAGTATTCGCAGAGTACAATACCACGTCAGGATTCATTATTAACTTTGGTTATTATCACACACTGCATATTGAGACAATTACTTAATCAAACTTCTCCATTGTAATCCACTCACATAGTAACAACTCGAATTAACATAGTAACCCCTTTACTAAGCACTGACCGCTATGAAAACCACCATAGTTACCACTTAGTAATGAACTGCACCGAACTAGTTGCAACACAACCGCACTCAACGTCGACTGAACTAAGACTGTTTCTTCAAATTTTTTTTTTTTTTTTTTTTTTTTTTGTCCCTGACTAAACTCTTGTTAGCCTGACGAGGGTCGGCTTATACAAGAACACCGGTCTTGTGGGTGAGCGCAGAAGGCGCTCGCAACCCTTAAATTTAAGCGACCACGCTGAGGGCGACCCACTAATGGGTCACGACCTCGGCTCAGGGCGGCCACTGAGAGGATAAGACATCAGCGTTTGGGGAAGATGGTTTTTAACCTAATCCTATTTAATGTGTTGATCGTAGTCTTCGGCACGCGGGCCGGAACTGCTAAGAGAGGGCAGGGGGTTGGGGAACGCGACGAGGTCCTCGACGGCGAGGACGGTACAGCGGTCTTGTTGAGTGTATGAGCTTTAGATGCTCGTTCTTTTCGCGTAAAGCCAGAGTGATTTCGTCCTCTGGATCTGACAAGATTTCTTCAAATGATTCGGTACCCCTTTTATACACCCAAATGTCGCTCCGAGAATTCAACACGATTTTTATTTAGTCTTACCCGACGTAATATATTCAGACACCCTCAATGTGATTAATAAAAATGATAATTCTTTTTTATACTTCCTTCCTGTCCCAACAAATAAAATACATAATAATATATAAAATACGTAATAATATATTATTAAATACATAATAATAATATATAAATACATATACCTAGTAATAAAATAGAAGACGATTACTGAGATGATTCCATCAGCTTGTCAAGCAACAGCATACGAACCTTTGCTTTGAATGCAAAACGATTCGTGTTTATCGATTTCTTCTTATGAAAACCTTTTTGTTCTTTGCATAGAATAGAGTTTTTTTCTATATATACATTGATTTCCCCGTAGAAATACTTCTCAAAATTTTTTGAATTTGTTCAGCTACTTATACAATCACCCAATATGGTGCTAGTACTTTGTCATACTTTACCAAGCAGTTACGATCGTTTCGGAAATGTACAAAGGAAACAGCTGATGTCTCTATTATTATCTACTTTAATTGTAAGTTCCATGTTGGTGACAGACGACGTATAAGCGTCTTATTTAGAAGCTAAGGTGGTTGAGCATATTTCGAACTGTACCTTATTCAAATCGATTCAACCGTTCCGTCATTTACTTCATCTTTTTTTTTTATGGCATCGAATGACGAGACGAGCATGCCGTTCACCTGATGCTGTAAGCGATACGACCACCCATAAACAATAGAAACACCATCCAGCACCTTGAGTTACAAAGTACTGTGTGGCATTCCACTGCACTCGTCATCCTGAGACATAAGATGTTAGTCTCATTATGTCCTGTAGTTATCTTGAAAAAAAATCTCAAATTTAATAAACATAAACTTTCCCTCTCACATTAGCATTAGAATCTGACCTTGCTCCCTCACGAGCAACTATTTATCAACAATCATAACCCAGAAGCGGTGGACAAACAAAAGCTAAACGAGATGCCAATTACATACAATTTAATGTCCATTAACCAATCCAAGGCACGCGGAACAATTGGAGGGGCATCGTGACGTGATCGGCTGGGGAGAAAATTCCAGTGCATTATAGGGAAGGTAATTTATTTCTAGGAACTTTATTGAAGTGGTAGCTATTTGTTTGTGTTGAGTGATGTTTATAATAATAATATATGAAATGAAATGAAATAAATTTATTCGAACCCATAAAATGTTATACATTATTTAGATTCAGTCAATATTAACTCTACCACCAGTTCGGAAAGCAGTTCTCACTAGAGAAGAACGGGCAAGAAACTATAATGTTGCTCTTTTCAAAATCAGTTCAAGGTATATAATAACATGATATAGATATATTTGCTATTTTTGTTTAGAGCAGTTCATTTATAAAAAAAGGTAATAAATTTTAAAATCCTATACGAGTGCTTAACCCTCTAAGGAATCATGTAATAATTTTATCTTAAATCTTCAAGAAGATATAAGATCAAGAGAAGTTATTAATCTAAGTTCAAGATATACCCCTAATACTCAGATGTAGTAAGCGAAAAGGGCAGATGTAGGTAATAATACCAGTCCTGTATAATGTCCACTGCTGAGCACAGGCCTCCCCTACTGCTGACAGGGTTATGGCCTTAGTCCACCACGCTGGCACCTAGCGAGGGCTGGCAGAGTTCATATACCCTCGAAAGTCTTTGAAGAATTCTTTATGTAGGGTTAGAATTGATGTGTCTATGGGTGTATGTATTTATCAAAGATCTGTCTGGTCTTAGGAAAAATATTGGCGCACATCTAAGAATACCTCACTAACGCGTATTAAAAACAAAATATTTAAATGTTGAGTAAACAAGAAACCCGTATTTTTGTTAAGTGTTTTGCTTCCATTAAGTGTTTTAGGTATTTACGAAAATCTTCTTTATAATTTGTGTTTGCTGGATCAACCTTCAAAAATATTACATTTTGTGCTCAATTGTATCGCAATGGTACATATTTTGGCAAAATCTGCTGGTTCCCAGTAGCGTTTTGAATTAACGCGTACGCATACTCACGCCTTTTATCCCCGAAGGGGTAGGCAGAGGCGCAACTAGTGCACCTACTTTTCGTCGTGCAAATTCCGTCCCATGGTGAGATAGGGGGCGAGCCTATTCGCCATATCGGGCATAAATTCCAGATTCCGGGCTGATACTGATTAGAAAAACCCAATATCACTTTGCTCGACCCTGGGATCGAGCCTGAGACCTCAGCATTGCAGTCGTACCGTGATACAACTACGCCACCGAGGCAATTTCGGATTTAACTAGTAAATATCATAAGTGCAAGGACATATTCTAGTACGATACACATAAGTCTAGCCACGATGACGGTCGCAGGCAACGCCTTTTTCATTCCCCTAAACTTAACATCTGGTGCAGATTGAGGACTCTGCCGTAAAAACCAAACCTAGCAAGTATTATACTGTAACTACATATGAATGTTTCTCTTTATTTCATAAACATTTTGTAAGGTTCATGAAATCTGCTTTTTTTATTTTAAACGATCAAAGGCTATTCTTGAAGAGATTACTAACTGATGACGAGGCTATGACACTAGAAACCACACGTCCAGTAATTGTTACACTTCCTCTGGTGAATCATATACCTCAGTTTTCTAGAAATCCGTTGACACACCAGCTAGAGCCCTGATGGCGCCAGACTCAAACATAAAAATAAATTTAAATTAGTAGCTTCCATGGCATGTTAATAAAATTTGGAAATAGATTGATCATATTGTATAGTCGGAGTATATATTATTTCGACACTAGATTAAAATAAAGTTGTTTTTTCCCTAACTCCTTTTATGATT
This sequence comes from Lapara coniferarum, assembly GCA_949316025.1. Taxonomy (NCBI): domain Eukaryota; kingdom Metazoa; phylum Arthropoda; class Insecta; order Lepidoptera; family Sphingidae; genus Lapara; species Lapara coniferarum. Next base: position 35,031,975 of record OX438926.1, read on the forward strand.
TCCATTGATCCTACTTAAGGGACAGCAATTCACAAATTGTGACAGTGCGGATGTTCTTGCTGATAATCGGTCCATGTCAGAAGATACATCTTCACAAGTCAGAACTTTTTTTATTTACTCTTCATATAATAGGATGTATAGGCGTACTTAATTATATAGGCATTTCGTAAGTATAAAGATAAATTGAATCTAAATCCTGTTTGATAGGTATCAACACCTCTGGTCTTCCATTTTAAGTATCAATCGTGTGAAGATTGGCTATATAATTTGCATGATGTGGAAAGCTAAGTGACGACTGACGCATGCGCGCCAGAGCGTACGAGACCTCTACAAAACGCAATCATGCGTGCGCACGACCATGCCTTTAATAACAACCGAGCATGATTGTTGCGCAACTGCCTAAAATATTTTACGCTGTATTCTTAAAAATATGAAATACAAGGTGTTGCGGCTTCACCCGTGTGAGCAACCTTTCTCGCTACAAAATTCCCTAAAACGCAATACGACGCAAGCGCCATCTACTTAAATAATCATACTAAAAATGTCAATTAATTCCCATAGAAGCAAATTACCGAGTTAAAAAGTACCCTATGTGTACCCAGGACAGGCAGGACCTGCCCATGTGCCAAATTTCACTCACATCCGTTTAGCTGTTTCTTGCGTTCACTCCAACAAATATCCAAACATCCAAACTTTTGCACTAACTTTCGCATTTATATTATTATTTATTAGTATGATTGGTCTAGCCAGCTGCTCATCGCTGAATGGGCGGGAGTCGGGGTTTCATAAGGATGAGGAGATACCCTATATGTTACAGCCGAACATACTAGAGGTGGTCCTTGCGGAGCAGGGAACATCCTCCCGCCAACTCTGCCAGCCAACTCTGTTTCTTTAAAGCTAGGGCAAGGGATCGGGATACATAAAGAGATTACAAAATTTATTCCTTGACAGAAATCCATAATATAGGAGCAAAGGGAAAAACTTAGTAAATACTATCTACTGAAAACGGAAATCAGGCGATTATGGAACACGCAAACACAGTCATCCATATGGTATAAGGTTCAGCAGGTATAACAGCCAAAAGTTTATCCAGATCTATCAACACACTGATTTTCAAAGCAGATATTAACATTCTCCAAAAACAGGCAGCAATTCATACGTCTATAATATTGAACAAAGTTTTAGGGGATCCACTTTTCGTACATGGGGAACAACGAGGAGACAGAACCATCTTTTTCCTGAGGGTTGAAACCCTGAAGGACGGGAGCCCGAGTCAGAGAAAAGCAAGTAAAGATAAGATTAGATTCATCCTCAAACTAGTGGAAAATTTGCGTGGGGCCCATCTAGGTAGGTACATCTACTTTGTTTCTTTCTTTAACTAAGCAATGCAACTGAGAATTTTGAATGTTATCATTATCAACCACATGAAGTCTGCTGCTGAACATAGGCCTCCCCGTATTATAATAATATAATCAGAATTCAAAATTCTGAGCGCAATAAACTTTAGACATAGCTTATTTTTATAACTTCCTTACATTTGAATTTGATTTGTTCGTGCCTTTTTCATTAAGTTTATTTCTTTAGGTAATTCTTGATTGATCCTTTTTACGATAATTTTTGATTCTATTATGAGAACTTTATCAATGTTAGTTTCATCATCATTATCATCATCAGCCACATGACGTCCACTGCTGAACATAGGCCTCCCCCAAAGATTTCCAGATGGACCTGTCAAAAGTGGCCTGCACGGCTCACAGTCACTCAGCGAGCTATGGTAAGGGCTATGCTAGGTGTTTCTCTACGCGATCGAGTCAGAAATGAGAAGATCCGTAGAAGAATGAAAGTCACTGACATAGCCCAACGGATAAGCAAGCTGAAGTGGCAATGGGCAGGGCACATAGTTTGAAGAACTAACGGCAGATGAAGCACAAAATTTCTCGAGTGGGGACCACGTACTGGCAAGCGCAGCGTCGGCCATCCAGCTGCAAGGTGGACCGATGACTTGGTAAAGGCCGCAGGAATGTGAGTTTAATAAAAGTCTATTAATGTCTTTTATGTTTTTATTTGCATAAAATTATATTTTGCCCCATTTGTCCTCGATATACTAGGTTCGTCCTATATTCTGAGTGATGACGAATTGTATCTTCTTAATATATCTATCATTTAGCAACGAAGGCTTGAAGTATCATTGTTTATTAATTTCAATTAGGTCACATTTCGCGATAAAAACCTAGACAGACAAATAAAACAATAAGGCAATTAACAACAACAATTTGATATACCAGGGCGTCATGAGGCCGTGAGAGTTGTTTTGCATATTGGCCTCATTGGTAACATGTGACAATTTATAAATAGATTAGCGCGTACATTATCGCGCTTCAGTCTGTTTATCACATAACATGTGCTTAAAAATGTGGCACATTATAATCAATAATACGTGTTGATTTCGCATATATTAGTTATTTATTAGGTCGGCCAAGTCTGGATGCCTTATTTCTGTAACCGAGAGTGATTAAAATGTGGTCCAATTTATCATTGCCAAGGCATAGAATAAATAAGGCCTTGCCTTTATCCCCTTAGGGTTAGGTATGTAGTGCATCCATATTTCGCCTAGCTTAACCATCCCATAATTAGAGAGGGAGACTGCACACAATAATTAACAGTTTTCTAACCACTTTCGATCTCGTCACGGAAAGTACTATAGACCAACAAATAGCAGTACAAATCACAATACAACCTCCAACAGACTAGAATCCAATCCCTTACTCTGTCGATATAATTGTGTTAACAACAAATACAACAATTAATGAACATGCCAAAAAAGTAGTAGTGTAGGTTGGACACTATAATAACATATATTTGACCAGTAAACACACACGGCTTTTATCTCTAAAGAGGGACATAGAGGCGCAACTAGTGCACTCTTCGCCATGTATATTCCATCCCATGATTGGATGGGGGGCGAATTTACCGCCATACCGGGCAAACAGGCCAATACAATTTTAATCTAGACATTCGCACAGCGCACTGTCTACAAGATGTCGAACGGAGCGTCCATCCGGATGCTTACTATAATTCACTCTTGTCTCTCTCAATTGCTCTAATAGAGCCCGAGGGAACTGGAACGCTATCTTCGGTTCATTTGTATGTTTGCTTTGCTGATTTATTAAACTAGTTAGTACTTCCGTCTCTATTCTTAGTACAGCCCTGATATACTATGCCAAAATGATTTATGGTACTTCTCTTTTTATAAACGGCTCGGGTCTTCATCATCAGCCAGATTAATTCCACTGCTGAACATAGGTCTCCTCTAAAGATTTCCAGACAGACCAGTCAAAAGAGGCCTGCATCCAGCTCATTCCTTCATAAAGTCATTTGTCCACCTTGTAGGTGAACGTCCGACGCTGCGCTTGCCAGTACGTGGTCTCCACTCGAGAACTTTTTGCCCCATCTGCCGCTAGCTCTGCGAGCTATGTGCCCTGCCCACTGCTACTTAAATTCCTAATCTGCTGGGCTGTCAGTGAATTTCGTTCATGTACGGGTCTTACGGCTGAGGTCTTGCTGGCTTACAATTTGTAAGTCAATAAGACATGGCGAAGAAATAATTGCCTAAATAAAATTTTGAGCAATAAAAATGTTGTAGATACAAAAATTTTAACACCTAATCGTAATTATAAATGTATTTACTGGTGATAGGTCTCTCATATAAGTATATGTAAGAGTCCGTCTGGGTAAGTACTACACTGTTGAGTTTCGGTTTGAAGGACATTTTAGCCTACGTAATTACTGGGCATTATCCGACGAGCGCAGTGGAATGCCACACAGTACTTTGTAACTCAAGGTGCTGGATGGTGTTGCTACTGTTTATGGGTGGTCGTATCGCTTACCATCAGGCGAAAGGCATGCTTGTGTCATCCAACTGCAATAAAAAAAAAAAGTTTCGTGTAGACGGCAGTGTAAGTGGTTAGACAAGAAACCTCACCCGATGAGGTCCTACAGTGCGCTGATTTAGACTTGAAAAATATGGGAATAAGGCCACCACATTGATTGTATAATCGCATGAGTCAAATTGCCATTTCACACCAGTTTTCTATATGTGGTAGCACCACGTTCTATCAGTAGTTCAATCAACCAATCCTGATGCCATCTAATCCTGAACGAAGGCCTCGCCAAGTGAGCGCCAACCATTCCGGCCTTGAGCAGCCAGCAGACATATGCTACCCTCTGCTTTTTACAAGTCGTTCTTCCATCGTGCAGCATGGTTAACAAGGTGACAATCACAGTACTACAATTGGGAAGGGGGATTAAAGGCAGTACAGCCACGAGATTTCCTTTATATCTCACAAAATACCCAGTTTTTTATTAGTGGTAGCCCTAGGCTTATCGCAGTATTAGAAAACTACGAATCAGTGCAGCCTAATTAATGTACGCAGTCGCTTATCATATAGATAGTGTTTTCAACTATTTCTATTAGTTTTATCTTATCAAATACTTAATATATACACATTTTTATTACTTTTTAAATAGATTAGATTTCAGATTCGTTGCAGACGCACCGATATAAATCTAACGCACAGGAAAAATATGTTTTCGACGAAGCAGAGTAGATTCAGAAAATAAAACAGAAGGTTTTGATATCAGCTATGCTCACTTGGAACTATTTGCACATTCATCATCATCATCAGCCACATGACCTCCACTGCTGTAGGCCAAAGATTTCCAGAGGGACCTGTCAAGAGCGGGCTGCATTCAGCAAGTTGGTACCTATGACCATAGTAAAAATTTAAGTTTCAAAATAAAGCGTTGTTTTTTTTTATTACATACATATACATATACACCCACGCCTGTTATCCCCGAAGGGGTAGGCAGAGGCGCAACTAGTGCACCCACTTTTCGCCATTATTCCGTCCCATGATGTGATAGGGGGCGAGCCTATCGCCATATCGGGCACAAATTCCAGACTCCGAGCTGATACTGAATACAAAAACTCAATACCACTTTGCCCGACCCGGGGATCGAACCCGAGACCCCAACTTTGCAGTCGTACTGTAATACAACTACGCCACCGAGGCAGTTTTTTTTATTTGCGTAAAATATAATGTTTTAATTTATATTTAGTAATAACGTCTCAATAATTGCACCACCGTTCTCCTTTGAATTATGTCCGATACGTATTTTAATTAACTTCAATCCATTCAGTTGTCTGGAAGAGATCACTTAAAGTGATAAGACCGCCCATCGTACATCATGTTTTTTATAATTGTTTGTTTTGTGTCTATTAATTTTATATGTTTTTTTTTTATATCATGTGTGTGCAATAAATTGTTTTGTAGTGCATTGCATTGCATTGTATTACTCTCCTGTTGCAACTTTCTAATGGAGAAAGAATTTTCAAAATCGCTGCAGTAGGTCAACATAATACAAAAATATATAAGTATTAGAGCGTTCAAACAATAACTAATGTCTTCAAAATACATCCTCCTTTCTACCCCAAACAACAAAAAGTAGATAGGCAATTTTTCAAAAAACTTATAAATCCCAAATATCTCAACACCGTATCTATTTTATAAAGATATTTTTATCTGCATCTTTAATACTTATCCCCTTACATATCGTGTTTTTGTGTGTTCTTAATATATACCTACCTTTATAAAAGACTAGCTTTTGCCCACGGCTTCGCCCGCGTTAATAAGTTTTTCCGGGCTAAAAGAACATAAAAACCTTCCCGTTGAATCACTATCCAACACATTTATTAGGATAAAGATTAATATTATGACATTGATACAACTCTTAACAAATAATGCATTAATTTCGACCAAATTTGATTACTATAAAAACGGTTCTAGTGAGTTAATCTTAAAAGATAGACATATACTGTCGCGGACATTTTTTTAGGTCATTTCAAGAGGAATAATTCTTACATACATATTTTTTTGGTATCTTGAACCGTTTTCGCAGCGCACGCAATGGAAGCCCTCAAGGATGAATAATTTTCCCCGTTTTTTTTACATTTTCCATTATTTCTTCGCTCCTCATAGTTGCATCGTGATGTTATATAGCCTAAAGCCTTCCTCGATAAATGGTCTATTCAACACAAAAAGAATTTTTCAATTCGAACCAGTAGTTCCTGAGATTAGCGCGTACAAACAAACAAACAAACAAACAATCAAACAAACAAACTCTTCAGCTTTATACTATTAGTATAGAAGTATAGATATCAATAAGAAATTTTACTCATTGCAGGACGAGTACATTCACCTGCTTATCTGTCACATTATATAAGTCAATAGAAATGAAGTATGCTTAAGTTTTATTATACGTTTTATTAGATATTAGATATCTATGCATATATAAGTGCATATGATGAGATTTGATGCATCATAACCCGTAAGTGCGTAAGTATATCGAAGAGTGTGTGTTATTTCTTCGACTTCTATAAAGATTCATCGCGTAAACCATCGTTTGCCTATCTAATTTAATTGTATATAAAAGAATCCTTGACGATTTTCTAGAATTACGAATTCAATAACTCATAATTCATAAATGTGATTTGAATTGCTTCGCATTGGATAATCATTGGTCTTCTAGAACAATCTGTTCTGAAAGTCAAATAAATGGCAATAATAATCAGAAAAAACATACTAAATACATTGTATTAATAGCAAAAAATTATACAAACCTAATCAAACACAATAAATTATGCGCATATAGTAAAAAAACGGACAAGTGTGAGTTGGACTCGCAAAAAACTTGTAGGCAAGGATATCTTAAGTTCAATAGTTTGACAAATTAATTAATCAAATTATTAAAGTTATTATTGCCTCGGTGGCGTAGTTGTATTACAGTATGACTGCAAAACTGAGGTCTCGGGTTCGATCCCCGGGTCGGGCAAAGTGATATTGAGTTTTTCTATTCAGTATTAGCTCGGAGTCTGGAATTTGAGCCCGATATGGCGATAGGCTCACCCCCTATCACATCATGGGACGGAATAACGGCGAAAAGTGGGTGCACTAGTTGCGCCTCTGCCTACCCCTTCTGGGATAACAGGCGTGAGTGTATATGTATGTATGTAAAGTTATTATTAAAGTACAGTCACCACCATAAGGAGCTGAATAATTCAAAATCTCAAATTGCCTACATATTTCTGTGTTCTTGCTAATAATTTCTTTCTCTTTACAAAAATAAAATAAAAGACCATTACTTTACTTCAAACGAAGAAAAAAATGTTTCAGTTTAACTTAACGCGTGTATAAGTGATGTGTAATTTTGATGCAGATGTGACGAGCAACTTGGAGTCACTACAACTGCGGAGGGATGTCGCTTCTCTAAGCGCTCTACCGTCTGTATCATGGCCACTGCTCTGAAGAATTGTTTAATCTGATCCCCGTCCTCTCCTTTCCTCAGCAGAACCACGCGTGCTGGCATGCGAAGCCACAGCTTGATGGTTAAAACCATCTCGGTCCGAACCAATAGGTTCACCAACTCTTTTATTTGCCGCACCATCAGGCTCTGGATAGTTTACCGGCGCACGTGTTCCCTCCTTCCTACAATCCTGGGTCCTTCCGCCGTAGCGTGAAGAAGCAGCTCAGTAGGCCGGCATGATTGTGTTGAATGGCATGAGATAACCATCTGCTGCCATTCGATACTCTATCTGGACGGCATCGCGCTTACCATCAGGTGAGGTGCAGTCACTTTGCCGCGCCCGAAAAAAAAAGACGGCTCAACGAATAGACGTACATCAAAATGATCCTATGAGGGTTCCTTTTTTCTTTTAAAGTACGGAACCCTAAAAGACACTGCAAATTATTTTTATGAATAAAAATTTTAATGTAGTACCATAAATTAACAAAGTTATTAATCTCGCATTAAATTACAATAAACAAGCAATAAAATGTGTTTATGTTCAATTAATAATACATTTTGCAATAAAAATACACGGAGTAAAATAAATTGACTAGGTGTTGCACGCGGTTCCATCCATTTGAAAGACTTGTTCTGGTTAAATAACCCTCTATTGTGAAACAAAATGTATGAATATGTCAATCCAGAACAATACTTGTTTCAAAAATTTCATCCGAATCCGTTTGATAAATAAGACTTTCTAACAAAAGCCAAACACTCGCTAAACACAAAGATACGCGTTTATAACATTAGTGATTGTATTATTATATTATTTGCAATAATAATGCATGATCAATTCTACCATACCAGCCCTATATTATATACTGTCCACTGCTGAGAAAGGACCTCCTCTACTACTGAGAGAGTTAAGGCCTTAGTCCACCACGCTGGCCTAGTGCTGGCAGACTTCAAATAGCTTCAAAATTCAGGGAACTTCTCAGGTATGCAGGTTTCCTCACGATGTTTTCCTTCACCGTTAAAGCGAGCAATAATTCACAAACAATCCTACTGATATTATAAAGGCGAAAGTTTGTAAGAATGTATGGATGTCTGGATGTCTGATTTATGGATGTTTGTTCCTCTTTCACGTAAAAACTGCTGATCGGATTTCGATGAAATTTGGCACACGGGTAGATCATATCCTGGATTAACACATAGGCTACTTTTTATCCCGGGAAAATATAAACCGGGACTTTTATCCCGGAAAAACTTTTTAACGCGGGCGGAGCGCGGGCAAAATCTAGAACACACATAAATTCTTAGAAAGGTCAGAGGTGTGTGCCCTTAGGTTTTGAACCTGCGGACATTCGTCTCGGCAGTCCGTTCCACTCCCAGCTAGGCTATCGGCGCTGACCAATTATAATGTTTATTAATTCATTTTACAAATAATCGATTACCAATTCCCAATTACGTAAAATAAACAATTAAGCGTGTGTTAACACACATTAACACACATTATAATGTAATATTATAAATAATGTATCATCAATACCTATAATAATAGTGGACAGTAATTGTAGCGCTACGCTCGGTATGAATATAAATCTTGTTTAGTTTACAAACTGGTAACGATGATTGGAAAGGCGCGTGTCACCAAGTCGCTGCCAGCTTTGCAGCGGGTAGCGGGGTACTGATTTACTTTTTATGACGTCGACGAGACCAGCATGCCTTTCACCTGATGGTAAGCGATACCACGACCTATAAACAGTAGCAACACAGCATCTTGTGTTACAAAGTACTGTATGGCATTCCACTGCGCTCGTCATCCTGAGACATAAGGTCTCATTATGTCCAGTAGTTACATTAGTTACATTGTCCTTCACACCGAAACACACTGGTGGTAGGAATTTCATATGTAAGTGTCCGTCTGGGTGGGTACCACCGCAATGTCTATTTCTACCGCCAAGCAGCAGTGTGCATGCACTGTTGTATTTTGGTTTGAAGGGCATTGGAATGTCACACAGTACTTTGTAACTCAGGGTGCTGGTGTAGTTTACCATCAGGCGAACGGCATGCTCGTCTCATCATTCGATGCAATAAAAAAAAGGCTCAGTCTCACAATAAATTGAGTTGGAAATAAGAGAAGGAAAGTTGGTTGAACTTGATTACATCTTAACTTGGAAACTGTTGTTATAATAACTATTTTTTTTTTCATTTTATACCTATGTACGTGTATAAAACATGTTTAAAACAACGCACTTAAAACATTAATGATGTATTAATAAAAAACATGATTTTTTTTGTTTTTCAAATAAAACATATGTTTTGTTATTTAAAAAAATACATGTTTTATTCCAACCCTGCAAATGAGCGAGCCTATTGCCAGTCATCGGCCTCAATAGGAACGCACCGGGATCGAATTTTCTCAAGTCTTGAGGTCTACCTCATATCGATAAAAATACTGGAATACAACTACGTCACCAATGCAGTTTCATCGTATCAGGTCTCGTATACTTTCCTATTGTCTATGTATGTGCAACATTATCTTACTATTCCGTCGGCATATAGTTTTCTAACCGCGCTACGAATGTCGCTACTCGCTTATTTACGGACCGCGTCTTTATGTTTGTTTTGTACTTGCACGCCCCAACCAATGGAATTACTCGTATTTACAAGTTAATTATTCATAATAATGTTAGTTTTCCTTAATGCTTACTGACTCTATATTACTAAGTAACCGTGCTAGCTGTCTCTAAGTTTAATTAATTATTAAGTTATGTAGTTTGCAATTCTAAATGACTGCTTCGGTGGCGTAGTTGTATTACGGTACGACTGCAATGCTGAGGTGTTTCGAGTTCGATCCCCCGGTCGGCCAAAGTGATATTTGATTTTTTTAATCAGTATCAGCTCGGAGTCTTGAATTTGTGCCCGATGTGGCGATAAGCTCGTCCTCTATCACATCATGAGACGGAATAACGGCGAAAAGTGGGGGTACTAGTTGCGCCTCTACCTACCCCTTCGGGGATAAAAGGCGTGAGTATGCGTATGCGTAAATCCTAATGTTTTTTCCTTTTCCTAGTCGTGTGCAACTTACTAAACATTTTAATTTTTCAAAGAGGCGAAGGACATTTGGGTTCAGCCATCTTACGTCCCTAGTAAACAAAACATAAAAAGAAAGGAGACGTTTCACGCCAGTTTGTAAGTTAATGACACAACTGCGGTAGAGCAAATTAATAATGCTACAGAAAACATTTACTATATTCTAGCTGTAGGAACAAAAGTCACATATGAATATTAATGCGCCTCCATTTCGAGTTTCTCGTTCCAATGGTACCGGCTTCGTCCTGTCTTATCTCTATAATGCTGCTAAATATAAACACTCTGTTATTGCAAATGTTCGTACATTACTCGCGACTATTGCGCGCAGTCGGATTACATCCCTTTGGGTGGACAGCGGCCACTGTTGTTTTAGTACACTACTTAAGTTTATGAGAAACGGACCGCGCTTTTGTTGACATTGCATCGAAAGTATAAATAACATATGAATTTACGCAGTCCATAGTGAAAAGCAATTGATTTTGTCGACTTTATTGTGTGTTTATTTTGTTTATAAATGAAAACGTATTAATAGTAAAATGCGTTCTAAATTCAAAAGTGTTAAATAAGTGTAATAAATAATTACCATTAATATATAATTCCAAATTCAAATTGACGTTTAAAAGAAATGCGCGGTCGTGTGACGAGAGTAGGAACGTGGCACGTGGCATGCGATGTGGTGGTGAGATGAGATGGCGTCGTGGACGCGGGTGCTGGACGCGGCGGCGGTGCTGGCGACCCGCGCCGGCCACTGGCACGTCGTGCTGTTCTACCTGCTGTGCGGGCTGGCCGCCATACCCACCTCCTTTCTCGTCTTCTCTCAGGTAAGGGATAAGTGAAATTGTTTTACGGCAATGAACAGATAAATAAATAAATAAATAAATAAATAAATAAATAAATAAATAAATAAATAAATAAATAAATAAAAGATACCCAGTGCCATAGACTGCCTCGGTGGCGTAGTTGTATTACAGCACGACTGCAAAGCTGAGGTCTCGGGTTCGATCTCCGGGTCGGGCAAAGTGATATTGAGTTTTTCTATTCAGTATCAGCCCGGAGTCTGGAATTTGTGCCCGATATGGCGATAGGCTCGTCCCCTATCACGTCATGAGACGGAATAACGGCGAAAAGTGGGTGCACTAGTAGCGCCCCTGCCTACCCCTTCGCGGATAACAGGCGTGAGTGTATATGTATGTACCCAGCGATACAGGCTGTTTAAATAGAATGAACCCTATGCTTACTCGAAACCAATTTCACCTCCCCTCTCGGCATTTCACATTTTATACTTAGCACAAAAACGTCGCTAATGGACATAATTATGACGGTCTGTTTGAATCGGATATAGAAAGGCTGAACCCGGAACACTGTATGACGGGTTTTCACACTTTGACCGATGATCGCTATACAGGCGGATTCAAAATATATTCTACCTCCAGCATATAATAGAAGATTGACTTATAAAGAAAGAGCACCAGATAAGAAAAGATAAAGGCGGAATACCAAAGTAGTTATAATGAATTTTTACAATGGATTACCTATATGCCTATGAACAATTATTACTTGTAACTTTAATGGTTGAGTAAGTTGAGAATTCTGTGCGTATACACATGAAATTCTATAATTATACTAACATTTATTAGACATTTTCAGTTTTCATAGCCGTTAGTTGGACTGTCGCCCCTAAAAGAGATGTGTTCGATCCATGAATTGTTGCTATTAAATATATTTTTGTAATGCATAAATTGTTTCGGGAGATTAATTCTTATTTTGGCCATAGTACAAGTTTTATATTAGTCGTGGGTGCATCTACATAATTAGAACTATGTCTCATTGATATTGAATAAATAATAAATACATAGTAAATAATAGTAGTAAATATTAATAGTGATATTGTATATTTAAAGACTTCATAAAAGAAGGTTCTCTTTTTCCTATATTTTATTTATCTAGATGATAGACTGGTTTTTATAAAATTATTGATGCAAATTTTATGTCAAATAACAAGATAATCTATCTATATACATAAAATGAATCCATATTTTCCTTGGTCACGCCATCACGCGTGAACGGCTGGACTGATTTCGTTATTTCTTTTTTTGATGTGTTTGGTATTGTCAGGAGAAAGAATAAGAAAAAATAAGAAAATTGCGCGGAAAATTAGAAAACTTAAGAATACTTAACCACCATATTAAACGTGCATGTCACTGAACTCCTAAATGGGTGGACCGATTTTAATGTAACTTTTTGTGTGTCTTCAGGTGGATTCCAGAATGGTTTAGATTACAATTCTATCCGATAGGTAGCGCTGTACTCGGGTTCTAGGATTTTATTTCCTTTTTAGGGCAGGACAACGTCTGTCGGGGCCGCTAGTCTTACATAATTTTGTCACTACACTTGGTGTATTTGAGAAAATAAAGCAGATGTCTACTTCTTGTATGAGTGCTGAGCCTTGTATGAAGTCTAAACAGGCTCAAACTTTATAGATATTAAAGTAGCAAAAATATGAATGTTGGATCCATTAAAAAAAATATTGATACACCACTTCATTTATAACCATATTTTTTAAAAAACGTTTTTAAGTGTAGTTTTTAATCAAAATAAAATTACTTACATAAATATCAAAATCAGAGGACTTTAAAATTATACAATTTATTGCAAAGGCCTAGTATTATTGTATCTTGGTTAGTATTCTAAGGCCGATTTAGACATATCCTTTGCATAATAATATTTTTAGGTACATAAAGAGCACAACGTTCATGTTGCTTTGCCCAAAAAGGCGTAAACGAGAAAGTTTGTTAAAATTTTGTCAAAATTAAGAGCAGAACTAATGTCTGAATGGATTTAGATAAAACTACACAGATGGACTACATTATAGGCTACAAGACTTCTCGCGGCTCCGCCCGCGTGATTGAGTTTTTCCGGGATAAAAGTCCCGCTTTATATTTCCCGGGGATAAAAAGTTGCCTATATTACTCGCTGGTAATGTAGCTTTATATTGGTGAAAGATTTTTCAAATCGGTCCAGCAGTTTCGGAGCCTATTCAATACAAACAAACAATCAAATCTCTTCTCTTTATAATATTAGTATAGATTTATTTGTTGGTGCTAAGATATATTTTGTATCCATCCGGATAGTGACCATCGTACAAGGTGCTAACACTCACCATATTTACCCACGTCAGTGTGTCGTTCCGGGATTAGCCTGTATATATCCGGTTCACACAGGCCGACATAATTGTGTTGACGAGGGATAACCATCACTCGTCAGTCGACCCTCTATTCGAACCCTTCTCCGCTTGCCATTAGGTAGAACTAGTAGTGCTCGCGGCTCCGCCCGCGTGAAAAAGTTTTTCCGGGATAAAAATATTTTCCCGGGATAGTAATAATAATACCAGGAATAATAATAATAATGGTAATATTTTTGCCTATAGCACTCAGGAGTAAAGTAGCTTCCTATTAGTGAAAGAATTTTCAGAATCGGTTCAGTAGTTCCTGAGATTAGCGCGTTCAAACAAACCAACTCTTCACCTTTATAATATTAGTATAGATGGGTCAAATTGCAATGCCAAAATGAAAATACAAAATATTATCCCAGGAACGTAAGTTTTATTCCCAAACGAGTCTTTCTGGTGGATGCCGCAGGTAACACCTAGTGGATTTATAGGAAACTAGCTTTTGCCCGCGGCCCCGCCCGCACAAAATTCCGGGATAAAAGTCCCAGCTTACATTTTCCCGGGATAAACAGTTGCCTATGTGTTAATCCAGGACATGATCTACCCGTGTGCCCAATTTCATCGAAATCCGTTCAGTAGTTTTTGCGTGAAAGAGGAACAAACATCCAGACATCCATACATCCATACATTCTTACAAACTGTCGCCTTTATAATATTAGTAGGATATAAAAAACGTATATCGACTGAGTGGTTACAAGGTGCGCGTCAATCAACAATGTTTTTGGCGGATTAGCAAAAAACTATTTTCGAGTTAAACTACGCATTCAATAAACTAAAATATTCCGTCACTACGTACGAATTTGTAAACATCAATTGTACCACAAGCTAATACAAGACAAGAAATATAGAAAGTGATGCAATACACCGATGCAATAACCTTATTTATAAACAGTTGATAAGCCTATTCTAGCTATCAAATGTTTTGTCTTCTTCGAACGAATTTTGAATTGAGTTTGAATGAAAAAGACATAACACTATAACTTAAAATAGGTTTATTAATTGGTTAAATAAGGGACTTTAAAGGATTAGGATAGGCTACCGACCTCATTAACCCCTTTGCCTCTTTGGACTAGGACGAGAATTTAGAACGATTTCTGAGGAAAAGAGAACTCTGAGATAATTTAAGAGATGGAAAAGCTGTATACCTTCTTAATTAATGTTGTAGTCAGTGTAATTACTGACTGCGTCGGTGGCGTAGTTGTATTATCGTACGACTGTAGTATTGAGCTCTTGGGTTCGATCCTCGGGTCGGCCAGTGATATTGAGTATTTATGTTCAGTATCAGCTCGGAGTTTGGAATTTGTGCCCGATATGGCGATAGGTTCGCCCCCTATCACGCCAAGGGACGGAATAACGGCGAAAAGTGGGTGCACAAGTAGCGCCTCTGTCTACCCTTTCGGGGATAAAAGGCATGAGTATGTGTGTGTGTGTCAATGTAATTACCGATTATTACATTTGACTTCTTAAGTCTCATGATGGCTGTCATACTGTGCATTGCTTTATCATTTACACATGGTATTGCTACTTTTTATGGACAGGCGTTGGATTTATCGCGTGTTTTATTATATTCGAGTGCCTCGGTGGCGTAGTTGTATTACGTACGCGTTACGATTTGGGCACTGAAGTCCTGGCTTCAAATCCAGGGTCAAGAAAAAAAAACATTATGACCAGGTTATTCTATCTTAAAAATTACCCTGTGCTTCAAAAAGGACGTAAAATTGTTGATCCTGCGCCTGATCTCTCTCCGGTCATGCCAGAATACCATCTCACCAGACTATGAGTGTGAAGGAATAACGAATGCACTTGTGTATTGCGCACACACATGTTCACTATAATATCTCCTGCGTACCTGCCTGATCTCTGTTGAGATTGGCCGCCGTGGCCGAAATCGGCTTAGGATGGATATATTTATTTATTTTTTATTGTAATCATAATATCAATCGTACTGATAGGGTATAAGGTGGGGTCTTAATTGCTATAGATAGACTTCTTAACCGCCACTCTGTCTGTCAGTATTCGCAGGTAAATGATATAGTGCAAAGGGCATTTTATTAGTAAGACCTTGGAATTTGGACTATGGTCAACATTGTTAGACTAATGTATGGTAGATCTTGATGCGGTTTTTTTAATTCATAAAGTAATTCAAGGGGAAGGTTTATATGTATAATACATGCATAATATAATAGAAAAACATTCATAATTTTAGTGGTTTCTAATATGATGTCGTAAATAAACATATTTTTTTGCGCGTACATTGCAAACGCTGGCTAAACCCTACGCGATAGATCCACAAAATGTATTACAGTATTGTAAACCTTCAAAAGATTTACAAATAATGCCCAATGGTATATGTCTATCTCTTAGGGATAACGCACAATAAACATTTTTTATCCTTTACTTTTTACGAGAAATAATAGCTTATTTACGAAGCGATTTAAAGCAATACAGCATTTATCCTTATCCAATTAAGTACCTTAAATACAGCGTGTAATTTAAATAAATATTTTAAAAAGTATTACAGATTTAAAATGCAGGGACATAGTGGTTGCGGTGGTACCGGCCAGGGGGCCGGCGGCGCGTGCCTATACATAGCGCGTCAAGGCCGCGCTTCGCCCTACAGCAATTTATGTTATTGTATCTATTTAGATGGATTTGAAAATGGTTCAGATTTACAATTCGGTCCGGGAAAATTCATAGCTGGTATATAAAAAGACTTTTATACAGGAACAACTCTTTAATGCAGGGAAACCCGCGGGCATACTTCATAAATATGAATAACTATGGCACAATGTAGCAAGCATGCTCCATTTAGCATAGCTAATTCATTGGTCAGGTAGACGATATAACGCCTTTCAAATGAAAATCGCATTGTTTTAAACGTGTATACCGTGTTCTACATCACAATAGTGTTGTCATATATCATAGGTAGGTATATTATGCAAAATATGATATATCTTAAAAATTCACACACACACTCACGCCCTATATCCCCGAAGTGGTAGGCAGAGGCGCAACCAGTGCACCCACTTTTCGTCGTTATAACGTCTCATGATGTGATAGGAGGCGAGATCGCCATATCGGGCACAAATTCCAGACTCCGGTCTGATACTGAATAGAAAAGTCCAATACCACTTTGCTCGACCGGCGATCGAACCCGAAACCTAAGCTAACCCGAACGTAATACAACTACGCTACCGAGGCAGAGACAAGTAATTTACTTATCAGATAAAAGGCCTGTATCACAGGCTTCAACATTTTATTTGACAGTTTTCGTATCAAACACGGATGACGGAAGAAGAGGTATCAAACCATAAGCAACTTATTTATTTTTATTTTCCTTATAATCTCAATTACTCATACACGACTCAGAATCATAAAAACAACATAATTTGTTTACATTTTGTGCAAGTTTCATTGAAATAGAGATTATTGAATTGACCATAACAAAAATTATCGTACGTATCGTACGACTGCCTCGGTGGCGTAGTTGTATTATGGTACGACTGCAAAGCTGAGGTCTCGGGTTCGATCCCCGGGTCGGGCAAAATGATATTGAGTTTTTCTATTCAGTATCAGCTCGGAGTCTGGAATTTGTGCCCGATATGGCGATAGGCTCGCCCCGTATCACATCATGGGACGAAATAATGGCGAAAAGTGGGTGCACTAGTTGCGCCTCTGCCTACCCCTTCGGGGATAAAAGGCGTGAGTGTATATGTATGTTCAATAATCTGAAGACTGCCTCGGTGGCGTAGTTGTATTACGGTACGACTGCAATGCTGAGGTCTCGGGTTCGATCCCCGGGTCGGGCAAATTGATGTTGAGTTTTCTTTTTCCTCCTTTTTTGGAAGTCGGTTAAAAACTCACATCAATGATTGGAGGGTTAAAATAGAAAGAAAACGGCTGACATTATTTTATTAACTGGCGACAGATAATAATTATTACTCCTTATAATATACTTTATACATCACTTACTAAGGTGTAATGAATTTTCCATTTTTAAAAAGAGCCTTCATTCCAGGTGTTCACAAACGCGACCCCAGAGCACTGGTGCGCGCCCCCTCCGGAGCTGTCCTCTCTCCACCTCCCCGAGGAGTTGCTGCGCTCCCTCACGGTCCCAAAAAAAAAGGACGCGTACGTACGCTGCCTGGAGTACGCTATCGATCCCACCGATCTGCATCACGCTTTAAAGGAATATGTGGTGGAAAGGTAAAGGTGTTTTATAGATGTCTACAAACAGGAAACATTTAAAAATGTCTTCAAACAAATGCACATCACGCTTTTTAATCCTTAAGGGGTAGACAGAAGTGCAGCAAGGGCACACACTTTTCGCTTGTGTGATGTGTGAGGGGTGGGGGGAGCATTTCGCCATATCGGGCACAAATTCTATTCTTTTCCTATACGATGTGCTTGATATCTTTCTATTTGTTTGATATCATAAGATAGATTAGCCAGAGCCTCAGCTTCAATAAATGGTGTCATAGAATGAGTACCACTGTTGACCTCATCTTATAGGAGGTATCTACAATGGCGCATGTAAAGACGAGATATTCTTGGGCCTAAAACTCCCCTCAAAGATTCAATCCCGGTACGTCACGCCAGAAAAGAAATGAACAAGCATAACTATAATATCTTACAGGTCGGAGACGATAAGAGAATTAGGCGCCTTAAGAGTCGTGAAAATTCAACAGCTATTGCCAGTGGTGGGTGATGAAGCCAGGAAACTTCAGGTATTGTACACTCTATGGAAAATTTATATTTCCAACTCCCTATCTTTCTATATGATAAATTTTATAAGGGGTAAAAGACTGATTAGCGTTCTGAAACTCGCCGAGCTTCACCGCTCGGTATCAATTGCTTGCCACTGCTGATTCTGGTTTAGCGACGTAAGCTAGTTGCCACTGTAGAGGAACAGATGGTTGCATTCCTCTATGGAAGGGAAAGATTTCCAGTCTGGTAGATGTTGCGCCTGATCAGCCGCGGCTCCTCCAATGGCTCCTACTCGGAGGTGGTATATATACTGTGCTTCGCTTAAATATTGCTATCGCAATCCAGGATCCTGTGGTGCCATCTAGTGGTATTATTGGGGGTCATCTGCTAATTGTCGATACCACTTCGATGTCTGTTGGATGAGTTTCAGGCAAGAATCTTTTTGGGTATAAGCTTCTTGGTTTCAGGTCTTCGAATTGACGACTTAATTGAGTAGTTCCCAGCAATGTTGATAGGTGGCGGTGCTTACAGGAGTTGCAGTGGCGGATATAAGGGTCGGATAATTTCTGTGGATAGTAGTAGTTCTAAACTTTATATTACGAAATTAGAGCAGCGAACTGGGGTCGATTCTGAAGTAAACCAAATATAATATACTAATTATATTTTTATAGAATTACATACGAAACTAGCCGATTCACGAGCTAAAATCTAGTTCAGGGTAAATCATAACCAAGATCTTTCGAAACAGAAGTCAATGATTTTAGTTATTAATCGTTAAATCATGGGGTTTAACTAATCTTAGAAGCAACATTTACATATAAGATAATATACTAAAATGTATAATCAAATACTATATTAATTACTAGCTTTTGCCCGCGGCTCCGCCCGCGTTAAAAAGGTTTTCCGGGATAAAAGTCCCGCTTTATATTTTCCCGGGATAAGAAGTAGCCTATGTGTTAATCCAGGACATGATCTACCCGTATGCCAAATTTCATCGAAATCCGTTCAGTAGTTTTTACGTGAAAGGGGAACAAACATCCATACATCAATACATCCAGACATTCTTACAAACTTTCGGCTTTATAATATTAGTAGGATTTTTCAATTAGATATCCCGTGTCAAGGAGGCAGTCCTGGCAGTCAGGAGTGAGCATCCCACGCCTTGCTCCTACGGCTGGAGGTTCAACACAGAGCATTACAATAGAACTCTTGTTACGGAGGTAAGTGGAATATCCTATTAGCTTTTACTTTCGACTCTCGAAGATCTCCACACCAAGTTTTACTGAAATCTGTGCAGTATTTCCAGAGATTACTTACCAGATACAAATTATCAAGCTTACATGTACTTTATTGATGTCCTAGTTAATGTTTTTTTAAACACATGTCAGCATTCTGACTTTCCTACTAAGCGTATAGTTCTAATATTTAGGGTGTAGTTGGACCAACCGGGTACAACCTGGGTTCTAGCGATTAGACGAGGGTCCTCGCGCGATGTTCAACTGAAGATCTTTTTCCTTTAGATCACCACCCTGTTAACAAACACATCTCAAGTTACTTAGTTAAGTAATTTTTAAAATCGGTGACCTTTTGCTCTCCCACCTGGCTAATAGTTGTGCTAAGTACTTATAATATTTATCCTTTTTTAGTATTCCCTGGTGTGTGACAAAGAATGGCTGCCTCGCACTAGCAACACTTTGTTCTGGGTCGGATCGATATTCGGCAATCTCTTCTTCGGATGGATGTCTGACAGGTGACCATCTACTCTTCCATAAGTGTAGACGTAGAACACGCTTATCTAAATGTGTACTAACGACAAAATACTTAATAGTAAAAAAAAAATCCATGGATCTTATTAATAAATGATGTGGGTACATACTTACGCAATGTTTTTTCTTACTTCCTCTGACATTTAGGCCCGTCTTCGCAAACGTTACTTACCTAAGTGCGGAGCTAAGATAATAAGTTCGACAGCCTTCGCAGTTCATGGTCACAGGGGCGCTGATTGGCTAATATTAAGATACAACTTTACTTCTGTTGGTTGCCAGATAAACAAAGCTGAACAAAACCAAATAAAGTATGAAATTATCGATACTATGCGTTCACGCGCATTGTTCGTCGTCATAGTATTGTCAGTGGATATGTGTGTAAATGTATCTTAACTTTGAAAGATAAGTATAGTTATAGTTTTACTGGTGGTAGGCCTCTTATCCGTCTGGGTGGGTATAAGCGCAATGTCTATTTCTACCGCCAAGCAGCAGTGTGCATGCACTGTTGTATTTTGGCTTGAAGGACATTGAAGCCAGTGTAACTACTGGACATAATGAGACTTAACATTGTAGTCTCAGGATGACTAGCACAGTGGAATGCCACACAGTACTTTGTATCTCAAGGTACTGGATGGTGTTGCTACTGTTTATGGGTGGTCGTATCGCTCACCATCAGGCGAACGTCATTTGTGCGTCTCGTCATTCGTTGCAATAAAAAAAATCTGAATAAAACATTGAATAACTTGACATACGCATAAAACGTAAATTAGTAATGTAATAAGAGTATCATGAATTATTATTCTCTTACTCCAGGTACGGTCGGCGCATTACCATCCTCCTGATGGTCTTCGTGGAAGTTCCTCTGACGATAGCGGCGTCCTTTGCGACTACCTACTGGAGCTACATCGCGCTGAGGGTAGCTGGTGGATTGTTTTTCCCTGCCCTCTACCAGTTGCCTTTCATCCTGGCTTTGGAGCTTATGCCTCCGGGCAGGAGGAATTATGCTGGTAAGGCCGTAATTATTTAAAATTGCTGATGTTAAATGAGTTTTATTATGACCTCTGTTGTATTTATATTAAGACAGAAGATACTTCCTCTGAACAAGACTCGAAGGAATTAGAAATTAAAAATAGTAGGTACCTCGAGTTTGTAGAACTATTAGTGTATAGGAGTGTTGAGCTCTAACTTGTAGAATATTAAAACTCCAGAGATGGCACTTGTATATATATATATATTTAAAGACTTCAGAATATGTAGGTATATACAGCGGATACTTAGATGGTAACAGTAATGGCTGGTCAGACGTACTGAATAAACAGAGGCGTACATCGCTTATATATCGGAGGCATGGTATAACACCGCGTTCCCGCACAACTACGTACGTGCACTTACATAGCTGCGCAATTGTGTGTGTCCCTACAGAGTTCGAGATACTACGGTAACCATCTTTTGCAGGCATCGTGGTAGGCATGCTGTTCGCAACTGGCATGTGCTTGCTCGCTCTCCTGGCATACGCTCTGCGCGACTGGTTTCACCTGTCGTTAGCCACCAGTTTACCCTTCGTTTTGTTGTATGGGTGAGTTTGATTGAAGATAAGGGCGGAAAACTTGATGAAAATCGAAATTAGGGTTTATAAAAATATTCTAGTTTAATATAACAATGCAGAACAGTAATTGGCAGAAATATTACAATTACAGAATAGTATTACAGATTCCACAAAAATGGATTAAAAACAATAGTGACAGAGACGACACTCTACAAGCCGAAACTAAGATTATCTTTTTCTGAAATGTGATAATATTTATGTACTATCGAATATTGAATCAGTTTGTATATTATTAACCGATCCAGAGAACGAAATCGCTCTGGCCATCCGCCGTAAGAACGAGTTCTTGAAACTCCACAAGACCGCAGTTCCGTCCTCGCCGTCGAGGACCTCGCCGCGTTCCCCGTCGCCCCCCCCCCCCCCCCCCCCGACCCCCCTAGCAGTTCCGGGCCGCGTGCCGATGACAACACAATCTAATAGGATTAGGCCTACAAACCAATCTTTCCCTAGTCGTTGATGTCTCATCCTCTCTCAGTGGCCGTCCTGAGCCGAGGTTCGTAACCCGTTAGTGGGTTGCCCTCAGCATGGTCACTTAATTCAAAGGGTTGCGAGCGCCTTTTGCGTTCCCCTAAAGACCGGTGTGGCCAGAAAAGCCGACTCGTGTCAGGCTACTGGCAGTAGGGCCATCAATAAATAAAAAAAAAAGTTTGTATAGCTCATGAATCAAATCAAATCAAATCATTTATTCGCTTGTGATACATGGTGGTTACAATGTTGGTATAGTACATATGCTAAGTGCTCTATGATCAGCCTCATATTGGCATACAAGCGTGGCTTTAAATATTTTAACTATAATATAATCATTAAGCCAAATGGAAAGATGAAGTCATCCAAATTTGTGGAAATCGAGATCGATTTCATTAGCACCAAAATTGGCTCATTAATATATTTTTTTTGTTACAGATATTATTGGTTCCTACCAGAATCTCCGAGATGGCTAGTTGGCAGGGGTCGGATAGCGGAAGCCGAAAAAGTCCTTAGGAACCTTGCTAGGAAAAACGGAATTGATTTGCCCAGAGGATTCCTTTTAGAATTACATGTAAGTACCTACTTATAATAATTAATTACATTGATGTCTAAGAATATCTAGAACCTGAGTAAATTAATAAACACTAGTTCTCTTGTAATGGTTTCTTATTCTCTACAAAAAATATTATTAAAACTAATTGATTACATTATGCCCACTGCTGTGTAATGTTTTAATACATCAATGATTATACCAAACAATATTTAATTTAATAGTGTAACTTTCATTCGAATTACAGAAAAAAATCAAAGACGAAGAAGATGCTGAGGCAGAACTAACAATGCTTTCAAACATGAACGGCCATATCACTGGAGTCCAAGAAAAAGGCGAGCACTTAGACAGAAGGCTAAATAACATGCTAACATTTAAGCCAGATCTTACCAGAGTAGAAACTAACCCAAAATCAGAAATAGATCGAATAATCGCTTTAGAAGTAGCTGATATAGTACATAAATCTAGAATAAGGCATAAAGAAGACGATGTTGAGGAGTCAGAAGACAGTCAGTTAAATGCAGATTCCCAGCAGAAAGGAACGCAGACAGATTTCAAATCTCCAGAAAATACTTTTAGAAGAAAGTCTCTGCAACTTATGAGTAAGATTTTTAACCAGGATGAAGATGATGTAATAGAAAATAAGAAGATGGATGATCAGAATTCAGAAGGAGACTGCAAAGCGTCGCCTTTAGATGTGTTCAGATATCCGAATATTAGGAAGAAGTTCTTCCTACTGACGTTTGATTGGGTCGCTCTAGGCGTAGTCTACAATAGTCTTAGTTATAACACGCCTAATTTAGGAGTTGATGATTATCTAGCGTTCTTCATCGGTGAGTATCCTTACATATTATAATAAAGTTTTCTAACGCGATAAACTCAAAAACTACGAACGGATTTCGATGAAATTTGGTATAGAAATAATTGAGACCCTTGAAAGGACAGAAGCAAATTTTTATTTAGGTAAAGTAGGTACATAGCGGGTCTTATATCCCGGAATAATTCTAAAAGCTATTTAATTATAATTTCACATTTGAATAACTTTTATTTCAGACTGCGTCTCGTCTGAGGTAAATTTTAATTACAAGATTGTACAATTATGATATGATGTAATTCGGATTTATATTAATGTTCTGATAGTTTTACAAATGATATAAGAAGACACCAAAGGCTTTTGATTAAACAAAGGCATTCCTAACCGCATACTTACAGCCCTATAGGTTTCCAAGAAATTATTGGTACTACATTACAACCCTACATTAATATTTCCAGGCGGCGCAGTGGAACTGCCTTCGTACTTCATAGCGTGGCGCTGCATGGAGCGGTTCGGACGGCGATGGGTTCTCTGCATCTTCATGTGCGTGGGTGGAGTGGCTTGTCTCAGCTGCGTGTTGGTACCAGAATGTAAGTTCACTTTTATTGTACGAAGTAACAACATTTTTCTGGTTCCATTTTTGTGTCCGCTTGTAAGATAAGCAGTAAGCCGCAGATATTGTACACACACACCACGCCTTTATCCTCAAAGGGCACCCACTCATCGCCAGTCTTGTCCGTCACATGATGTGATAAACAATGTGAGATATTATTGGGTTGCAACTATTATATATCAGAAGGACGAGCACAAGATAGTGCTAAGCAATATTGTGTGTGTTCATTATGGGTTGTATTGCTCCTGTTTTTAAACAGGCGTCAAAATAAGCATCAGTGGGATGATCATCGACATCATTAAAAGTATAAAATATACGTTTTTACGACTAGTTTTAATCATAGTTACTAACCATACTACACGGCAGATTTCTAGAAAATAAAACCTACCCGCTACCTTCGCATCTGAGAATCAGAATATAGATTGTTGATTTATGATTTATTTTGATATTTCTTTAATGCTCTTGATCCAAAATTAGGGGTTAGGATGGTTTATTGAGATCTTCAATTATTTTTATCTTTATATCTCCAGCATGGCCCTGGATCACAGTAGCTCTAGCTATGCTGGGTCGCCTGTGTGCTGCGTCTTCCTTCGCCGTGTTCTACGTGCTGATCGGTGAGCTGCTTCCGACAGTCCTCCGAGCCCAGGCCATGGGCGCCGCCTCCTTCATATCTGGACTTGGGCTGCTGGCCTGCCCGTATATTGTGCATTTGGTAAGTCACTGCTGACTGATGTTTGGCTGCACTTGCAGATAACGATTTTTCCTAGTACACTAATTTTCTATACAATAGTACCTGAGGTTACGTTTTGCATTCAATTTCATATACCTAACCTCTATTTAGGGTGTAGCAGTCTTAATTTTACTGTAAAAATAAGGAAACATCTTATCTCCATAGAGCTATTGTTAACCGACTTCCAAAAAAAAGGAGATTCCCAATTCGTGTGTGTGTATTTTTTTTACTACTTTAAAATGACGATTGAAATACTTCTTAAAGTTTGTAAAGAGGCTGCAGTACCTAATATTGTAATATTTTCTTCCAGGCGGAGTACGCCAGGTCCCTTCCCCTGATCATCATGGGCATCCTCAGCGTAATGGGAGGAGTAACGTCACTCTTTCTGCCGGAGACACTCAACCAGCCCTTACCTCAGACATTGGGCGATGGAGAGATGTTCGGCAGAGAGTTCAAGATACTCAGCTGCGTTGAGAGACCAAAGAAATTACAGCGAGCGGGTTCTGCTAGCATGGTAGCGTGATACTAATAAGCTGGTATTTTCAGCGGTATAGAAGTTTAAATTCATCAGCTGTGCTGGAACTTCTGCTAGCGTAAATGGGAAATTACAAATAATATATCGAGAGAGAAGTGCATCATTGCTATCTTCGATAATGAACTTCCGTAGGCCTGGTAGTATCTAAAAAAAATGTGTCGGTAATATTTTGGACTGCCTCGGTAGCGTAATTGTATTGCGGTATGACTGCAATGCTGAGGTCTCGGGTTCGATCCCCAGTTCGAGCTTAGTGATATTGGATTTTTCTATTCAGTATCACCCCGGAGTCTAGAATTTGTGCCCGATATGGCGATAGGCTCGCCCCCTATCACATAATGGGACGGAATACGCTCGGCGAAAAGTGAGAGCACTAGGATAAAAGGCGTGAGTATGCGTATGCTTATTTTATACGACTTTAACTAATGTATCTTCTATAGTAGCACGTACGGAGCTTCAACACAAGATATTTGAGAAGGCATGTAGTACCAGGCTATTTGAATATAATACAACAGCTCGGCTGACCGTGGCTTTATCATGATAACTTTGAGAAATAATAATAATTTTTGCTCAACCAGCTCTTCATCACATACCTACATTATGTAAAAGAGGCACGCACCTGCAAATAATGTCGAGAATATTAGTCATAGAAAATTACAGAATGTTTAAGGAGGTAGCAATTCTCATATGTAATTCCTAAAAAAAACCTTTAGTAATTAACAAACTGCATCGTGAGACAATAAGTTTACATGAATTTCCCATCTGAATTGAACCTGGATCAAAGACTATGCAGAATATTTGTGATATTGTCAGTCACAAAATAAATATAAAAAAATAGCTTATATCTAAGGTAGTTTAAGAACATATTATTAATATAGAATGTATATACAAGTGCCTATATAGTTATACATATTGTAACACACGTAATTGCAAAGTACAAAGTAGTCATAGTGTTATGAAGAAATAAATAAATGTACTATTTTCTGATTTGTATTTTTATTATGGCCCAATTATTAACAACTAATGGTGAGACGAGCTAGTTGCTCTTATTGGCTGAAAATTAACTTAGAGCAGCAGTAGCCCTACGTGCAACAGACGATTAATCGACACCTGATATGGATAACATTATTAGGTAATCTTTGACCCGTATTCAGAAACTTTACTTGGTGCTATGGTAATAAGTTAGTTTCTCAATGTTTCCAGCATAAGAATCTTCGTAATGTAGGCATAGGAGTGCTATAATTCTCTAATATTCTCATACAAGGATAAAACAAATTAACAAAAACTATCATTTAAAAAAAAAAGGATTGGAAATACCGGTGGTAGGTCTCTCATATGTAAGAGTCCGTCTGGGTGGGTACCATCGCAATGTCTATTTCTAACGCCAAGCAGCAGTGTGCATGCACTGTTGTCTTTCAGTTTGAAGGACATTGTAGCTAGTGAAACTACTGGACATAATTAGACTTAACATCTTATGTCTAAGGCTGATGAGCGCAGTGGAATGCCACACAGTACTTTTTAACTCAAGGTGCTGGATGGTGTTGATACTGTGTATGGGCGGTCGTATCGCTTACCGTATCAGGCGAACTGCATGCTCATCTCGTCATTCAATGCCATAAAAAAAATGCTATCACAATTCGATCGACCATACTGTGCGTCATCATCGTATCATTTGGACCTATTTTAATTTTCCAACCTAAACCAAAATGTTTTCTTCTTTTTGATGTTTAAACTAAAATACTTTTATTTTATAACTAGTTGGTTGATATGAAATGTTCGCCATGTTATACAGTAATCCTACCAACAAGTAATCTTCGACATTTTCTCCATTTATCAAAGTCCAATTTCGATTAATTAGTAGTTATGTTTTATTTCAGAATACGTTTATGAACATAATACAATTTGGAGGTGGTGCGACAGTTCATGCATATTTGGAAATAATTTGGCTTAGCTTTTAAAACTGGTCATTTCATTACCTTTTTAAGAGTCCACAAAATAGCGTTTAGAAAATTTACAATGTGGTGTCCGATCTGGGCATCAAACTAGCGAACCGACGGTCCACAACTTCATTGTCAATCTTCACAAAACTGGTGGTACGTATACATATGCTATATATTACGCCATAGTGACCTACATAAGTGTGTCGCGTTCTGGGATCAGCCTGTGTACCCGGTTCGAACAGGCCGGCATAATTGTGTCGACTGTCAACCACGTCAATCGAAATTACCTGAACCCCATTCTACTTATCATCAGGTGGCAACACTGCTGTTCCTGTATACAGAACATACGCGTCTACTAGACAAAGAAAGTAATGATTATTCCACCAAAAACATAAATGTAAAAATGGAGAGCCAAGTTCAATACAAAAATTATCCTTGGCTGTGGGCTTCGCCGCAAAAAGAATGGAGATCTAAATAAGTGCCAAGTTTTATGCAAAATCCAAATACGTATTTAAAGGAACAAAATAACATCATGAACAAGTATTAAACTCTATTTCTTTGCTTTATTGGATACCTATAACAATTGCTGTTATTTAAAAATGCGAGATCTTAAAGTTGGTTAGATTCGACTTGGCCGATAGGCCATCTTTTTAACCGCTTCAACAGAAAGTGAATTTCAATCCTCAACAAACAAGATACTTTCAAACGCCTTGAAATCCTAATAATGGCTTGTTTTACCAAAATCATTTGGATCATCGTAGATTAAGAATTTTATTGTATTTGTCAAGAAGAACTTATATTTATGCTTATCGATTTTTAGTTTTATGGTTTGATTAAGCAAAATGAAACTCTTTATACATATATTAATTTAATCACAATTTAAATTGTAACACCAACAATAAACTTATTAGAGAAAGATGATTTTGTTACAAATGGATCTTACAGCCCAAACCAAGGACTCCTTAGGCTACCAGTGCATGTGTAGGTCATTCACAGATATCCAAACTGAAGTAGTACTATAATATACGTGGCGATAAGACTGAGCAGGCGCAGGGGGAACTTTGCATCTATCAGGAATAGAAGGCATGGCTTGAACTTGTCCGCTTCAAAAGTTCTTAACCTTCGAATGTTCTTGCATATGATCTTGCAAGCATCTAGAAATATACGTCAAAATATCATCCATTGCTGCGTAACTTTTTAGTTCAATGGTAATGAATATACAGACTGCGAACTGACGTGACAATAGGTCAAAGGAAAAGAACCAAGGGCCGCGTATTCTCTTGGTAATAAAGGCAACATAAGGGAAGTAATATGTTTTAATACCTGGTGCAGATCGTGCCTGCACCATCGAGCAGATATCTTCAACACTTTCTTGGATCATGTAGAACTTCTCCAAAGCCATCGCCAAACACGTATGGAGGGTCAGCTTTTTTATTAACCATATCACCATTCCTCCCGTGGAAAAGTAGTCGTCGCGCTGAAAAAAAATACCAAACGGCAGATTTTATTTGATGATAGTTCATCTATTTGGAACCTATAAAAGAGCGCCATAAAGCTTCCTTAAATTTCACGTTATTATCTTTTTTCATAAATAATGGGACGTAATCATATAAAGGTTCGCCATTTCTGCGATAGACTAGTAATTAACCTGTAGCGGAAGTCTTCTTTGATGGTAAATTTAATAACGTTTAACACTACTTGTAACGACCCACCGTCGCGGATCTACTTACGGAGACCCTTTCAATAAAAATAATAAAAATAAAATACTTTATTCATCACGTAGGCTAACATGGTTGCACTTATGATAAGTCATACATTAAATTGATTGTAATAATTATTATTGATACAAAAGGTCACTTATATAACTACCGACAATTTTATTGAGATTAAAAACAATGACGAAAATTAAAAATTAAAAAGCCAGCTCGGGCTGGCAGGAAAGGGGATACAAAAAATAAAAGATCATTATTATTACAAAAAATTTGGGAGGAACGCGTTGCGATCCTCACCGGTGAGGACACTACAGACCCTAGCCTAGCTAACCTACCAATAATGATAACAATAGCTAATGTACCGAGACATGAGGCTGTATGGTTGCTGCGAGACATACTACGTAACTGACAGTTTCAATAACTTTAGCACTGTCAGTTTCATAATAATGTAGTATCTCGGCAACAAGTTAACACAATACAACTTATTTATTCATCCAATAGAACTTACATGATTCCATCTATCCGAATTCGATTTGTTAAAATCTATCAAATATTGGACGTAAGCCATCGTGTGGAGGAACATCTCTACCACGTGGTACATTATCTGAAATTTAGACCATCTTACATTTATATACAAATCAAAAACAAAACAAGGGAGTCGCTCGTCTAATTATAAACAACCCCACACTAGCTTTTAATTTCAAAGCACTTTCGTACTGGTCCACGGTTGTTATTTTGACACATCAGATGTCATAATATCTCCAACCCAAGTCACACTTTCACGGCGATTATCACAAAAGCAGTAGGTTAGGCCTTCAGTTAGTGGTGAGATGTGACGCCAATTTGTTAAAAGAGGAACTCGCACAGTTTAGCCTAATGCGATGAATTGGAAATTATATAAGTGAAGGTAACTCTGTTTGGCTGTTAGGGTGTGGCCACATCATTCGATCCATTCTCGATCGATGGTATCGGTAGATGAGAGAATAGATCAGTCGTCGATCGTCAGTTGTAACCACATGAGTCGATCTAATCGGTCGTATAATTAATAATTATTTTTTGCAATTGAATAGCTAATCACGTTTGAAAAGATTTTCAATGTCAATATTATTCATTCGCAAAAAGTTATTAAAGCTATTGTTGACAATATACAACGTCTGGATGAACTGTTTACTAGTTCTGTTTAGACAATTAGTAATAAGTAACTCTGTCAGTACTTGTGTCTATTATGCGACTATCTACTAAACCAATTTTGATAAAATTTGGCAGAGACCAATCTTGTACCTACCTGTCTCACCATAGTAAAGGTTAAAGAAATAATTATCTGTTACTTACCACATACTGAAAACTCTTTTTAAACAAATTGAAACATTTCGTGACACAGACATACATGTGGTACATTCTCTTGCATATTAGTTCATTCCTTAATCTTCCGTAACTGGACTTTGAAACTTCTAAATAAAGTCTTAATTCTTTCAAACACAGCTCAAACTTCAAGTTTATAAATTTCATCAACTGGATGGCCATCACAATGTTAAAATCGTTACTAGTAAGTGGGTACTGAGCTAGGAAAGTTAGAAACGTTACTTCTTTAAAATAGATTGCTTGTATAAAAATCGCTTCCATTATCTGATATATCATCAAAAAAACACAAAAAACCCAATTTGATTTCACAAATGATTGGAATCTTCCTCCATACAACCCTCTGTGCGATTCCTGAATTTTCAGAACAAGCTGCACGTAAAATTTGCTTAAGGAAATGCAGGTTAGGCAATTAATAATAATGCCTATTGTAAAAACTGTAAAATTCAACGATAGGCAAGCATGCATAAAGTTGAAAACCGAATAATCGGCGGCCCTTTGTATAAACATTCTATTGTACAGCAAAAGCATGGTGAACAAGCAAGAACTGACGATGCAAGTGATGTTCGCCCAAAAGCCGTTTGGAGTTATAAATTTGTCTCGAATTTTATATTTCGGTATGAGAAGGATTTTCTGGTAAAGATCGAGTGGAGCTAGGAGTCTTCGTATGTCATCATCAACTATATTGTTCAATAATACTTCATGCAAAACATTAACTTTATTTGTGTTCTTCTTTGTTTTCCGCAACATATTGTTAAATGTCCCTTTTTAATTACTATAGTATCCTGATTTCAGAATAAAGATTTATGTTTGAATAATACTAATGCTTGAAACTAATTATTGCGAAGACCTCACTTTGAAATAAGAGCAACTCTATCAGAATTTTGTGATTTTCTTTACCTCTTAAAAATTATGAAAGTCGAATGGATTATGGACATTATATTCACTAATATAATTGTGGAGCCCAATATCGTGTAGAGCTGTTACAACGATTATGAGAGTAATCGAACCGTTGAATTGTATAGATTATTAAATTGTCTAAGTAGTAAAAACAACGGCGGTTAATAATCGATTATAAAACACTTAACATTAATGAGGCAAACAAAGTGACAAATGATAACCAATGAAACTAAGGGTGATCTAATTGAAATTCTAATATAGATATTATATTAACACGCTCATGACCGCAGCTTTATATACCTTAAAATCTGTTTTGGTGATAAAAAGAAGCCTAAGTGATATACTCGGGGATATTAGTCAAAGGATTTCTGGAAACGGTGTAGCAGTGGAAATGATTTTATACCTGTGACTTAAGACATTGCAACTTAATTTCGAGTGGAGTCTGTTTCTCTAAAATACGTTAATGGCCACTAGGACAAATTAAGCAGAGTATGTAATGCAATACAACCAGGCCTGTATACTACCCACTCCTGAGCTCAGGCATCGTCTACTACTGAGAGGGGCCTATACCCTCCACGCTGGCCTAGTGCGTGTTGGCTAGCGTCACATACCCACAAGGTTCTTATGAAGAACTAGCTTTTGTCCGCGACTCCACCCGCGTTAAAAAGTTTTTCGGGAATAAAACTCCCGCTTTTTATTTTCTTTCCATAAAAATGAAGCCTATGTGTTAATCCGGGACATGATCTATACGTGTGCCAAATTTCATCGAAATCCGTTCAGTGGTTTTTGCTTGAAAAAGTAACAAACATCCATACATTCAGACATGCATAAATACTTACAAACTTTCGCCTGTATAATATTAGTAGGATTCGTAGGTATGTAGGTTTCCTCAGGATATTTTCCTTCGCCGTTAAAGCGAACAGTTATAGATAAAAAATAGACACATAATTCGAAAGGTCAAGGCAGAGGTACCTTGTACCTTGGGTTTTGAACCTCCAGACATTGTCTAAACAGACCGTTTCATTACCAACTAGGCTATCGTCCACACAGAGAGTATGTAAACACTGCGTTTAAATTAGGTAAATGTCCATCCATGGCTCCTCCAGAAAATAGCAACACATCTATATATACATTGGTCAAGGGTATCACTTTTTTAACAGTCCGTTTTATAGGTACCACAGTATTGTCTATTTCTGCCGCCGTCAAGGAGCGTTCAAGCTCTGTTGAAGACATAGTAGCTAGTGTACTGGGCATTGAGGCTTAGCATTTAAAGTCTCAAGATGTATCTAAGTTTGGGTGGTATTGTCATTATTCATTATGTATGTATATTCTCAATACTAGAATAAGTTATGAATGCTTTGCCTCAAGAAATTCTTTTAAGGATTTGGGGAAGGAATTATTCGAGCTATAAACACAACCATTCGAAATATGGCTAGTTTATTTAGATTATATTAATAACAAACATCAATTAATTTTAAAACACGTATATCTCCTTCTCTTTCTCTTGTGACTCTAAATCTTTTTCCTTCTCTTTCTTTGTTTTCATATCTTCGTAAATCTCCTGAAGCGGTCTCTGTTTCGTTTCTGGAAGTACCAGGATAACATAAACCGCAGTGGCTATGCAGACTACACCGAAGAAGTAAAAAGACACGTATATTCCCACTGTGTTGGCAAGGGTTTTAAAGAACAGCATTTGCAGGAAGTCTGCGAAAGACGCCACTGACATGGTTGTAGCCATTACTGCCCCACGATACTGTCAAAACAAAAAAATCTATAAGTTAAATGATACTAAAACTGCATCAACGCTATCAGTATTCGTTTTTTTTTTTAATGTAATGTAATGACTATGACCCACTTTTATTAACCACCCATGCAATGCAATGCAATCAGCCTGGTATTATATACTGTCCCCTTCTAAGCACGGGCCTACTCTACTACTGAGAGTTGTTAGACCTTAGTCCACCACGCTAGCCCAGTGCGGGTTGGTAGACTTCATATACCCTCGAGATTCTTATGGAGAAGTCTCAGGTGTGTAGATTTTCTCACAATGTTTTCCTTCACTGTTAAACTGAACGGTAATTGATAAACAACACACACGTAACTTGGAAAAGTCAGAGGTGTGTGTCTCGGGTTTGCATCTTTGGACGTTGTCTCAGCTGACCGTTCCATTTCCAACTAAGCTAACGTCCACCCTAAGCAAATATAAATTAGATATTAACCCTGTCAACAATGCCTACAGAAATAACTAATCAAAGAAAATCGTGCCTAGGTACACAAAATTGCCTGACCTACAAATCTAACAAACTGTCTGTAAAACCAATAATATTATAAAAATATGGTACAATACATTGCCACCATAGAAAAAAAAGCTAGGTCGTCGTACTCTGCAAATACTTTGCGATTTGTTTATGCAGCACTGGCCACCGAATAAAATTCAAATAGAACTGAAGTACGGAATAAACTGTTCAGCTACCTTATTACTATGCGAATAAAAACTGCAAGTAAATCTATGACTGAATAACACAATTTGTAGTATTCTCAGTTGACATAATAATTGTGTGAAGATTTTAAATTCCCACGTGGCACGCGTTCCTAACATTCAGGCTAGAAACGCGAATAAGTGAATCGATTTATTTTGCCATTTATGATACTAATACGATGTTATAGTCTCTATTCAGAAAAAAAAACTGATAGCATATCAAAAAAGATTTTTAAAGAAATGCAAGTTAGTAACTGCATGAGAACAAATTATTGAAAGCTCATTTTCTATAGCATGTAATAGATGATTGGGTGTACGTTATGCTTACGGTCAACTACTCTAGTTATTGGCTTTTAGCTTAAAAATTACACCTTCCATATAATCAAAAGACCTACCTTATAAGAGAAAATTTCCCCAGTAACGATGACAGTCAACGGTTGAAGTCCTGAGGAGTCACAGAAGATACATATGCAGAGGACCGTGATGGGTATCCACGCAGGCAAGGC
This sequence comes from Lapara coniferarum, assembly GCA_949316025.1. NCBI lineage: Eukaryota > Metazoa > Arthropoda > Insecta > Lepidoptera > Sphingidae > Lapara > Lapara coniferarum. The sequence continues at coordinate 35,066,326 of OX438926.1, forward strand.
GAACGAGTACTCCCGCGCCAGGAACCAGGATGCCAAGAGGCACATGCTCAACCCGGAAAGGGAAGATGTGACGAACAGAAGTGGCTATAAGCAAAAGTACGAAAATAGGTTTTTGGGACCTCATACACACATATACACTCACGCCTTTTATTCCCGAAGGGGTAGGCAAAGGCGTAACTAGAGCATAAACTTTTCGCCATTTTTCCATCCCATGATGTGATAAGGGGCGAGCCTATCGCCATATCGGGCACAAATTCCAGACTCCGAGCTGATACTGAATAGAAAATCTCAATCTCACTTTGCCCGACCCGGGAATCGAACCCGAGACCTCAGTATTGCAGTCGTATCATAATAAAACTAGGCCACCGAGGCAATCGTCATTAGAACGATTTATAAGTATTGAGGCCACTAAATTCTGGTTTTTTATTTCACATTCCAACTTGAATTTGCCAAACAGTAAAGTAAAAACATTTATCAATTAAGTTTACTGTGGCGGTACGATAACTGTTATAAACCCAGATATAAATTCAATTTTTTTTATAAACATACTTTTACTTACTTCACACTACAAGTCCAAATAGGTACAACATTAAAACAGAAACATAAAATGATTAGGTACGTCTTCCTTTAAAATTAAAAACCATAAACATTTATTAACTCACCTTCCTCCCAGCCTTTTCCACAACACTAGCAGCAAGCGTAGACCCTAGCACCTGGACGGTTCCCAGCATCATAGCCTGCTGGTTGGCCGAGAGGACCAGTCCAGACCCCTCCGAAGCCAGGGCAAAGATCTCTCCAGCGAAGTTGAGCACCGGGATAGCTCCGCACACATCCCTGGCCAATGTTATGACCAGAGCAATGCGGAACGCTCGGAATAATATCGGATCCTTTACTGAAAATTTCAGATTTTTTTATTTGATTTGACTGCCTCGCTAGCGTTGTATTGCATGCGCGGTAAAACCACAGCTCTGAAGAACCGGGGTCGAAGGTCCGGCAGTGAAATTACGTTTTTCTGCTCAATACCAGCCCGGAGTCAGAAAATTGATGCATTTGTCTTCCATCACACAACACGAATGAACCGATTTTAACGCGGGTTTTTTGGTTTGATGTGATCGAGATGGTCCTTAGTTATAAATTTTCACAACTCCGATTGATTTAAATTTGGTGTACTGTGACTTTCGTAATATTTTTAAGAAATGTTAACCTTGAGCTGACGCTGCATCAATTAGTCTACAGGATACCCAACTCTTTAGCAACTTATAGCAGATATTATAGCGTGTGTGATCTCGTGAGAATGGTTTCAACGAGTATATGCTAGATAGCTGATTATCAAAGGCCCCATGATGGAGAACATACTAATTTAAAAAAAAATATATTAAAATTTTAATAACCCCGACACAAAAAACCTCAAAAAGTAAAAAATAGAAGTGTCCTTTGTATGTCGTTTGCATCGGGGCCCGAACTCCGGACTAGAGACATGAAAATACTTCTTTACCGGTCCCCCAACGCAACGACGCTTGGGTCAAAATATTACTTGATGCTTAAACAACAAACAAATACCACTTTTATTGTTTTACTTTTTAAACTTTTTTGTATCAGGGATTATTTAAATTGAAATTAATTTTTTATCGTTTAAAAAAAACCCACCCTAAATTTTTTTGGTAAAACAATAGACAATATTAAAATGTACCAGGAGGTCATAAAACCAAGGCGCCGTCCAATTAACTTGTTGATGACGAGACAATCGTTTTAAATTGGTCTCGATTAATATTTATTACCGAGAAGAACAAACGAACCATAGGTACTCAATATCACTAGCAAAATATTTGTACTGTTACGAGCTGTGGTAACGATGATATGTCAAGTGCATGTCGTATATGAATTCGTTAACCACATATTGTATATTTCGAATATTGTCATATTGTAGCCTTAGTACCTAATTTTATTACAATTATTATGAATGACATAATTTGTTTGTTGATTTGTCTTTTAATGTAGCAATCAATAAATAATATAGTCTTTTTTAATGAAGATGGTTCACTAAATGGATGTCTATTGCTAGATTACTTTCATCTCAGCAAAGAACGCTAATAAAATCTAAGCCCTTTCAGATTCTTAAAAGATATAGATACTCACAAATAGCTTTGAATATAAATTTACTACTCTCTTCGTCCTTCTTCTGTTCTTTCTTTATTAATTCCAACTCGTGGAGAACTTTGGGGTCATCTTCTTTCCTGCATCGTAACCAGGCTACGACTCTGGCAGCTTCCTACGAGGGGTACAGTCTTTAATACATAATATAATAAGCAAGAGGAATTACTATGATGGTGTTTGAGGGTTACAAACGCAGGTCAGTCATGCTACGTTCTCTATTATTCAAAGTCTTTATGCGATATAATTAAGATCTGATTAAGCCTAGGTAGAATAAGTACATGTACCCTTTCGTTAGCTTTCAATTGAAGTGAGGATGTAGCTCTTTATGTTCTCTTCTCTTTTTATTCTCTTTGAGAACTTATCTAAAACAATTTGAAACCCAATGTGGTTAGGAGTTGAATAGATTGGCTATAGGCTAAAATTATCTTTGATGCCAATAACACTACTTCAATTTAAAGAACCACCATTTCTTAAATTATACTATCATAATATAATCTCATCATCACCATTATCATTAGCCCGTTGTAGTCCACTGCTGGACATAGGCCTCTTCCAAGAAACGCCATAGACCGAGCCTGTTGCGATTATGATGAGATTATAGATATAGTCCACTGCTGAGATTATCATCTCATCAAAGAAGACTACAGAATAAAAAGTCGACAATGAATTTCTCTTTTCTAAAAGCACCCTTCTGGTGTCATAAAAGCCTGGCGGCCTTTGTTATCACAAACCTCTGTGACCAAACCCGTATACGGTATCTCTTGCTGCTGAAAGTGACTCTCATCATCCTGTGGATTAACTGACCTCCAGATCACCCTGTTTGACCAAGTACGAAGGTGACTCCGGCATCATGAGGAACAGCACCAGGTGAAGGGTTGGCATCGCGAGGCACGTCCATAATATCGGCCGGTAGCTCATCAGGTCTCCGATCACGTAGAGCAGTAAATTACCCGTAGTATGGAATAGGATTGTCTGTAATAAAAATGTATGGCAGTAGGTCTCCCTATATGAGAACTCGTCTGGATAGTTTTTTTTTTTTTTGTTGACGCGGAGAAAGTGACTTATTACTACCGCCCAGTGTGCAAGGGGAACGACTGAGCGATTATGTTGGGTTCACCGTGCCTTACGACCCGACGTTGAGCCGCCCGGAGAGATGGAATACGTTGGGCGACCGCCGGGCCGAGCCCCTAACCTATGTACACCGCACGGCATACCAACTAAAACTCCATGGTGGCCATCTTCGGCGCATTAGGGACGGCTGCGGGCTTCCTCCGACTCCCGTCTAAGTTGTCGTCCGCAACCGCCCCTGCGCGTTCCGCTGTTGCGGTCCGTCTCCTGTTGTTGTGGGGGCTCAGAAGCCCCCGTACACCGAAGGACGCCCTTGGCGTCAGAGGCAGCGAGAGACACGCTGTCGTCCATCACGGGGGTCACAGAAGTTGACTAGACTAATAGGTGGACGGCACCTCCCGCCAATGGAATGCATCGGCAAGGGATTTGGCGCCCAGGTCCCAGGGCAGAAATCCGGCCAATAAGCAAGCCACCTCGAAAGAGACCGTGCGGTACGCCCTGACCGCCCGCTGCGCTACGTCTGGGTAGGTACCACTGCAATGTCTATTTCTACTGCTAAGTAGCAGTGTGCATACGCCGTTGTTTTCCGGTTTGAAAGGCATTGTAAACAGCATAATTACTGAGTATTATGAGACTCAATATTATGTCTCAGAGCGACGAGCGCAGTGGAGTGTCACGCAGTAATATCAAGTTCTGAATGGTGCTTCTACTGTTTATGGTCGGTCTTATCGCTTACCATCAGGTGAGCAGCATGCGCGTCTCAACATTTAACTGCAATAAAAAAAATAGGTTTTGCTATATTGGGGTAAAAGTCTTATTGTTTTCAGGGATAAATTATGGTCTAATTAAGCTGCTTATCTTATGTCGGTACTAAACACCCAAATTGATTATGTCATTCATGCTCTCGCTTCTAACATCCAAATTTATTCACAACCCTCAGACGATTGGCTTATTTGTTTCGCCAATGAACCTTGTAAATAACCCTTAATGCTTTGGTTCTAGTTTCTATGTCGTCGATGTCAAGACACATTTGTGTTCACCCAACATTCAGATCTACATAAAATGTTTCATTTGTAGTTCAAATATTGTTACTAATAATCTCAGAATATTACGTTGATAACAACGGCAAAAACATTGTTTAAATAAATCGTTTTTAAGAAATAAATGTTTGAAGTTTCAGTAGATAATATAATGCATGACTTCATGAACCTATGAGTTCTAGTAGGTATATTTCAAAGTTCTAGGCACCGCGCAGACGCTTTTAATTGTTACACCAAACCCGGCTATTTATTTGTTGGTCAGTTTAATTTAGTGACTACATATCATTCACAGCAATTGAATGAAAACGAAACATGAATAACTTATTCCATCCATTTTTCGTGTGGTGCAGTAGATGGCTTCGTCAGCGTAGTGCCTTATGCAAGAATCCCTTCCTAATAGATTTTGGCTACGGCAGCAAATCTCAACAGAGTAGGTACACAAGTATGCGCCCAATACACAGGTGCACACGCTATTCCATCACTTTCATAGTCCGGTGAGACGGCAATCCGACATGACCGGAGAGAGATCAGGCGCAGGACCAATGGGCTTTACGTGCTTTCCAAGGCACGGGGGTATCACACCGCCAACTTCCTGACTCCGAGCTGTCTGAGTAATTTTTAAGGTGGAAAAACTCACTCATAATGTTTTAAGTGCGACCCAGTATTCGAACCCAAGATCTCAGCGCGCAAATCGTACTCGTAACGCATACGCAATACAACTACCTAAGCAGTCAAATCAATGAGCAACAATATCTTACCAAAGACCCTAGGAAGCCTCTGATGCAGTCTTGGCTGATCTCTTTGGTGTACAGGGGGCAGGTGACGTAACAACCCGCCATGGTGACTCCGACGAAAGCTCTCGCTAGTATGAATGCCCAGGTATCCATTGAGGATAGCTTCAGGATCCAACAAGTCTGGGGTACAGGATAAATTTAATTATGATGTGTGCACTGAAAAGGCTGGTATGGCATGAAATATAATCTTTCTTCAATTGAATAGCAACCACACATATTTTATAAACCATAGCAATTTTTCACTAGCGTTTGGGATATAAAATAGCTCAACTACTAAGGCAACTAGTTATAATTAATATTTTATGATAAGTAGGTGTCAATAACTTTGTGTTTTTTATGGTATTGAATGACGAGACGAGCATGCAGTTCACCTGATGGTAAGCAATACGACCGCCCATAAACAGAAGCAACACCATACAGCATCTTGAGTTACAAAGTACAGTGTGTGGCACAATCCACTGCGCTCGTCATTCTGAGACATAAAATATTAAGTCTCATTATGTCCAGTAGTTACACTGGCTACAATGTCCTTCAAACCGAAACACAACAGTGCATGCACACTGCTACTTGGCGGTAGAAATAGATATTACGGTGGTACCCACCCAGACGGACTTTTACATATGAGAGACCTACCACCAGTGTGCTTAATTGTAAAACTACCAACAGTAAATACATTAGGTACTTGGTTTACGGGAAAATAATACTTTATAATCCAAACTTACACATAACATCGCGGACACGAATAGCAGAGTGATCTTCCTTCCTATTTTATCCCCCATGAAGACGACCAGGTAATTTGCGGGCACGGAGGTCAGGTACGCGACAGCCGCCATCCATGATACCTGAGAATGCATCATCTAGTGAAATTTACTGTCAGAAAGATTCCTACTTAGATCCTGGAACATTCAGCAAGGGAAATTTATAAAATTTTAGCAACAGACTACTAAATAAGTGCGCCACTGCCTAATTGGGAATGGAACAGACTGGCGAGACGACTGTCCGCAGGTTCAAAATCCAACGCACACACCTCTGACTTTTCAAGGTTACATGTGTATCGTTATCAATTATCGCTCACAAAAACGTTGAAGAAAAATATCTCCTAAACACCTACGAATTCTCCATTCAAAGAATTTCGAAGGTATGGGAAGTCTACTAATCCTCACTGGGTGTGGACCCCAGCGTATTGGACTAATACCTAATCTCTCTTAGACTACGAAAGGTTAGGCTTCATTGACCGGTAGAATAACGGTCAATAAGTTGTATGACTGTAAATGTGTTTAAGGAAATAGATATCATAATACTATGAAGTTACTAGATGCAGACCAATGCCAATCAATCGGTCTAGTAAACTTTGGGGAAGGCAGATCCAACAATAAAAATCTCCTGACTGATAATGATCTAGATATATTTGTAAGATCCATATAGTTTTCCGGACAGTATTTGTTGCTGATGATGATAGATGATAAAACAGATGACTAGGTTAGCATCTTACGTCAGAGGCAGTGAGCGGCGTCCCTCGCGGCGAGTGTTCTCCCTGGAGTAGAAGTGTCATCGGCGACATCCAGCCCATGCTGGCGCCATAAGCGAACACTGGTAGGTTTACTGGAAAAACAAATTATTATTCTTACACTTCCTGTGTGCCTGGTGTCGAATATCCGAAAATCTTGCTTAGCTTTTCACATACAGTGCTCTACATGGCTACGTTGAGAATTTTATCATCCATCAAATGCTTCGGTGAATTTAGCCCCAAAGGGGTAGGCAGAGGCGCATTAGTGCACGTACCCATTAATTGCCGATTTTATTTGTCGCTCAAAATGTAATTCGAGAGGTTATCACAATGATATGGGCATAAATTCCAACAATCGCTTGTATTAAAATCAAATTCTGACCTAATATTTTATAACAAACGAATAATTACGTAGTTTTTGAGTTCTATAAATATTTTTGACAGTTTGTGTTTGTCCTAGGCAATAACGAATTGAAAAATATCTTAAATATTATTTGTTTCATAACTTATTTTCGGTGTAGTATTGGAGCGCGACCCAATAAAAAATACTTGTTTTTGTTGCATTCTTAGTCCAAGAGAAAATGTTACTTTTAAAATTTTTATAGTATAATAGCGGCCCGCCCTAGCTTCGCACATGTAGCAAAGTATAATAATACTAGCTTTTGCCCGCGGCTCCGCCCGCGTGAATGAGTTTTTCCGGGATAAAATCCCGCTTTATATTTTCCCGGGGTCTTAAACTATCTCCCTACCAAAATGCATCGCCATCGGTTCAGTGGTTTGGCTGTGACGACTCCACTCGACAGAAAATGAAATCCAGGATAAAAAGTAGCCTATATGTTAATCCAGGACATGATCTACCCGTGTGCCAAATTTCATAGAAATCCGTTCAGTAGTTTTTCCGTGAAATAGAAACATACATCCATACATTCTTACATACTTTCGCCTTTATAATATTAATAGGATTATGTGCAATTCAATGCAATGCAATCAGCCCTATATTACATACTGCCCACTACTGGGCACGGGCCTCCTCTACAACTTAGATGGTTAGTTAGGTCTTAGTCCACCACGCTGGCCTACTGCGGGTTGGCAGACTTCACATGCCTGCGAGATTCTTATAAAGAATTCTTAGGTATGTAAGTTTCCTCACGATGTTTTCCTTCACCGTTAACCCGTCAAGCCCCGCTTATATATATAGATGTACGGAAAACCCTATATATATATGGACACCGATGTCCGTCGCGGGCCTTGACAGACTACAGCGAACGATAATAATTGATAAACAATACACACGTAACTAGGAAAAGTCAGAGGTGTGTGCCTTGGGTTTCGAACCTCCGGACATTGTGACGGCAGACCGTTCCATTCCATGCTTATATTATTATTTTTAAACCCTGATAAAAAAGAGTGGAGTTATAAGTTTAGGGTGTGTATCTGTATGTCTATCTGTGGCATCGTAGCTCTCAAACGAACGGACCGATATGGACTTTTTTTTCATTTGGAAGCTGATATGATCGCGATGGTTCTTAGTTATAATTTATGAAGATTTGACATCGCTAATGTTTTTCAACATGAGCTGATGCTGCAGCATCAAGTAGTCAGCGGGATGCCCAACTCCTTAGTAGCTTATAGCAGATATAGCGTGTTTGGGCTCACAAGTATGGTCTCAACAAGTAGGTGTTAGATAGTTGATTATCAAGGCATCATGATGGAAAATAAATATATTTTTAAAGTTTGAAATAAAAATGAAATTTAAATTTAAATAACCCCCGACACAAAAATCTCAAACTAAGACACTTTCATTATTTTACTTTTTAGAGATTTTTTTGTGTCGCGGGTTATTTAAACTTATAGATGAAAATAGATCTAAAATAAGAACACCCGTATCTTTTTCAGAAATATTTAGTTTCATTAATAATTTTAGCTTTTAATTTCGTCTTATCCTCAACAAACGTAAGCACTATGCGTAAAATGACGTCAATTATACGGTGGAATAGTAATGTCTTTGTCATACTATAATCAGGCAAAACTTCTAATAAAATAGAAGCAGTGACGTATTTTGACAATGTCGACTTAAATAAAACCATTCATTCATATCACCATCATAAAATTACAATCGAGGCAAAGGTAAGTACAGTCTTCAGCCGTTAAATGACGTCAGCACATGTTTTCTACATATACATATACATATATATATATACTAACTAACCATCTAAGTTGTAGAGGAGGCCCGTGCCCAGTAGTGGGCAGTATGTAATATAGGGCTGATTGCATTGCATTGAATTGCACATAATCCTATTAATATTATAAAGGCGAAAGTATGTAAGAATGTATGGATGTATGTTTCTATTTCACGGAAAAACTACTGAACGGATTTCTATGAAATTTGGCACACGGGTAGATCATGTCCTGGATTAACATATAGGCTACTTTTTATCCTGGATTTCATTTTCTGTCGAGTGGAGTCGTCACAGCCAAACCACTGAACCGATGGCGATGCATTTTGGTAGGGAGATAGTTTAAGACCCCGGGAAAATATAAAGCGGGATTTTATCCCGGAAAAACTCATTCACGCGGGCGGAGCCGCGGGCAAAAGCTAGTATTATTATACTATGCTACATGTGCGAAGCTAGGGCGGGCCGCTATTATACTATAAAAATTTTAAAAGTAACATTTTCTCTTGGACTAAGAATGCAACAAAAACAAGTATTTTTTATTGGGTCGCGCTCCAATACTACACCGAAAATAAGTTATGAAACAAATAATATTTAAGATATTTTTCAATTCGTTATTGCCTAGGACAAACACAAACTGTCAAAAATATTTATAGAACTCAAAAACTACGTAATTATTCGTTTGTTATAAAATATTAGGTCAGAACGCCCCCTATATTAAAGGATCAATGTATTTAACATACTTTATTGAATCAGGATGCTGTATTATATCAGGATGCTGTATTGCGGAAATTCGCGTTGTAAATAAGCCATTATTTCTCGTAAAAGTATAGGATAAGAAATGGTTATTGTGGGCTATCCCTAAGAGATAGACATATGCCATCACGGACTTTTTTGTTTGTAGCCATTTTTAAAGTGTACAATACTGTAGTACATTATTTTAATCTATCGCGTTTAGCCAGCGTTTGCAATGTAACCATAAAAGAAATGTGTTTATTTACGACTTTGCACTAGAAACCTCTAAAACTATCAGTGTTTCTCTACTAATTATGCATGTGTTATACATATAAATGTTCCTCTTGAATCACTCTATCTATTAAAAAATACGAAGCAAAATTCGTTGCTTACTTTTAAAGATCTAAGCATATATAGGGACAGACAGCGGGAAGCAACTTTGTTTTTAACCGTCTTCAAAAAGGAAGTTCTGTATTCGATCCGCATGTATGTAAATTTGTATGGCCGCGAGTTTCTCAAAAACTACTGAACCGATTTGGATGTGGTTGTGGTGGGAAGGTTTTAGTATATAATTTATGAAGATCTGATGAAGATCTTCGGAGATACACAATGGAACTCTTCAATAACTAACAGCAGATGACTCGCGAATACTGCAAACGTATATCTATGATGTATTGTTTTCACCATTCTATAATTAACTAACAAAAAAGCAATAAATAAAAACTTGAATTTAAATTGAACAATGTGTTCGTATATTTGTTAGTGTATTACCTTAGCTGACTCCAAATATACGTATACCGGGTGGGAGGGAAACGCTCTCTATACCGGAACGGTAAGAGAGAAGAACCATAACATTAACGATAAACTATATTCATTTGCAAAGCTAAGCGATAATATTTACGATTTTAGTATTTCCGTAATTCATGCGCGCGCAATGTAAAGCGTACAAAAAACTCCAAGCAAACGCCGACAAGGCGGCGGCTGCCGCGCTGCTCTGGCACCAGCCACGCGGACGTTAACCCGTCAGCTGATGTACGTGTTTCATTACGATTTTTTTGAAATATTTTTTCAGAATAATAGTTTGATTTATCTATCCATACGTGAAGCTGTACAGAAATTTGACAAAATCCTACTAAAATTGTATTAATGCGATCGCGATTTTTAGTGCCTTTTTCACGTCAGGAATCACCAATACTATGACCTGTATTCGTTTCCGAGAGCGTTTCCCTTCCACCCGATATACTAAGCGAACACAAATTTTAATTATTTTTTTATTTGTAGTGGTTTTGAAGTCGGTTTATTTTTTATTAAAAAGTTTTTATTTAGTATGCAGTGGTTTTGAAGTCGGTTTTCTTTTTTGTTAAAAAGTTTTAAACTATGTCAAGATTTGTTGCTGGCGACTTCTCCTGCATGAAAAATCTTACAAATGAAAGTCCCATTATGTAGGTACTTTTTCGGAAATAAGTTGCCGATATCCTTTCTTATCGTTCAAGCTTACTCCATACGAAATTTGATCAAAACCGATATTTAGTGATTTAGTCGCATTTACAATACTAATATGGATTTAAGAAACAATTTCCGAGAATATATAATGCAAGTTATTTTTTTTGTTGCACTTAATTGACGAGACGAGCATGCCCTTTGCCTGATGGTAAGCGATATGGCCACCCATAAGCATGTGTTTTCATGTTTGCAAGTTTCAATATAAATTTTCTAAATTTGTTGTCAATTCTTTCTTCAAAATTGTTGCAGGGTAATTAAATACATAGTGTCCACTCCCCATTTATTGGATTTTTTAAAATTATTTCTTAAACCCCGGCCCCTTTCCCTTTTTCTCACACTATCTCTCTTTAATCTTATTCTCTTGATCATTTTGAAATTTTAGTTGTTCGTCTATCTGTATATTGTTCATAGTTTACAGTGTTGTTTGTTTCTGTTTCGTCTGCTCATCTGGCGTAGTCTTTTTCATTTCTTCTGTAATACGTGTATCCGTTGACAATGGCAAAATTGTCCTAAAGAACCTCAGAATAAGGATTTGCTTTTGTATTTATTCTATGTAAAGAACAGAGCCAAATAGGAAAAAAAATACATAGTGTATTTAGAAAAAAAATCAGCATAGTTTGAAATGTTATTTGGAAAAAAGCTTTTATTCAAAGCGTTTTAACTTAAACATATTTGAATAGTTCTAAAATAAAAACCACACCTACGTCCAACCACAATAATTTTAATTAAAATGTGATTTTCTATTAAAAGTTAAACAAACACTTTAATAATTTAAATTTAGCTACATTATAAAATACTTACTCAAAACTGCGCCTAATATCTGGTTTACTTTACTCCCCTCACCAAAAAAAAAGTAAAATTTCCTCATTCTCACTATATTATCACACACTACACCAAAATATTTATAAAAGCATAATTACTCTATAAAAGAAATTTATTTAAATAAATAATTTCCATTATTAAACATCTATTTATTTGAAAATCCATATTTCCAAGGCACTATAAATATCACTGGACATATAAAACAAATGCCTTATAGAGTGTCAATTATTACTGGCATATGGCACATTTCAGTTCACGGATCGGGCACGCGCGGAGACTTCGACTACACTAATGGCAAATGAATTTTAAACGTATGAGATGCGGAAGCAAACTATTCATCCATCCATATCAGCCCTGTATTATATACTGCCCACTGCTGAGAGCGGTTAGGCCTTAGTCCACCACGTTGGCCTAGTGAGGTTGTTTTTTTGTTTGTTAATGGCCCTACTGCCAGTAGCCTGACGCGAGTCGGCTTTTATGGCCACACCGGTCTTTAGGGTGAACGCAGAAGGCGCTCGCAACCCTTTTAATTAAGTAACTATGCTGAGGGCAAACCACTAACGGGTTACGAACCTCGGCTCAGGACGGCCACTGAGAGAGGATGAGACATCAACGATTAGGGAAAGATTTGTTTTTAGGCCTAATCCTATTAGATTGTGTTGTCATCGGCACGCGGGCCGGAACTGCTAGGGGGGTCGGGCGGGCGACGGGGAACGCGGCGAGGTCCTCGACGGCGAGAACGGAACTGCGGTCTTGTGGAGTGTTGGAGTTTCAAGAACTCGTTTTTACGGCGGATGGCCAGAGTGATTTCGTCCTCTGGATCGGTTAATACGGAACTCGGCCGAGGGTTGGCAGACTTCACGCAGACTATAAATTCTATGAATTATGATGTGGCCTTTGCCTACATGTGCAGGACAGTGTTTAAGACAATTCGACAGTAATAAAATATTTGGCAAATTGAGAATAGATTAAATATTGTCGCCGTAATAATTTAGGTATCGATATCTCACAAATATTATAATAGTGTTTTGTTTTCTAGCCCGAATTCTGGGCACTTGGTTTAAAGCAATATCACTTGATTTTTTAGTTGCTATTTTAATTTCCCTTACAATTATGTGATATTTGGTGGTATTTACAATGATATCTAACTTTTCATAATCATGATATCTATGCAAGAACTATAATAGGCTTTTAAATTATACTTGGACAGACCTTTTTCTAACACAAACGACCGATTTTTGTACGAGTTTAATAGTCATCTCTCATCAGTCGCCAATCTACCTCTATCACCCCTCTTGCATGATTAGATGTAGAGCCGTAAAAATGTTTATAACTTTGTTCGAGCTGGTTTACTACTCGCTCTACCTTCTTAAATTAGGCACAATTTTGAACTTTATTATATAGTTGACAAGCTTTCTACTCTGTTTTATGTCGTAACCGTAAAACATGATTTTCGTTCCAAAACTTAACATATATTATAATTAATATAATCAAACGGGTATAGGTATGGCATTATAAAAAAAATATAAATAATTGATAAAAACCCGTAATAAACGGGTTCTGTCGCGAATTGAAAGCGGGCACCAGGAAATGAAGGCCCCACTGACACCTATGTGAATAGAACTTGAACTCAATAACCTGTAGTAAGATAGTCTTATCTTGGAACCAATCTATTCTTCTTTAGTTCTGCAAGAAACCCCACTGTACCTGATGGTAAACAGAGAGGGCTCCAGATAGAGCGACGACTGACGAGAGGCGATATTAGTCTCCGTCTACTTCACTGCGCTCGTCATCCAGAGACATACGATGTTTTATTTATTTATTTATTTATTTATTTATTTATAATAATGGGACAACAAACAGTTACACAATAGGTATTACATCTTATAAAATACATGTTAATGCTACAAATACTAAATGTGTAACCCACAACGTTATCCTCAAATTAGTTTTAAGACAAATTGTCGATTGATAACTTTTTAAAAACGATTGCGAATGGTACTATGTATAATATTATATAACTAATATGATGTATCGGTAGTAAAAATTAAATTACATTGTGTTGACTATATGAGTCTAAAGTGGTGAGTTTTTCAATATTCTCTTAATCGAGCTTTTAAAATGGTACACATTGTCAAGAAAAATATCGACATCTAAAAATTGATTATCATAAATGTTGCACAATCTATAAAACGGCACGCGGAGACCAGCGTTTGTGCGGGAGAACCCTACAGCAAACAGCTGGCCTTAGCGTACCTCCCTTCGATGCACTGTCCTTGGAACTATGTAACAAAGTTTATTTTGCAAATCTGGGCAGTCAAACTTATTGTGACATAGACGATATAACACCATAACTTGCAGAAGAATTCGTCTATCGAGTAATGACAGAACATTGAATTTATCTAGGAGCGTGTTATAAGGTAATAGCCCATGGTGATACTTATAATAAATAGTCTTGAGGAACCTTACTTGAACCTTCTCACATTTGTCAATATATTTGCAATACAATGGATCCTAGATAGCACAAGCATACTCTAGCTGGGAACGTATAAGTGTACAGTATAAGTAAAGCAAAGAAGATGGTTTTTTAAAATCCTTGGAAGCTCGCAATACAAATCCATACATTCTATAAGCATTGTTAACTATGATGTCAATGTGTTGATCCAGATGTAATTTGGCGTCGAGAAGGATACCCAAATCTCGCACAGTAAGTACTTTATTTAAGTTTTCACCACATAGAGAATAAATAAGTACAACCACAGAGAGAGTAATTAATTAAGTTAAGTCTCATTATGTACTGTAGTTACACTGGCTACAATGCCCTTCAAACCGAAACACAACAGTCCATACGCACCGCTTACTTTCACTTGCCGGTAGAAATACATTGCAGTGGTACCCACCCAGATGGACACTTACAGAGAGTCCTAACATTCGTAAATTTATTGTGGTATTATTGAATTGAATTTATCTCAATTCTACGTAAAAACAAATCATCTTCTACCCTAACTGAACAGAAATGAATGTGTTCGTGGCGTAGTTGACTTATCATCTTATGTCTCAGGGTGACGAGCGCAGTGGAATGCCACACAGTACTTTGTAACTCAAGGTGCTGGATGGTGGTACTTCTGTTTATGGGCGGTCGTATCGCTTACAATCATGCGAATGACATGCTCATGAGATCAGCCAGGTACGCAGGAGATATTATAGTGCACATGTGTGTGCAATACACAAGTGCACTCGCTATTCCTTCACTCTCATAGTCCGCATAGTGATTTGCGTAGAACTAGCTAGGTGAAAAAAAGTCAATCCAAGAATCGACTAATTAGCGGTCGCATGTCGTAAACAACAATCCCAAGGTCATAATAACAGGTAGGAGGGGTGACAAACATTCCACGGGGATGAGCCATCAGCTATTAAACGTAGGCAATATAATAGTTGCATTAATGTAATTAGAGTAGTTACATTTTTGCAGTGCTTTTGACATTATTTCCTAAAATTTGTGGAATATATTAACGTAATTTAAAATTCTAATCTTATATAAATACAGTTCCCTTACCATACCATACGAGCCCTGTATTATATACTGCCCACTGCTGAGCTCGGGACTTCTTTACAACTGAGAGGGTTAAGGACTTAGGACGGTATTAGGGCGGTATTAATAAATCAATCTCAAGTTTGAGTTACATCTCAAGTAGACATAATGTATGAATACTTCAATACACTATGTCTACTTGAGATGTTTACGATACGTCTTTTTATGTTTTCTCCAATTTATTTCTGATATTTTCTATATTTATTTTTGTAAATTTGGGTCGATGCTATACATTCTCATTTATTTTGGTATTTACATTATTTTGTGGGTTTTATGCGTGGTGTTTTTAGACAACTTTTTATTGCCAGTGCTTTATTCACCGCTCAACAGTCACAGACAACTTAAGATCTATGTTTAGACCTATACAAATTTGTTCGTGTCAAGGCGTATCTTTCTCAGAATAAGGACTAGTCTTTATTCTATGGTGTCTTTACTCCTCAGAATAAGGACTTGCTTTAGTCTTTATTCTATGCTTTACTCCAAAGAGTATTATAATCATTATAGTTTCAAGTACGTATCTTCTAAGATCTGGAACGACCTTCCTCCACCTATTCGCAAAAGTATGTCTCTGCATACTCTGAAAGGACATCTTCGGAGAGAACTTTTAAACGTTCAAAAGCTACCGTTCCAGAAGTAGTTAAAAAGTTATTCGTAAAATATTGTTCCATTACATTATCTTGTAAATACGTGTTCTGTGTGCTAATATCTGCCATACCTTTGTTTTTTGTTATTCTTGTGTGTGTACTGTTTCCAAAATACTATTTCTATTCATTTGTTGTTATACTTCACCTGGCCGCACATTTGTAAAGATTGTTGTGCTATGTAACAGTAGGGTACAGCTGGAAATCAGTGCTGTTTAACAGCGTATACTGAGCTGGTAACCCTTCTATCATACATATTGCAACAATAATTATAATTAATACTGTTAACTATGATTTTTTTTTATATTTTATGTTTTTGTTGTTTTAGAGTGTGAGTAGAAAAATAAATGGTTTAAATGGTTTAATGCTCTTGGATTATAATACTACGGAAACTTTACTCTTTCTACTTTGACATTGGCAAAATCATTGCCTGACAGCGATGGAGCCATAACCTCAGAATAATAACAAAAGCAATTATTATTCTGAGGCCATAACAGTATTATAATGCTCTTTGGTCATAACCAAAGAGCATTATAATACTACGGAAAGTCATAACCATTGAATTGAATTGAAAACACAACTGTAAAAAAATTACTAGGCAATTATCCAATGTAGTGTTTATATTCTCTTTGGCAATTGTATTAATTTCCGTGGTAGTTGAATTCAATAGAAAGATAAATCACTAGCGGTAAGTCTAAAAATATATTAGCTTAGTATTAAGAAAATGTATCTACACGGGTGAGTATACATGTATACGATTCACCAGATATCTTTCTACGTTAACTCACGATTCCTAAGTGATTATTTCTAAAAATCCCACTCTGCACATTTCTGGATGATAGTCAAGTGGTTCGACATTGTCTTGATGAAGCCTAGCAAGCGGTATAAAAACAAATTGCTCTGTATTTCATGTCAGGCATTCTTTTGTAAAGCTGAGTATAAACCAAAGAGCATACATATGAATAAACTTTGTCTATTTGTGTGTGTAAGTAAACAGTAATTAAAGTAAATATACATACTACTAAACTTTGGATATTTGTGTAAGTTAAATATTAATAAATTTTCAGTACATGGACTACAGAAATCTGATGAAGAGTGAAGTAATATGATTTGGATGTGGATTCTGTCATACGTTGTTATAGTTGGTAAGTCTGGTTTTTTTACCCCCCGACAGAAAAAGAGTGTTATAATCAGTTTAGGGTGTGTATTTGTATGTCTGTCTGTGGCACACGCTCGCCAATTGCGAGCTACCTTAGAAATTCTTATGGAGAATTTTTAGATTATGTAGATTTCCTTAGTATGATGTTTATCCTTCACAGTTATAGCGAACAATACCTTATTTATAACTAATAAAGACTAACCACTTAACTTCGATACGTCGGTGCCTTGGCTTTTGAACCTGCGAACCATCGTCTCCACAGTCCATATCATTCCTAACTACGTTGTCGTGCAGTATAATGTAGTTCAAAATAAATTTATATTTAATACTTTTTTGTTGTCGTGTTTATTATGAACCGGGCATCTTGCTTCTCGCTAGTATGCTAGTCATTCATTTGTATATAGAAACTAGTCTGACTGTCGTGGCTAGATTCTTTCAAAAACTCTAAAAATATATCGAAGATCAGCCAGTTACGCAGGGGATATTGCAGTGCACAAGTGTATAGCTGGTAAGTCAATACACAGGTGCACTCGCTATTTTTTCACTCTCATAGTCCGCTGAGACGGCAATCCGACATGACCGGAGAGATATCAAGCGCAGGACCAATGGCTTTACGTGCTTTCCGAGGCGCGGGGGAGGAGGAAATCACACATCCAATTTCCTGACTCTGAACCGTAACTGACTAATTTTTAAGAAAGAAAACCCAGTCCTAATGTTTTGAAATTATTTCTATAGAGAGCCGCCCAGTGTCTAAAATAAAATAAAATTAAAATAAAATTATACCTCTACGAGTACGACTGCAAAGCTGAGGTCTTGGGTTCGATCCCCGAGTCGGGCAAAATGATATTGGGTTTTTCTATTCAGTATCAGCCTGGAGTCTGGAATTTGTGCCCGATATGGCGATGGGCTCGCCCCCTATCACATCATGGGACGGAATACGCACGCTAAAGGTAGGCACTGGATGCGCCTCTGCCTGCCCCTTCGGGGATAATAGGCGTGAGTGTGTGTGTGTGTGTGTGTGTGTGTGTGTGTGTGTGTCTAAGAGTAAGGTATCGAATGATTTAGAAATCAGCTCTATTAATATACTTTCTTGCAGCATCCATATTGAATTATCACGGAGCATTGACAACAGTCGCTTTCTCACAATTCCTGTCGAATTTCAAGAGCCTGGTGGACGAAATGTCAGTGTATTTTCAACCATGTGGATTCCCCATAGAGCTTGTTGCTAGGTTTTGTAGAGAGAAATTGCAGAAAATAAACTAACTACTCAAATTGTAAGTACATTACTTATTATAGATAACTTAAATTATAGAGACGTCTAGAAACATTAACACGAAGAGAATGTAAGAAACAAACTAAATTTTTGAAGTGATGTGAGTTACTCATTTTTACTTACATGAGAGATAATAATTTTTTTACACCCTTAATAAACGGGGATTAGAAGATTTAAAAAAATCTAAAGACCTATTTATAACTTCTGAGTAAATGCTTACTCGTCACATAAATGTATTAGCCGACTAAATAAAAAAAATCACTAATCTATGTTCCCCAAAATTAATACAACTGTCAAACAAAACTTGTGAAACATTGGTACGATTATGTATAAACTCAGAGTGAAGTGAGGTGACTTTGACATCTCGGGTGAGAGTATCACACAAAGCCAGTGTGACGATCTAAATCTTTATTTACTGAATCCGATTAGCGTAACATATTTAAGATTTTACTTATTAGTAAGTGAGTATAGTTCGCTTCAACAACATTCTCATGGTGCTAGTGTAGATATGACTCTGCGGATGCAGAAGGTTCTTTAGTGAGATCTTAGAGAATAGCATATTAGATCATAGAACTGGTGTTACTGCTGTGCTGTCATAACTTTCTTTCAAGTTTTTCAGTGGCTTAGGCCTTAGCTACTTTCGTTTTAAAGATAAGTGTCTTCGTATATATGGAAATTTAAACATACTTAGCTAGCGAATTAGCCTAACTTCCGATTAAACTCAAAACGAAAGAAGCCTAATCTTAAATAGGTAACAAGTTATAGTTTGAGACTAAAAAGGATATAAAAAACACACTCAATTTTTTCACATTTATTTCAAATTCAAATATTTCATAAACAATAAGTTACAAGTCTTTCCTTAAATGCATCGAAATTCTTAGAAAATAGTAAATAAATACGTCAAAAAGAAATCACTAATTATTTACATTGTTTCACTTAAAACTAACGAATGGGAAAATAAATAGAGAATAAATAAACAGTCAATATCTAATATCTAAAATCACTAGTTTATTATCTAGGAAGTTATTGTTCTAGTCGAAGAGGCCCGCTATTTTGTTATGGCGTCCATTTTGTCGACGCTATTTTATCCAGAGATGTTTGTACTGATGATATATTTTTGTTCATAATTGTAAAGTGCCCTTGACCTGCAGAATATAGTCACGGTTTTGACTAAGCGTACTACATATTTACGTTATTTCTACTAAGGACTTACTCAAAATTACCTACCTACATAGTACACACGTAGAAATACGGGCTTATATTATTCTTCACAATTTATTTGATTAAGAAAATTTCTTCATCAATTCCCTAGTAGTCTATGATGACTCTATCCTATATTTTTTTTACCTATTGGCGATATCTTTTTATGTTCTAAATAGAGAAGATTAAAAGCTTTCAAACGCGGACACTTTACACACAAGTAAATACAAAAAGATTACTGGAAGACAAAATATTGGTCACTTATTAACTTACAAAGAGTTGGCACTAACAGTGGGACGACAGGTCCCATACGTGATAATGAAAAGTAAGCAGACAAGACTTATCGGTAGAGATAGTTCTTGGGCTCCTCGGCTATGGGCTCTGTACAGGTTCCGAGGTAATGCAACTGGACTAAACTCCTGAAAAATAATAAATAGAAATTTATTATTTGGACTATTTTGTACTTTGCTATTTGGATTTTGTTAGGGGCATAAATTAAAATTTTTAGTCTCCTGCAAAATGGATACTTATTTGGTTGGTATCACGACACAAACTACCAGTTTGCATAGGTGTGAGTGAACGAACAATTTGGGAAGTAAATTTAAAAATATTCCATACAATTTATACCAAATATACTAGGCGCACATAAACAACAAGTTACCTAGAGCGGCAATTCTCCATATCGAGAAAACAGCGGTTGGAATACGTCTTGCGGTCGGAACCGCACACGGGATCGTATTCTGGCGGGCACACGCGAGCACATCCCGAGTATTGGAACCGCGCGAGGCATCGCTTCAGTGGAACCACAAACACGTGCTTGCTGCGGAAAAATAACTGTACGTAAGCTATGTAATCCTGGTACTCTAGATTTGTGTAACTCTATCTTTTGCTACTATGGCATAAATAAACTCTAGTTATAATTATCCTGGTACTTTATGTAATCATGGACACCACTATAATTATTATAATGACATTATTCCATTAGCTAGTCTGCCCAGTACCATTTGACATTTCAGAATAAACTGTATAATGATAGCAACTGACCCGTTTTTTATTCATCTAGTTAAATTACGCAGACGTGTTGTGCTGATTTACCAAATTCATTAATTATCTTATACGTTATGTTATCCTGGTAAACGTCTGTTAGTTAACCAACGCATTTAACCGACGGATAAATTTGCCAAATCTAAGGAAGGGCCTCTTTCACCACCCTGGCCCTCGAGTAAAGTATCGAGTAGACTAATCGCTAGTTAAAGTCACCTGTAACTCTGCACGTGTCAATTTTATGACGTTCAAGTAGCACGAATCATAATTAATGTGACTAAACTGACCCGTAAACTTATTTGCCACGTCGTCTGCCAATTAGCGTGTTTACTTGACAGTTATTTTTTTTTTATTTTTTTTTTATAGCATTGAATGACAAGACGAGTATCCCGTTCGCCTGATGGTAAGCGATACGAGCACCCATAAACAGTAGAAATACCATCCAGAACCTTGATTTACAAAGTACTGTGTGGCATTCCACTGCGCTCGTCATCCTGAGACATAAGATGTTAAGTCTCATTATGTCTTGTAGTTACACTGGCTACAGTGCCCTTCAAACCGAAACACCACATTGCATGCACACTGCTGCTTGGCGGTAGAAATCAACATTGCGGTGGTACCCACCCAGACGGACTCTTACATATGAGAGTGCTACCACCAGTAAAGAGTAAATCACAGAGTTTAGATTACACAACATTTGTTGTTTAAAAATGGATTTTGTTTGATTAAATTGATCATCAATTGGATAAATTACAATATCCTAGGCTGCAACGGATATCGAGGATTCGTGTATTTAAAACAGATACCTACGTCTACTCTCTAGTAACCACGGTCCACAGTCTCTACAGTCTTTCCTCTCACTTCATTGTAAAAAGGTGCAAGCAAGATAGAGAGAGTTTATTTACCCGCAGTTCTCCTTCTTCATGACACACTCGTTGCGGTAGAAGCGGTTATCAGAGCCGCAGACAAAGGCGGGTGTGTCCGGGCACTGCTCATGGCACAGCGCTGTAGTGCGACAATGAGCTGCACTCACCGCCACAACGTGTTGCCCGCATGTTGCGCGACGTAGCTCACACTCAGACCTGTGTATGTAGCAAAAACTTAATTAATGAAATCCCATGGTTTCTTTTTTACTTTTGCTATTGCAGATTCAAAAACCTCCCAAAAATAATAAAATCCTATAAACTAACCCCTAGGATCCCCCAACGTACCAAAACTTTAATTGACTTTTTTTTATCTTATATGTTCCGATTGTTCAAATAGAGCTTCAAATAAAAATGGTTTCTAAACAAAATTAGGATTCATTGTTTTCCAATCGGAATGAAATCTGAATACAAGATAGCTAATAATATTCTTATGAAATTTGAATGCATGGCTAGCTAAAATTCTTATGACCGCTTATTGTTTAAAATTATTTGCTAGCAGCAATCCTTTTATTTCCGATCAAGGTTCGGAATCTCCGATAATTTACGATCGAATACTACCAGGCTTGCATGAACCGAAGGAACTCATAACATAGGCTCACTTGTAAACATTGCCGTCTGATCCGCAGACGGGTTGCTCGAGCGCGTTGTCGCAGCTGTCCGGGCAGTCGATTTCGAGTCGTGGCAGAAGTGTGCAGTTGCCGAAATGGGCCAGCTGTACTCCTTTACTGTAAATTTTTAACTCTTATTTTAAGAATAGTTTTGCGTTATTTATCACAGTCACTTTATTATCTATACTAGCATTTGCCCGCGGCTCCGCCCGCGTTAAAAAGTTTTTCCGGGATAAAAGTCCCGCTTTATGTTTTCCCGGGATAAAAAGTAGCCTATGTGTTAATCCAGGACACGATCTACCTGTGTGCCAAATTTCATCGAAATCCGTTCAGTACTTTTTGCGTGAAAGAGGAACAAACATCCATACATCCATACATCCAGACATTCTTACAAACTTTCGCCTTTATAATATTAGTAGGATTCAAAAACCAACTGAGTATTATAAATTAAAGTAGTGTTTTTGTGGTTTGTATCTACGAGATACCAATAAATATATAGGCGGTGTACTCACAGACAAGTGGCGACCTTTAGGTGGCAGGGGTTGGTGTACACGTTAGCGTCAGTGCCACATACCGGATCTGACTCCGTCGGGCATTTTACTTTCAGACACTTGTTCATCTTGGCTTTACATTTCTCCATGTCGACTTTCTTTACTATCTTCCTGTTGCTCACTCTGAGAATCAAATAAAACACATGAATCGCGCTACATACTTAGCATTGCTAAAAAAAATATTATTAATTATTTTCCTTAGAATACAGTTCAATATTTAATTGCACCGTGATACAATTTATTCTGTTATCAGTCATGTGACGTCAGAGGTCACGTAGCGATGACCTCTGCCAAATGTTTAGAGTCGCGTACTAGGAATACATAGAGCCATAGAAGATTCTTACCCGCAATTAAGCATGCGCATTTCGCACTCGTTTCTGTAGATATTCTCATCCGAGCCGCAGACGAGCTTCTCTTTGTGTCCGGCGCAATCGGTCGGACACGGTTCGCCGCCTGAAGTTCGCTCTTGTGACACACAGAACGCCATCGGCACCTCGAACACGTGCTTGCTGTAATACGCATGCGAACTCTTGATGATTTCTAAACGCCTGGTACTTGTTGTAACGATAAGGAACAATTTACAGGCTTTGTAATTTTGTGGAATGGTTTCTCTTTGACGAACTTGCGTTTAAAACACGAGAGATTCTGTTTTAATTAATTATAAGCTGGCACGTGTTGCGCGTTTGTAGTGTCTGTGAATAACTTACGTCAGTTGTCAAAATAACGTAATGCCGTAATGTCTACGCGTAACAGTGTTTTCAAATTATCCGATCCGATATCGGTATCGGACGCCAATATCGATATCGGGGCAAGTAAAATGTATGAATATGTACCTGCCTTTCACATTGTCTAGTCCGATATCGGATATCGAATCAGACACCTATACACTGGCAGATAGAGGTCATCCATTAATCATAATATGTGGCAAGGTTTTAGACCACATACCCGATATCAGTGTCCGATACTGATATCTGATCGGATAATGTGAAAACGCTGTAATGTTCACGCATCAATAAACTCAAAAAATATAGCTGATGTTTTGTCATATGAAAACCTGGCGCATACAACAATAATTTAAGTGTTGCGCGTATGTTGTTCACTACGTACCTAGTTATGTTCCAACATAACTTACGTCAGTCGTCATGATAACGCAATGCTCACGTAAAGGGCCTTATACACGATCCATCTTGACGTACAGCATGCTGTACGTCACGGCGCTGAACGCATACGCACTATCGTGCGTGCTAGACAGTGCTGCCCTATACAGTTTTAGCTGTATTTTTATCTTTACTCTCTGATCAATGGTATTTCTACAGATTTTTAACACATGATACAGATATGAAATGAATGCAGATATTTATACAGATACCTATTTACAATTCGTGAATAATTTATAAAATTTAAGATGTATTTTTCGGTTACGGACTAAAAGATTATTTATTGTCTATCGGTACGATGCTCAGTATAACGGGGTCACTCGTTGAATGTACACTATTATTAAATATAAAATGTATTTTCAAACAATTGTGTTAGTTTATTAGGGCATTTCACACAAGCCTAATTGTCAAATCTAGCCTAACATTGGCCTAATAAGGCTTTTTATTACTATTATTTTAGTCGATTTTTTAATAGAAGAAATGATGAATTTAGTAACTTTTTATGATGCACTTGGATAAATAGTCGACGTGCCAGTTGGCAACACTAGTGATGGAGGCACTCGCTGGATCGTGCAAGTCCAGCAAGCAAATAATAATAATAATTGACGTACGTCGAGACTATTCACAGTCGTTTTACATCGTGCATCGTACATGACCTTGGTTGGTTGTACGTCAAGATGGAACGTGAATAAGACGCCTAAGTCAAAAAATATAGCATGAAGTTTTGTGAATCTGTAAATATTTGTTTTAATTAATACCAAGCATGTGTAATTAACGTAAGGGTAATAAATAAATAAAATGGTAAACACGGTATATATTTATAGATTCGTTAATACTGACCCACAGTTGGTTGCCTTCATCCTGCAAGCGTTCGCGTACAGCTTCCCGTCGGAGCCGCAGGTCGGACGCGCGACACGCCAGCACGACTCGCGACAGTGACGCGTTGTCTGGCAGTGTTTCTTGCTCGTGCGTACTACGCCTTGTCTGTAGGGATTTAATAATTGAAAGAATGACTTACGTCTGTAACGCATGATCTTGTCAATAATTACTACGCTAGCAACGTAAATAAATATCTGATGATATCATAATAGTAATATTCCTTATGCCTAATTAATTAATGCAATTAATTAATTTGATGATCAATCAGAACTGAATTAATTAAAATCAAAGAGATTCAAGAACCATCTGTCTATCTATAGTCGATTGATTATATTGCGTCCAATACTAGGATATCAGAATTATAGAGACACTAAAATGTCCAATGTCCGTCATATTGTACAAAATTCCAATTCAGTACCAGGATATCATAACACAAAGTAACTCACCCGCAAGTCAGCAGCTTCATCTGGCAGGTGCTCTTGTATACGTTGCCGTCGGAGCCGCAGATAGGTCCGTCCAGCGGCGCCTGCGAGCAATCCACGGGGCAGTTTTCTCGGTGAGCGCTGATGTTGTTGCACGCGCCCAAGTGAGAGAGACCGATGCCGAGTCTGCGGGGGAGAAAGAGATGGGTGGAGTATGAAGTTATTGTAATTGGATGGTGTTATGCTGTAGCCTGTAATATCACAGAATACTGAACAGTACTCGTAGTAATATTATATTCATCACAATGAAAATATTGCTTTCTGATATCATCCACTGATATCAGAAAGCAATTTTCTTTAATTTAATTCTAGGGTCAATAGATAATTGTATAGATTTCAATCACCAGGACCAAGCCATCTTATATCATATGTCAAGAGAAACATGATATTAGACAGGCAGCTATTAGCAAAAACCCTTAGACTAACACAAAAACCAAACCAAATTTTAATCCATACTCTATACAAGATTAATTATTAATGCAGATCTAATACCAAAGCTTTTCATTTAACCATCCTCGTTCGATTTCGTTATTTATTTAATCTTATTTTCTGTTAATGTCTCACAATTGTGTTGTGTATTTTCTATTTCTGGTATCTCAAGGATCAGGTGCCTGGCAAATGCGTGTTTTTTTTTTAGTAATTTACTTGTTATTAGTAACCTTACAAAAAATATTTCTAATAGCGCTCGGTTAGCCATTCACCAAGGAGTCCTGGCGCCATCACTAACGTATGGGAGTGAGTCGTGGGTGTGGCAGAACAAGCATGAAAGTAAGATAAATGCAGTGGAGATGAGAGCTTTGAGAAGTATGTGTGGGCTGAAAGTAAGTGATAGAGTGAGGAATAGCGTGATAAAAGAAAAATGTGGATTGAAAGAAGATGTAGTGACTAAGATTGAGAAAGGAATGCTTCGGTGGTTTGGCCACATTGAAAGGATGGATGAAAGGAGAGTAACGAAAGAAATTTATGTCGCCAAGGTGAGTGGTAGTGTCGGACGGGGACGTCCTAGACGAACCTTTATGGACCAAATTGACGACCTCTTGAGGAAGGGTCAAATAAGGAGTTCTCGTAACCGACGAGCATGTATGAAGAGACTGATGACTGTGGAAGAAGCGAAAGAGGTATGCTTGGATCGTAGCACTTGGCGCTCCATAGTCTCTGCCTACCCCAATGGGAGAAAGGCGTGAGTTTATGTATGTATGTAGTAACCTTTCTAAGTGTAATCAAAAGTCGGTAATTTGCAACAAAGTTTATCTTTAATAGTTTTTTTACAGAGTAATTATGTGTTCTGTCGACCACATATAAAGATTCAAAAGCCAAGAAAAAATTATGTCTCGCCATACGACTGATACAAAAAATCAATATAGCATCAGCCGATCCAATTGAAAGGAGCAGTGCACTCAAGTGCATTGTCACGGCGGTCGTGATGGATGAGGTTCCGGTGAAGCCCACACGTTCGCATACCGGAAGCACCAATTACCCAGTTTACGTCTCAGGGAATCCCTAGTGTCCAACATGTCTTATGTTACAGTCTAGAAGATTCGATAGAGTCTACGGGTATTAATATTCCAAGAACTGGCGGCGAATTTCGGGAAGGTACTTTAGGCACTTTCAAACATTGAGAAAATTGTATTTTATGAATAGGCGAGTCGCAAATTGTGCGTTAGGCAGGGTAATTGCGGTTATTTTGCAATTGTGTAATGTATCAATGTGTTAAAATATCAACCAATAAAATATGTGTTAGGCAACTTGGAATCACTTGTATTTTTTGCTTTAGAATATATATAGTCCAGGTATAAACAAGCCAGACTATTTTGTCGGTTATAAAGTACTACTCTTCCCACCGAGTCCGCAATTACCCTGCCCGAATCACAATTTGAGATTCTCCTATTCATAAAATACAATTTTTTCAATGTTACCTAAAGTACCTTCCCAAAATTCATCGCCAGCTCTTGGAATATAATAAATGAAACTCAATTTCGCTTTGAAGTGCAATCAGCTGAGACGCTGTCAAATTAAAGTCAGCATCTTAAGATAGTCGCTATTCAATAAACCCACATTAACATCAGCTCAAATGACATCTTAAGTTACAATACGTGACGGATTTTGACAGCTACGTTTTGTTTGTATAACAGCGCTTACTCAGCTAGAACAAGCTCTGAAAGGACAGCTTAAGCTTGGTTTATTTAATAGTTCATTTGAATGTCTTCTTAAGTTTTTACTCAAATGTGAGATTGATTTATTATACCGCCGTAAGATATGTAGTCAAATTCCCAAAAGCTTAACAGAGCAGAGGCGTAACTTATCGCCGTTTTCAATAAACCATTCTAATCGCTTTTTCTATCCATCGCGTCGCGTAAATAGACCAATCAGATAAAAATATGACATGCTTACAAATGACTTATCTCGATTGGTTTATTCTCGAAATAGATTCGAAAATTAAGATTGGAATCGTTTTTTAAACACTAACTACCCTTTTTCGATATCCATCCGTCCCATGTAATTGGACTAAGTCGGGTGCGTTAAATAAATGTCCTATTGAAGTGTGAAGATTTATAAAAAATCCGGTTTACAAAAGTACGAACGCAAGTTAAAAATACCAGGTCGACATTTCGTTCAAGATCTTTCAAGTAAATCATTTTGAACACATCATTGTAGTACTATTGTTTTTGGTATTTCATAAATAAAGTATACATGTTTTTTATTTTAATAATGGGGCGGTTGCGGACGACAACTTAGACGTGAGTCGGAGGAAGCCCGCAGCCGTCCCTAATGCGCCGAAGATGGCCACCGCGGAGTTTTGGTTGGTATGCCGTGCGTTGTACATAGGTTAGAGACTCGGCCCGGCGGTCGCCCGACGTTTTCAACGTCTCAACGTCGGGTTGTAAGGCACGGTGAACCCAACATAACCATTCAGTCGTTCCCCTTGAACGCTGGGCGGTAGTAATAATTCACTTTTACCGCGTAAAAAAAACCTAGAGAAAGATACTAATTGAAGTATAGGCAAGAATTTTATACCACTTTCTCCATTTTAAAAAACAAATAAAACTACTACTTCTCACAAAACAAAAGGTAATAAGTTCCTCCTGGCAGTACTCCACACGGATCCTTTGGTGCAATAAATACCACGATATGACTAACGTGGGAAACGTTTGGAATACTCGATGAAGCTCATAACGGGAACTCAGCACGGTTTTTTAAACAATAACATTATCATATACAACCAGTTTGCTGGCTTGCCAATCAAAAGCTGTGAAGTTTATCGATTCCACAAAACACCTAGTGGCCCAGAATACGATTTTGTGGCTAATGGCTATTGACTTGCCTTCTATATCATAATGAGAGGTTAACAAGGCAATACAAGGTTAGCGAAAGGTGGGGGTATTAATAGTGCATTTGCCTGGTAACCACGTCCGTTGGGTGTATAAAAATCCTAGTGTATGTATTAAGTATCTATTTAGTATCAGCTCAGAGTCTGGAATTTGTGCCCGATATTTTTTTTTATAGCATTGAATGACGAGACGAGCATGCCGTCCGCCTGATGGTAAGCGATACGACCACCCATAAACAGTAGAAATACCATCCAGAACCTTATTTACAAAGTACTGTGTGGCATTCCACTGCGCTCGTCATCCTGAGACATAAGATGTTAAGTCTCATTATGTCCTGTAGTTACACTGGCTACAATGCCCTTCAAACCGAATCACAACAGTGCATGCACACTGCTGCTTGTCGGTAGAAATAAACGTTGCGGCTGTACCCACCCAGACCAAGTCTTACATATGAGAGTCCTACCACCAGTAATGGCGATAGGCTCGTCCCCTATCACATCGTGGGACGTAATAACGGCGAAATGTGGGTGTACTAGTTGCGCCTCTACCTACCCCTTCGGGGATAAAAGGCTTGAGTGTGTGTGCGTATGTATTAAATGTATAAATACTCACTACACCTACCAAGGTAAGATAATTTATAATCTGCCCTATGAGGAAAAAGAAGGAGAATTAGGCAAAAAATTGGATGTCTATGAATAAATAATTGTTCTTACCTGCAAATCTCGACCTGCAGCATGCATCTATTGAGATAGGTCCTGCCGTTGGTGCCGCAGACAGGGTCCCTCTCGGAGGTGCACCTATGATCGCACTTGGATCCCTGGGCTCGAGAGCACGTGCCTTGGTCCGGGGCTAGTCTTACACCTGAGAATAAGAAGATTTACGTTAATATACACGTAGTATGAGTTTTCAAGACTGCCTCGGTGGCGTAGATGTATTACAGTATGGACTGCAAAGCTGAGGTCTCGGGTTCGATCCCTGGGTCGGGCAAAGTGGTATTAAGTTTTTCTATTCAGTATCAGCTCGGAGTCTGGAATTTGTGCCCGATATGGCGATAGGCTCGCCCCCTATCACATCATGGGACGGAATAACGGCGAAAAGTGGGTGCACTAGTTGCGCCTCTGCCTACCCCTGCGGGGATAACAGGCGTGAGTGTGTGTGTGTGTGTGTATGAGATTTCAACGAACATATTTCTAAATATATAATAAACTAGCTTCGCCCGCGTTAATAAGTTTTTCCCGGGTAAAACTACATAAACTAGATAAAAACCGTTGAATATTAAAAAAAAAACGTTTTTTTAATAGATAAAAAAAACCGCATCAAAATCCGTTGCGTAATTATAAAGATCTAAACATACATAGGGACAGTTTGATTTGTTTGGATGTTTGTTGATGAATACTACGTTATCCCTGGCTCACAAAAAATACATAGGGACAGACAGCGAGAAACGACTGTTTTATACAATGCTAAGATTAAGATATCTGATCGATAGCTCCAATACTTTCATCTGTAATTTTTTTTTAAATATTCGCCAGAAAAATATTTATTTCGATCCATATATAACTAAACACTATTTACCAAGTGGCAGACAGACAACAAAGCTCTTTTAAATATTCTAGGTTTGCTACTTCTGGGCACAAAATCCAAAAAATCTGAAACATTCATCAAGTTTCAGCTCGTCGCCTCTCACGTTTTTAAAGACAAAGCTCTTTACAGGCTACACGGCGAACCCTTCATAATAAGTTTCCATTACTAACATTGCTATATCTAACTCAAAAAAGAGGTCTGCTTGATCCTCACCTTTCCCGCAAGTCTTCTTCCTCATTTCACAGAGTGAGGGGTAGATGTATCCATCGGTGGCGCACACTGGCTCCCCCTGCAGCGCGGGTCCGCAAATCCTGGGGCAGGTCGCGTCCCGAGCACCCTCACACCACGAACACACTGAAGACAAGAGATAAATAAATAAAACAACAAGCTCAAAACTTGTCTATCATCAAGTTTTCTCATATTTAACGTTGCATTTAGTTTGTTATTACATCATTTTACATTGCTACTACGAGGAACATAAACTATACTGAATAAGATTATTTTTCTGAAAGTGTAGACATTTTCCTAAAATCATGCGTTGTTACGAAGGTTTGGCTGGATACTCTATGAGTAAACCCATGAGATTCTCCCTTTACAGGACAAGTGGTGTGCTTATTATAGCCATATGCCTACGCACAAATTCCCATCCCGTAACACTCTCAGAACGTTTTCTCTTCTGTGTCTAAAATTCTAAAAAACCACGGATTACAATCCTAAACGAAATATTTATTGCGTTTGTAATTTAAAAAGGACTAAAACGAGACAGAAACTGTATAAATTTTAAAAGCTTAAACATTTCTCAGCAACTAAATACTTTACTCTTTTTCCATTTACACGAATGTTCAGGCTTTTTTCAATGCAATTTATTTTCCCAACGGCCAGTGCTTAAAAGCTTTAAAAAAAACAACAGCTTTAATTCACGCAAAGCGATATAAAGCTAGAATTAAACTTGCATTGTTTAAAACAAAAAGTGCATGAAAGTGAGGAGAAATAAAATCTATTTTTAAGTAAGGTCGAAATAGCAAAGATTGTGGCTGGAACAAAGTGCATGGGAAGATAAGGCGTTGGGTACATGATAGGCCATGGCGAGAGCGATTTTTACACAAAGTTAATGGAAGTGTAATCTATACAATGTTTTCTGATCTAACAGCTGCTCAAGCGAAGAAATCGATATCCTAATTTCCATGGCTTTTAAACGACAGCAATAATTGTGACTGCCTCGGTGGGGTAGTTGTACTACGGTACGACTGCAATGGTAGGTCTTGGGTTCGATGTACTACGGTACGACTGCAATACTGAGGTCTCGGGTTCGGTCCCCGAGTCGGGCAAAGTGAAATTGGGTTTTCCTATTCAGTATCGGCCCGGAGTCTGGAATTTGTGCCCGATATGGCGGTAGGCTCGACTCCTATCATCGTAGGACAAAATACAAAAATGGGTGCCTTCATTGTGCCTCTGCCTACGCCTTCGGAGACAAAGGGCGTGAATGTGTATGTGGGTAATAATTGTGAAAGTAAACGCAAGATGCAAAGGTAAAGATTCATCAGATGATAAGTTTTATAATGATCTGCAAGTCCTTTAAACTGAAACACTAGAACTAGTAAAAAATAAATCAATTATTAGTACACTGAAGGAGTGCTCTACAAAACACATTTTTAAATAATATAAATATTGTTAAGATACACAGAAACTAAATAATCCTTTTAACTCTCCCAAAAGTTGGTAACCGCAAACCTCCCGGCCACATTGGGCACAGAACGCCCGCGGCCTGCGACGACCAGGAAACTCCATTAGCGTCCCGCAATGGCCCAACACTTCACGCATTACTTCCCATAATGGAAATCTTTAGTGTATGTGCGTGTCACCGATTTATTTTATAATTGAGAAGCAGCGTTAGATAAAGAGAGTAAATAAATCCCATTATAGCACAATAAATTTTTTTTGTAAGTTCTAGTATTTCATAAATTCTCAGTACAGTTACCCTTAATTCTAAAATTTTGGCTGTGATGCCAGTGTCACATCGCCCAGCCAGCCAGCTAGTCTACACTATGCCAGCTAGTTAGCCAACGCTATGCCAGCCAAATTCAAATGGAGACGGCCGCGTTCCTTATCTACCGATCCAGAGGACGAAATCACTCTGGCCATGCGCCGTAAGAACGAGTTCTTGAAACTCCAACACTCCACAAGACCGCAGTTCCGTCCTTGCCGTCGGGGACCTCGCCGCGTTCCCCGTTCCCCCCACCCCCCCGACCCCCTAGCAGGTCCGGCCCGCCTGCCGATGACAACATAATCTAATAGGATTAGGCTTAAAAACCAATCTTTCCCTAATCGTTGATGTCTCCTCTCTCAGTGGCCGTCCTGAGCTGAGGTTCGTATCCTGCTAGTGGGTTGCCCTCAGCATGGTCACTTAATTCAAAGGGTTGTGAGCGCCTTCTGCGTTCACCTTAAAGACCGGTGTGGCCAGAAAAGCCAACTCGTGTCAGGCTACTGGCAGTAGGGACATTAACAAAAAAAAAATATTTGCCAGTCAGCTAGCCAACGCTATGCCAGCCAGCTAGCCAGACAAAGATATGCCAGCCAGCCAACCAGCTGTGACATCTCTTTATTCCGTGCCATAGTCAGCTAGCCTCCTTGCAGCTAGCCAAACGCAAGAGAAAGAAAAAACTCTTAAATTTCTTTAGAATAAGATGTTTTTTTTTAGGGATTGTAAAAAAAGAGATCAGTTTTATTATTTTTTTTTTGGGTGGTTGCATTGATGTAGGGTTTTTAATACATCAATGGGTGGTTGGCTAGCGATACAAAATAACGACATTAAATATAATTATTTCCTATAAAACCTGCCTTATCAATAAGTGTGCAAGCCCTTTGTGTTTCTCTTACTAGCTAGAAAATTTGTAGATATCTTTATTATTTATATAACAAGAAGTTGCCTTATAAAAGTACCAGGCTCTCATAAACAATAGGATACCTTTATAGCTAAACTATCCGACATCATTTATGGAAGGACACTTTCCCTTGTTGGAAACCGATCGATTCTATCGGATGATTGATGATACAAATTGCCCAGTCTTGCAGTTTCTAATGATCCCGCTCTAACCAATTACCTTCATAGTAATTTATCAACCATGAAGTGATTTTCCTTTCGATACAGCGATAGCTTGCATGAGAGAATTTACTTCGTATACAACTTTACAAGGCGGTGGGTCTTTCGTGTGCAAGAGTGTGGATACGTCGTTTTTGCACGGAGCAACTCCTGTTCCAATTTCAAAATTATTACTATAGATTATGAGATTTAGCAAAGAATATTTAAATATCAAGCGCTTACTTTAATATTACACCTGATACAATGCTTTACCATTCGAACTTAACAGCACATTTATGCACAATATCGCTTAACATAACGTTAATGACACGATCATATCATAATTTAATGTTTATTGCTACGGCCAAGCAGCAGTGTGCATGCATTGTTGTGTTTCAGTTTGTAGGGCATTGTAGCCAGTGTAACTACAGGACATAATGAGACTTAACATCTTATGTCTCAGGATGACGAGCGCAGTGGAATGCCACACAGTACTTTGTAACTTAAGGTGGTGGATGGTGTTGCTACTGTTTATGGGTGGTCGTATCGCTTACCATCAGGTGAACGGCATGCTCGTCTCGTCATTCAATGCTATAAAAAAAAATTTGTTGTGTAAAAATCTCCATTAACCTGGCACCTACAAGTATACCTGAGTCTTCCATATTAATTTAAAAGTAGATACATGCCTACCGAACCCAAATTGCCAGTGTGATGGATGAAAACCTTAACCCTCAACTCAGATGGCCTAATAAAAAGCCCGACAAGAGGCAAAGGATGCTATTGTAATGATAACTGACATTTGAAACTGACGACGTCCTAGTCAAGCGTGCACCGGTGCAACAAAGAATCGTCGGGATGTGGCCCAGATGGCTCAAGGGCGCACGCACAATACCGCGCCCTACATACACTTCAATTATCCCATCAATGGGTACAGACCCTTGGACTGTACTCTTATACTGCCAATTTAAGTTGATTCGCTCTTATACGCATACTCACGCCTTTTATCCCCGAAGGGGTAGGCAGAGGCGCAATTATTGCACACACTTTTCGCCGTGCGTATTCCGTCCCATGATGTGATAGGGGGCGAGCCTATCGCCATATCGGGCACAAATTCCAGACTCCGGGCTGATACTGAATAGAAAAATCCAACACCACTTTTCCCGACCCGGGGATCGAACCCGAAGCATCAGCATTGGAGTCGTAACGTAATACAACTACGCCACCGAGGCACTCGTACTTTTGGTAAATGTAATGAAATGAAATATGTAATTTTATTCGATTTTGTTAAGAGCACTTCATGCATATACTCCCAAAATAGGTAATACATTTTAAATTCCCATGCGAGTGCACAACCCTCAGTCCAGTTAATATTGAAGAAAATATCACCGAAATGAACGAAAGACTGGGTCCTGTGACCGGTTTTTCTGTGACGGTTGATTGTAAAGTCTACCTATCAAATACCCTGCCTCGGTGGCGTAGTTGTATCACGGTACAGCAGTCGTGCTGAGGTGTAGGGTTGGATTCCTAGGTTGGGTAAAGTTATTAGGTTACCGGGCAGTTGTTGTGCCGGGTAAATGTCGAAAGTCTCGTCCTTTATATCATGGGACGTAACATAGCTGACGAAATTTGAGTGTGATACACATCTGCCTACCCCTGAAAAGAGAAAAGGCTTGATGTATGTATCAAATACCCTACGGTCACCTGTTTTTTGAAAGTAGTAGATTCATAGTGTAGTCTTTTTTATGAATGATTTACAACCAAGATTTTGAATTTACAATGTTTTTGCTACAAAGATTCGGTTTCAATGGTGAGGTAATTGGCATAGGTAAATGTGCCTGCCAAAATCACTTCCCAAGGTCATCAAGATGTGTGCGCATTTCCTGTAATATTGTGATATTACGAGTAATGGTAATCAAAAACATTATCTTCATGGTAGAGACAAAATATTTTATTTTGGTGAAGGTGGAGGAAGCGAAATAAATGTGCCAAATTTAACAAGTAGCAAAAGTAGCAATTCATAGTCTCTGCTTACCCCCTGCGATAGAGGCGTGATATTACGTATGTATGTAGAGATAAAATATCACTATCACAAAACAAAACCATTTTTAAAAATAAAATACATTTTCTAACCACAAACACGGGCTTAAAATATCAAACAGCTTTATCCTTTTTACAAACATTTAAAAAGCTCTTTGATACCACCACTGAAATTTACAGCGACGCGACGTTGAGTCCGAATAATTAAAAAACTCCAGCTGTTTTGAACTCCAATTCAAGTCCTAAGCCGTCAGAGGGTAGTTAGTCATTGCCCTTCCAAAATAAACTATGATAAAAGTGCGATGAACTCGGCGTTATGAAAATGTTAAAACGGACTTTTATATAGATTTCTATGTGTTTCTCGCTGTTCCACCCGCGTGAAAGACCCTCTGTGTCATTTTGTGGTTAAAAAATTGCCTGTATATTAAATTCAGGACATGGTTTATCTTACTACACAGAACTTTATTTCGCATCTGATCAGCTGTTTTCATTTTTACTTATACCAACATCTAAACATTGAGATTATCTTCTTTTGTATTTTGCAAAGCAATTATTTCTGCAGCGCTTGCAATCCCCGTCCACTCGCGGATGGTCCGCAACCACGATTTTTTTCCCTCGACCGGTTTTTCTTTTGCCCGCTACTTTTTCCATAATTATGCGTTGAAGTTGAATTAAATATTATATTTAGTTAATTTAGCAGTAATGATTTATTTAAATTTGATGTAGGAGTCGATTAGACAACATAAAATAAAAGTTTATAAAAACTAAAAAAACACGCTTTATAAAAAATCCAACTAAAAAATAGAAAATATTTTTTTGTAAACTTGAATTGAGAATAGTGTAAATAAGAAAAACATGTATTTTATTTTAAAAAAAAGCGTAGGGTGCTTTTTAAGATATTATTAAAATGATAATCCTTCTACTCATATTATCTGTCAATAAAATATTTATAACTATTGACACCATGCAACCCACGCCTTTTTTTACAATATAATACTTGTTTTTCTTATTTACACTATTCTCAATTCAAGTTTATTAAAAATTATTTTCTATTTTTTAGTTGGATTTTTTATAAGGCGTGTTTTTTAGTTAAACTATTATTTATATAAAATTTTTCAGTTCACTAAAAAGTAAATAGGATTTAAAAAAATGCGAAGTTATATAGTTTCGCTTACTTGTAAACCATGGCGCGATCTAATTCTATGCTGGCGCCATTTATTGAAGCACAAGGAAAACTTAAGTATTATTTATTTAGTTGGATTTCAATAAAACTTTTTTTAAGTTTCAAATATTGTATTGCCATCGGCCCTTGATAAGTACGCAAAATTTCGATTTAATCCGACGTTTTGAAGTCGGTCAAAATCATTTTCAAAGTGTAAGTTACGTACATACATACGTCTGAAGCTAATAAAAGCGTGTTAATTAACTGGTATTGATATACTAATAAGTTTTCTGTGCAATTTTTTAAATTTTCAAGTGAGATTTGACAGATAAAGGTTAATTTTTGATGTTCCTATTCTTATTTGAATCGCATTGTATGTGGACTCCATTCTGCTTAACATAACGTCCAGTAGGATCACTTTGCCTTGCCCCGATAAATAAAAAAGTTTAGTAGTCAGTGGACAGTGCAACTCTACTAATCCCACTATGCAAGTTTGTATTAAAATCAGCTCTGTTTAATATATTCCCCACTGCTGAGTACGGGCCTCTACTGAGGGTGTTTAGGGGTTAGACCATAGTCCATCATGCTACCCTAGTACGACTTGGCAGACTTCCCTTGACTTGAGACGTTGGATAATTCGTAAAAACTAATCCATACCCTTCTGCAACATGCTTGTTAAGTGCGTTACGCCGACCCCACATTGGTAAGGGCAGGTGGAAGGCGAAGCATCATAAATACTTAAGTCTAAAGTTCTAGAATGTTTGTTTTTCAATGACCTCAGAACTTTCGCTTCGAGATATGTAGCGGCGGGGAAAGAAGAACGCAATAAAGTCCTTAGCAACCCGTAGGGTTGGCACGCTGGTATGTCGGTGTAGGGTGTACATAAGGTTACGGACTCGGTCCAATGCTCGCTCAGATGATGCTATACACCCAAGTGTCGACATTCGGCTGTAAGTCTGTGCGAAACCAACATAGCTATTCCACTCTCCCCGCAGTGGCGGTAGCGAAAACGCGTTTTTCCCCGCGTAAAAAAAGGGGTTGGCATGCTGAACAAAAAAATATCTAACAGAGGCTGAACGGAATATAATTTCAACAAGATCCTATAATTCTACGAATATAGATTTCGCAATTCTGTTCCGAAATAAAGACTTAATATTATAGACAAATTTTTCAACAAAATTAAATCGAAATATAAACGAGAAGTTACTCCTCGGACGATTAATCGCTACTCTTGTTGATAAAAAGTAACAATACCCAGAACTTGTAAATTCTTAAATCTAAAATGTACTACTTCTATCTAGAATATAGCTCTTTCAATACTATTGTACACCAGAAACATAGAAAGATAGCATATTTACTACTTTTTACATAAAGAAAAATAATTTATCGAAAGTGACAACCCCATCCGTAGACAAAAGCTTCTAATAAAATAACCACTTTGATATTAACATATTGAACATTTTCAGCGCATTGCGGAGCCTTCCAGCCACTCCAATATATATCAATTGTAGATAAAAGATAAACTGCTCTGAATAACGACCGCTCTCGGTACACGCACTGGTTGCATTAGCTAGGGTTGCCACTTGCTTAGTAAGTGGAAACAATCCAGCCAACATTTAAACACGTTTAAGCACACGTCTGTAGGGTAAATGTGTAATCAAACTTGATTTATCTAGGTTTGTAGTTGTTTTAGCCATCAAGACTTTCTTGATTGTGCTCTTGTAAAAAAATCTGAGTGAAAAAGAATATTTTGGGTTTGAGCAAGTCGGATTAGTTTTTATGGCACAATTTGATTTAAATAATAGAATGCGTTATAGGTAAATTAAATCTGGCTTTTAACGCTAATAATTTAAAAAATAATACTGTCTATCCCCGCGGCAGCCCTGACCTATAGCAACAGGTCGTGGGCGAGGTAACATGCGCATGCGCAGCATTTGCTAAATTCAAATTTCCCGCTTATTATGTGACGCACGCAGGGTGATCGACCGCCGACCACGCCGAAATGACCATTTACGCCACTTACCACCGTTCCCCGTGTTTCGAACGACCATCCTTTTAACGGTACTTTTAATGTGGATGATGTAATTTGTCTTAATTTTGAATTGCATCTCTCACTTTATATGGGTTCCTGGTAGGTTTGCATTATTTTTTTTAAGGGTCATTGTGTTTTTTTTTAATTTAGGTTTATTTAGAAAATTATTTAAATGGCGTGCTTGTAATTTCATTTTAAAATTCGGTGTCTAAAAAAATACATTTTTGTATACTTACATTACCTAATTCACAAGGATATAGTTAACATTTACCTCTACTTTGAAATATTTTTTGTTATGTTCAAATAACATCTATGGTTATGTGTTCCAGTTTGAGGTACTTTGCATCCTAGTTAAATAAATTATCAGGCATTAACACTTAACATTTTAGGATAACGAGCTCAGTTTAGTGCAGCTTTTATTTAATGTTCTTCTGCTGTTATGGTTGTGCATACCCTCCAAGATAAGCTTTAGATTCGGTCCATATTGACCAAATGGCCGAAGTTTTTTTTCATTTTAGGATAACGAGCTCAGTTCAATGCAGCTTTTCTTTAAAGTTCTTCTGCCGTTATGGTTGTGCATACCATTCAAATTTAGTTTTAGATTCGGTCCATATTGACCGAAGGGCCGAAGTTTTCTTTCAGATAGGTCGGTATAATTGTGTCGACTATCAAGAGGTAAATCATCTCTCGTTAGTCGACTTCACATACCATCAGATGCAGGAGCCACTTTCTCGTAGAAGAAAAATATTGCTATACCACTTGGAATCTCACCTTTGTGTCACAAGATACAGGTATTTCTATAAAGGTTATGGTGGTACTTGCATTATTTATGTATAACTTTCGATCTTATAGATGTAGACACGACGCGCATTGAAAATGGTTTTCACTTTTATAGTAAGCTATACTCCCGAGTGTCGACATTGGGCCGTAAGACTGTGTGAAACCAACATAACCGTTCCACTCACCCCCCAGTGGTGGTAGCGATAACGCGTTTTTCCCCGCGATAAAAAAAAAAGGATGTACGTAGTTGGGTGGGCAATGACCGTGATATTTTGATGTTTTGTGTGGTGATGCCAAAGTTGCTCCTAATTTGGAGGCCTCAATGATATTCGGGAATAGTTTTGGGAAACATAGTTTTAGTATCGAATCTAAATTATGGTGAACTTAATTTAGCTGTCCATAAATAAAATATCGGGTAATAATTAGATGTTGAACTTTTGAAGATATTAACGCCAATTTCATGAAAATAATTACGAACACGTTGCCGACGAAATTAAAATATCTTCGCTCCGGATTCGGCTTCGGCCACCTTCAGCCAAAAAAGCACCATCGGCGAAACTTCAGTCCTTCGGCCCATACTGCCTTAACATTCCCTAATCCCTTAGTTTCTCGGTAATAAGTTGCCATCGTCTGCTTGGCGCCTTGAATAATCCATCAATCCAAAAAGCCCATCCAACCAGCAATCTAAATAGCCAAGCCAAAACACTCTTTTTGCCCCGACACTTCATTAAAATGAACATACGTGACACAATCAGGACTTTATCGCGAAAGTCTTAGAATGTGCGGAATCGTGGGTGGCAGCTAAGCTAATAAGTAACCGACGCATGCGCTGTTTGCACATTAACAGTATCTATGGACGTATTTCAAGTACTGCGTGAGAGAAAGGCTACGGGAAAGCCATGGGGTATTCGGTAGTGGAATAAAAACTTGAGTTGAGTTGATTTATGAGCATTGTTTCTTTTAGTTGTATGTTTAAGTGTCCGGATTATACAATATGCCATCTTTTACTTTTCAATGGGTTTTGGTATAATAGAGAAATTATTTTTAGAACCGTTTTGGTACCAGCATTCTTTTTTTTATGGCATTGAATGACGAGACGAGCATGCCGTTCGCCTGAAGGTAAACGATACGACCACCCATAAACAGTAGAAACACCATCCAGCACCTTGAGTTACAAAGTACTGAGTGGCATTCCACTGCGCTCGTCATCCTGAGACATAAGATGTTAAGTCCCAGTCCTGTAGTTACACTGGCTACGATGTTTTTCAAACCGAAACACAACAGTGCACGCATACTGCTGCTTGGCGGTAGAAATAGACATTGCGGTGGTACCCACCCAAACGGACTCTTACATATAAGAAACCTATCACCGATAAAAAATTAAAAGAAAATTAATTTCAATAATAACAGCGTGATTTTTCCTGCTGAAGTTACAAACTTCCGATTTACCGGCGATTCAAAAACTCGTCAACGAAGCGGTTTTTTTTTTACGAAATAACGGTATTGCATGTTTCAACCGTTTCCGTATCGTCCGAAACGTGTTTCTGCTGATGATTTTTCAGTTAACATGAATAGGTATAATTTAGGATAAATTTTGAATTGTAAATTTCTTTGACTGCCTCGGTGGCGTAGTTGTATTACTGTACAAATGCAATGCTGTGGTCTGGGGTTCGATCCCCGGGTCGGGCAAAGTGATATCGTTTTTCTACTCAGAATCTGCCTGGAGTCTGAAATTTGTGCCCGATATGGCGATAGGCTCGCCCCATATCAAATCATGGAACGGAATACGCACTGCAAAAAGTGGGTGCACTAGTAACACCTCTGCCTACCCCTTCGGGGATAACGGGCATGAGTGTATGTGTGCGTAAATTTCTTTGATAATCTTTTAAGTATTTTCCTCTTGCTATACAGTGGTTAAGATTATTTATTGTTTTGCTAAATATTTAAAACATTTTTCTACTTTGTTTTCCAATCATAAAAATTTGAACATATTTTTTTAAGAATAAAAAATTTCTTAAAAAATATTAAGATATCCGCTGTAAAATCATTTTTTGACTTTTAACCTAATGCACGGGATCATCGAAATTTACCCAAAAAATCTTACCTTTGTAAAAAAAAGATCTACTTTACAAGAGACCTATGAGAAAAATCTTCAAAAAAGAAGTCGTTAACCGTTGAAGATCAAAATCTCAATCATGCATGTTATTAGGAACTCATAACTACTAGACATCTAAAGCTAGATGTGACGTGAATACGCGACGAAATAAAAGGATTTTAATCAGAGCCCACACAGTCATATTGTAATTTTTTGTTTAAATAACGTTAAGACGAAGTTTCTTTTTATTTCATTATTGAATGTGCTACAAGTTTATTTGAATGAAATTTTGTTTGTACTTTAAATTAGTGTCATAATTCTTCAATTTTACAGTTTAATTATGCTTACTGAAGTTTGTATGTATTATTTTTATTACTTAAGCTTTAGAGTATGTGACTCACTTCTTACTTATATCTTACTTCTTAGTTCTTACTATGCTTACTTCTCATCTTACACAATATTTGTTTGAAATGCAGAAACTGCTAACCGATTTGGATAAAATTTGGCCCACGGATAAACCACGTTCTTGACTAACTTGTAGGTTAATTTTAGCCCGACAATAGGCTTCTATATAAAATATTTCAATTTTAAAATAGTTGGCGCTTGCGTTATGGATCGATACAGTGATTGAAGTATTTTTTTGTAGCGGGAAAGTTGTTTCATGCGGGTGAAGTCGCGAGCAGCTCTTAGTATAATAACATTTAATCGTACTAAAACTTGCTTCAAAATCTGTTCAGCCGTCTTTACGTAAGGTGTTACCAAATCAAAATTGTTTTGTGGTATATAGAAGTATACCACAAAACATATGCATCTGTCTTTTGACTTCAAACCAAAAATCTTCGGAAATAAAATAAATGCACGATCAATAAAAAGTTGCCGTTGGAAGAGAATTGACGTTGACCCGTTGAATTATCATGCACTCGTGAATGCGAAGGCGTGTGTAGGTTGCAGGGCTCCGTCGGCCTTGCAGGGCTGTCACTTATAGCCACGTGGAATCGCAATCCAGGGAATATGAAACATAATTATAAATAGTGGTCAATACAGGGCAATGTATAACACACACACACACACTCACGCCTGTTATGCCCGAAGGGGTAGGCAGAGGCGCATCTTGTGCACCCACTTTCCGCCGTTATTCCGTCCCATGATGTGATAGGGGCGAGCCTATGTAATGTATAAATATTATTTTTCTGCACTCTTTCTCTATATGAACTTTAATTATGCCAAATCTCCCACTCTTCCGTGCGTGCGCTATGTGCTTAAAACGGCTACAAAGTTTTTTCATAACGTATTAATAAATTGACATACCTTATTTAATTTTAATAATGTTACTAAGCTTTAATATACATGCATGATTTTGTCGTTTATAATTAAACTGTCTCGGTGGCGTAGTTGTATTGCGGTACGACTGCGATGCTGAGGTCTTGGGTTCGATCCTCGGGTCGAGTAAGGTCTGGAAATTTTGCCCGATATGACGATGGGCTCTCCCCCTATCACATCATGGGAGGAAAACGCACGGCGAAAAGTGGATGCACTAGTTGCCCCTCTACCTACCCCTTCGAGACATAAGGCGTGAACTAGTACGTGTGTGTGTGTGTGTGTGTGTGTGTGTGTGTGTGTGTGTGTGTGTTTATAAATAAATAAGACATTTGGTGACTTAAGGACATCACCGTAGCCATGCGTGTAATAATGCTGCCGAAAAAGAAGTGCATCTATTCCTTTGGCAATCTGAAGTCATTTGGCAATCTAATAGTTGAACTAGTGACTGTTGCAAGATTTTACTTGAATTTCCAAATATATTTTGTGTTCCAATTCCAAAAATTATCACCAGTATCATAATAAATTTTGTAAATGTATTATGATTTTCCGAAAAAGTTTTATTAAATTTCATTGGCGACCCAAAAACTGGCAACCCTACCTCCGTTAACGGCAAAACGGTTGAAGAAAGTTTTATACCGTGCGATCATAATAAAATGTGTCTGTAGCAACGATGTTAACAAAATATTACATTCTCAAATAAAAAGTTATGCTTCACGGCTTATTGACATTGCATGAATCAGCCGGCTCGACCGGGGTACTAACCTAACCTTGTTGCGTTTCGTATGTTAATGGCTTTTCACAATATCTCAGTTAACTCTAATAGTCGAATATATCATCATCATCAGCCACATGACGTCTATTGCTGAACATAGGCCTCCCCCAAAGATTTCCAGATGGACCTGTCAAAAGTGGCCCGCATCCAGCGCGTCCCCGCGGCCTTTACCAAGTCATCGGTCCACCTTGCAGGTGGACGGCCGGCGCTGCACTTGCCAGTACGCGGTCTCCACTCGAGAACTTTTTTGCCCCATCTACGGTCAGTTCTTCGAACTATGTGCCCTGCCCATTGCCACTTCAGCTTGCTTATCCGTT
Source organism: Lapara coniferarum (assembly GCA_949316025.1). Classification (NCBI taxonomy): domain Eukaryota; kingdom Metazoa; phylum Arthropoda; class Insecta; order Lepidoptera; family Sphingidae; genus Lapara; species Lapara coniferarum. The sequence goes on from OX438926.1 coordinate 35,110,142, forward strand.
GGGCTATGACGTTCTTCTACGGATCTCCTCATTTCTGATTCGATCGCGTAGAGAAACACCTAGCATAGCCCTCCATAGCTCGCTGAGTGACCGTGAGCCGTCTTAGGCGGCCCACAGTCAGAGGCCACGTCTCAGTGCCGTATATCATCACTGGTAACACACATTTATTGAAGACAGTTTGCAATTATTGAAACAAAGTCTCTACATGTGCTATGGTGGTGAAATTCTCGAACGCTTTGATTGAGATACTTAAATGAGCCTCTTGATAATAGATATTAGATATTCTATATTAGATATAAGACGATTATTTTCAACAATAATTGCTAGCAAAAAGATCTCCGCGTTCCTAAAAAGGGTAGAATACTCAACGTCTCTGCACACCATTACATTCTATACTACTCTATCGCTACATTCATATCATTAACGAAACTTTCATTTTCACTTTCGGTTACTTTTTGTTCATTACCATCGGTTCAGTTCATTACCATGTAGTTACCATCAGGTATAGCATCTCTCCTATTACGGCGGTGACCACACGATAAGCAAGTTTCTCTACACTCTCGCTTACGAGATTTAAATTTATTCATCACTCTTACTACAAGTTTTTGTCGTTGTATGACTATGTTTAGATTTCTGGAATCTGATTGTTCATCTACGTCAATTAAAGTCGTAAGAATGGACATAATATAAAATTTTACTGTCAAAATAAGGACTCCAAATATCAGCTTTCATTTATGAAATCAATCCTGAAATGCATACCTTGCGAATTGTTGATCGAGTAGGTAAAGAACCCGGCTTTAGGCGTCTCTTAAAATACGGGTTTAATTTAAATAAATATTATCACGAGACATTGTAAATATTTCACATCAATATTTCCCTGCCAAGCGGTTCTTTCACATTCTTCATACAAGAATTTCGACTTGCCCATACGTGTGAAAGAGATAGAAAGGATTACCGTTCGCTCCAGATTCACAAAACGCTTTCGCAGTAAAGGCAATTTTGTGTAAATACGTACCAGGAAGGTATGGCCTGGTAAGATAAACCGTCAATAATAAATACGGACTCGGGCTTTGTGCATGAATAACAGCTTCTCGTTATGTTTTCTTGATAGCAGCTCTTTGATTATGCTAAAGCGTGTTAGGATTTTGTGTAACTCCCCACTTAGCTTAGTCTAGATTCTGAATGCCTGATCAAAGAAAAAAATAACTAATACATCAAATCTCTTGTTAAATGCCGTTTGAGTTGCTAAAAGATGTTGTGATCATCGTGTCACTTGACAGAGCTGTTAAAATGGATCACAGAATCGAATATCAAACGTTTTATTGAGTTTTTAGAACGCTTGTTACGCCGTGATCTTAGATTAAACGGATGTCAAATGCTTTGGCAACTAATTGTTGCTCATCGGCGAATTAACTGTTAAAAGGTAAATTTATGAAATTGAAATGTATGCAATACGTTGTATACTTACTTTAAAAAGTGTTTGGCGTTGATAAAATGTAATAAGTGCTAGAAAGGACGGGTCCAAAAACGGGGTTAAAATTTTAACACACACACACTCACGCCTTTTATCCCCGAATGGGTAGGCAGAGGCGCAACTAGTGCACCCACTTTTCGCCGTTATTCCGTCCCATGATGTGATAGGGGGCGAGCCTATCGCCATATCAGGCACAATAGAAAAACTCAATATCACTTTGCCCGTCCGGGAATCGAACTCAAAACCTCAGCATTTCAGTCGTACCGTAATACAACTACGCCACCGAGGCAGTCACTCTTTTAATATCCTGACATATTGGTACTTTTTGGCAGTTGAGAATGAACTACTGAACGATAAACTCAACAATAAATCCGGCCCCAACGAAATAGAATGTTGATGTCAAATCAAATTAATCATAGATTAGTAATTTTTTCTTTGAATAATGTTTCCGAAACTTAAATTGATTTGACAGCGCTGTTAAAATTACAGAGGTGTTAGTTGAATAAAATTTTGATCGGCCTCTAAGAAATCGGGCGTTAGTGATTGTATTTTAAATTGATTTACGTTCTTTATTGACAGGTGGGCTGAATTCGCACGCCCAGATCAATGGCGAATTTTCTCGAAAAAATCTGTGAATTGTGTTTCTTGTTTTGTTTAAATCGGCAAAATTGAAACGTTCGGACAGAACAATGACGTCAATATTTCACATCATTCAATAAGAGATGGACTACACCCCATTTTATTTTTCAAATATCTCTACCTATTCTACTAATATTATAAACGCGAAAGTTTGTATGTATCGATGTATGTTTGTTACTCTTTCACACAAAAACTGCTAAACGGGTTTCGATGAAATTTGGCACATGGGGACATCATGTCTTGCATTAACAAATAGGCTATTTTTTATCCCGGGAAAATATAAAGCGGGACTTTTATCCCGGAAAAACGTTTCAACGCGGGCGGAGTCGCAGGCAAAATCTAGTTTATCATATATGCAAACTGGAACGTAGGACCGAAGTATTGCCGCACGTAGTTTTCGAACTATTTTGTTCATCATGTCACAAATATAATGAAGCTCTTACAACAATGCACAGCAGACATGTACCTATTCCCAGAGGCATGGTATTTGTGGCCTCTCAAAAACGTCAAATAAAAAAAAACCTGGAAACGAGAACGAAAAATTTAAATTAAGAATAAGAAATATCGCAGTGAGATGGCGAATTTAACATCCCAAGGTTAATAAGGTTTTTAAACTTTCCATCATTTTGTTTAACATTAAAGACAAATTACTCACGCTGGGTTTTATAAAGTAAGGGTCTCTGCACACCTGTAGTCATTATTGATAAATAATTATTAATTACGGCGTTTTGGTTTTGACGTTAATAAGCTTTATTACTGGGCATTATGAGGATTAAGGTCGATTTCACCGCTTGCCGATAAACGCATTTTCATCAAAATTAAGCCGATCAAACCGAGCAGTCACGCTCTAATCTAGGAACATAGATAAAAACGTGAGTTTTATTTTAGTCGGCTTATACGTTTGTATGAAAAATAGCGAAAGTGAAAGAGGCGCTTCACATCTTACGTTTCACGATGACGACCGCTGTGCTTTAAAATCCTACTAATATTTTAAACGCGAAAGTTTGTAAGTATGGATGTTTGCTACTCTTTCACGCAAAAACTACTAAATGGATTTCGATGAAATTTGGCACACGAATAGATCTTGTCCTGGATTAACACATAGACTACTTTTTATTCCGGGAAAATACAAAGCGGGACTTTTATCCCGGAAAAACTTTATAAATCAACAATATTGTTTTTATTGATAAAAAATCTCTGGCATTATACACTACTATCGCTTATTAACCATCGCTAAAAAGGTAATAACAAAATAATTGTCAGTGTGAATGCATTACAATTTCGAAACACGATGTGTCCAGTACTCAGCTACTGTATTCAAATTACATGTTTTATTTGCGATAAATTACAGGTTATTGGATATGCTGAATTCGCAAATTACCCATACCAGTTGAATTATGAAGACATTGTAATATAAATGACTTTGTAGTTTGTGAAATTGATTTTGAATGTAGTTTTCTCGTTGTTTTATAGCGTACTTAGACTAATAATTTCAGTAATTGTAATCTATTTTTAATGTAGAAGTAAAACATCTCTCCTCGGTAATACAACTGTATTACAGTACGACTGCAAAGCTGAGATCTCGGGTTCGATCCCCGGGTCGGGCAAAGTGATATTGAGTTTTTCTATTCAGTATCAGCTCGGAGTCTGGAATTTGTGCCCGATATGGCGATAGGCTCGCCCCCTATCACATCATGGGACGGAATGACGGCAAAAAGTGGGTGCACTAGTTGCGCCTCTGGCTACCCCTTCGGGAATAACAGGCGTGAGTATATATGTATGTAAGTAAAACATCATGAGAAATGCTATATGTATACCTAAGAATTTCGAAAATGTTTGAAGTCCGACAACCACCAGGTAAGCCGGCGTGGTGAAATAGGGTTTTTGTGACTTAGGATGTGCACGATATTATGGAATATTTGACATATTCCTTTTCGCTACTTCTCTTATCTCCATCCCATGGTTGTCTGTAAGAGATTGCCTCGAGGGATAAGAACGCCAATTGTACCACCCTTTTGCCTATATTAAGTGAAATACTATATTACGTTGTGATGTACAATAAAGTCATAAATAAAATAAATGAATGTTAAAAAGGACTTATTTATGCTGGTTTTTGGGACAAGGATCTGTGAGGGATCACATAACTGCTACAACAATTTACCCATCAACTTCAAAACAAGGAAGCCTAAATTAACGTGTCAACTTATTATCACAGGAAACATGAAATTGCGAAAATGCAAAAATGAACTTTTAAACACTAATAGTAATTCTACGTCCACGTTAAGTGCAGAAACTGTCCTTTGTGATGAGAAAGCACGTTTCACTAATAATTGTCCGTTGTCTTACGCCGTGTCATACTATAGATTGCTCTTGTGGGCAATTTAATGTTTTTGTTATATCTAAAGATTTACGCAAGCTCTCTTGGCTAGATGGTATATTGAATGAACTTTGTTTTATGTGCTCATTGAAGTGTCTTTTTGTATACATTCACGCCTCTTATCTTCGAAGGGTTAGGCAGCGGTCCACCTAGTGCACCCACTTTTCGTCGTGTGTATTCCGTCCCACGAAGTAGAAGACGAGCCTATCGCTATATGAGGCACAAATTCCAGAGTCCGCGCTGATACTGAATAAGAAAATCGAACCCGAGACCCCAGCACTGCAGTAACGTAATACAACTACGCCTCTGAAGTCTGAGGCAATCTCTTTTCATAAATTGTTTTAAATAGTCTTCATTGATTAAAATTTAGTTTTTAAGACACCCACACACACACACACACACTCACGCCTGTTATCCCCGAAAGGGTAGGCAGAGGCACAACTAGTGTACCCACTTTTCGCAGTTTTTCCGTCCCATGATGTGATAGGGGGCGAGCCTATCGCCATATCGGGCACAAATTCCAGACTCCGGGCTGATACTGAATAGAAAAACTCAATATCACTTTGCCCGACCCGGGGATCGAACCCGAGACCTCAGCTTTGCAGTCGTACTGTAATACAACTACGCCACCGAGGCAGTCGGTAGTTTTTAAGATTTGTGTGATAACTACTTTGTAGGTTTAAAATTAATTTACTGATATATATTTGATTAATACATCTTCGGCTGCGTTTCGTAATGCCTTGATCCACTCCACTCCATTAAAGCTTCAGACACATTACAATAATATGCACTAGAAATTGAAAACGAATTTTGTTCACTATCGCCCGCGAAACTTGGTTTTATGCTATATTGTGGATAACGATGCAGGCTACGCATTTATATTCTTTTGTATAATATTCTTAAGTCTCAACATAACTTGTAACTATTTGTATTAGCCCTAATAATTAAAAGAATCTGTAATCATAATCTCTAGTTGCTTCCAAAAGCCTCTATAATCAGAAGACGTCAACAAAAATGGTCTCGCATTGAACGTTTCTCATGAGATATCTGTCATATCAGAGTTGTGAGTACTGTGTAGTGTTTGTAATTAAAAATTCTAGAGCACTTGCTATTTATAGGTAGACCTGTTGATTACTATCAGGCAATCAACTTATGAAATCATCATTTCAAAAAACTGAACTGAAACTGAAAAACAATATTGACGATGCAGTAATAAATAAATCAACAAACAAAAGCATCACTAAAAAACAATTAATATAACTGCCGTCAGTTATTTTTCAATATATACGACAGACCATTCGAGAATTTCCCATTTGCACAGCGAAAGCACCTTCCAATTATTTGAGGCAGGCGAATTTACAACTGCTCGTAAAACTATAAATAACACGCTATTAGCTTTATAAATAAATGATCATATCTTTAGGGATTATGTACGATGCTTGGAAGACGATGTTTCTTGTATAGCACTATGTGTTGCTCCTGACTTCGCCCGTGTGAAAGCCTTCCCCTTTACAAAAGTCCTTTAAACACTGTGGGGATTTATAGCAACACCTAGTACATGCCAGTGCCATCTATTTAAACAATTCCATAATTTCCCATGGAAGCAAATTGCCAGGATAAAAAGCATATGTATTAATCCAGGACATAATCTACTTGTGTGCCAAATTTGATCCAAATCAGTTCAGTACTTTCTACGTTTACTTCCAAGCATACAAACATATAAGTATTTGCAACTTTCGCATTTAGAATATTAGTAAGACTACATATTTTTTCTTTTTCAAACGGTAGACAAAGGTGTACTCGCTATTCGTCAGCTTTGTTAGGACCCATGTGATAGGAGACAAGCCTTTTGTCATTTACCAGACAGTATTCCAAACTCCAATCTGATCCTGCAGAAAAACCTAATATCAATTTGCTATAAACACTAATAGTATCTCGTACTGCCTCGGTGACGTAGTTATATTATGGCACGACTGCAATGCTGGGGTCTCGGGTTCGACTCCCGGGTCAGGCAAAGTGATATTGGATTTTTGTAATTCAGTACCAGTTTGGAGTCTGGAATTTGTGCCCGATTTGGCGATAGGCTCGTCCCCTATCACATCATGGGACGGAATACGCACAGCGAAAATTGGGTGCATTAGTAGCCTCTGCCTACCCCTTCGATAAAATGCTTGAGTGTGTGTATGTGTGTGTGCGTATCTCGTACGCAATTCGAGGCAGGCGATATTTCATAATTAGCGTCAACGTTGAAAACTCATATTCTTTTTAAAATTGGATGTCAATACCTCGGTGACACGATTGAAAAGATGCCGCAGCAGATGTGCAAAAAATTTCTACCAATGCCATTAAGGCAAGCAACATAAAATTAAAAATAAAATATATACTCTAGCCATTATCTCAAGAAATAAGTGGTGGACAACTAATGGACATTTCACCAAGCTTATATCTCGTGATAAGATACGCAGTAAGTCTATAGCCATATCATGCAAGAATTTCAATAATGAACAGCTCAGTTGCATTAATTTTGAATCAAAAATGTCTCACGGGGAGTAATATTAGGTTTTGGACGGTAAAAATTCTAAGTTTCCTTCTCGAGACGCTGCCTTCAAGAGGTTAATTATTACCGTTATCAAACAATTTAATAATCAATATAAATTATAGCCAATTAGCCATAAAATTTGAATTCATTGCTACTAGATAATGAACTTACTATTAAAGTCTCTGTGAAAAGATTTAGATTATATAACTTTTATTGCCAATGATTATAAATAGAGATTGTTTGATAACCAAGCGTGTATTTTATGATCTTTATGATTTATCTTTCAAATGAGATTGTAAAAAATTGGTATTTAAAATATAGCAAAAAGCAGCGATAGCCTAGTTGGGATTGGAACGGACTGCCGAGACGAATATCCACAGGTTCAAAACCTATGGGCAGGCACCTCTGAATTTCTAATGTTATGTGTGTATTCTTTGTGAATAATCGATTGCTTTAACGATTTAGGAAAACATCCTGAGGGAACCTGCATAACTAAGAAGTTCTCCATTAGAATTTCGAAGGTATGTGAAGTCTATCGACCCGCATGAGGCCAGCGTGGTGTGCTAGTCACACTTACACCCTCTCAATCGTAGAAGAGGCCCGTGCCCAACAATGGGAAAGTATATAATACAGGATACCCTGAGGTTAATATGGTTAGCATCATGGCATGGCATATGGCATTGAATGACGAGACGAGCATGCTATTCGCCTGATGGTAAGCGATACGACCACCCATGAACAGTAGCTACACCACACAGCACCTGAGTTATAAAGTACTATGTGGCATTCCACTGCGCTCGTCATTCTGAGACATAAGATGTTAAGTCTCATTATGTCCTGTAGTTACACTGGCTACAATGCCCTTCAAACTGAAACACAGCAGTGCATGCACACTGCTGCTTTGCGGTAGAAATAGACATTGCAGTGGTCCCCACGCAGATGGACCTACCACCAGTAATACTGATAAATGATGTACTTATGGATATAGATCAGCTCTCTGTTTCTGCTATTCGACCACAGTTCGAGCAAGAGCCAAACACATATTTTATAAAACTCGTTTCAAACGCAAATACGCCGCGTCACGGATGCAGTCAAAAGCTAAATACATGTGCTGAAAATGCGTAACAAAAATATATTCAGCTAATTTAACACAGTATGGATTATCCCTAAGATATCCTCTACTCCCAGCTGTTAGATTCAGATCTAAACCATTAAGGTAATGACCACGAGATCAATATTTCACAATAGCGAGCGCAGTAGAGCCCTCCGTCCATTATGCAAAGTGCGTCCCCCGCTGCATACTAATGGTCTTAAACTATGTTTTATGGAAATCCAGATAGCTCGTCATAAATCATTCACTCGTCATTATGAATGAGATGGGTTGGCTGATTGTTCTAGGGGTTTGAGAGGTAAATTGGTTGGTATCTAGTTTTTAATACAATTATAGATTTAGGGTCAGTTTACAGGTTTCAAGTAAATATAATTAACAGTTATTGTATTAAAATGTATAGTCAGCCACATAAATGGCTGAACAATAAATGGCCTCTACTTTTTTGTTTTCTTACCAATTTTTGGTTCTTATTCACAAAAATGGATTTACCATGCTTCACACAAAGAAAAACAAATGTTTCAATTAAACTTACCGCGCATAGTCGATTTGAAATTTTGCATTTGTTCAGCTACTTATGTCGCTGACTGTACATAGTACTCATTTCATGAATATTTATTTGGGAGCATAGATTACAATGTGACTTATGTATTTGGTCGGTTTATACATTTACGTAAGGAATAGGATCTACTGGTGGTAGGACTCTCATATGTAAGAGTCCGTCTGTGTGGGTACCACCACAATGTTTATTTCTACCGACAAGCAGCAGTGTGCATGCACTGTTGCATTTCGGTTTGAAGGACATTGTAGCTAGTGTAACTACTGAACATAATGAGACTTAACATCTTATGTCTCAGGATGACGAGCGCAGTGGAATGGCACTCAGTACTTTGTAACTTAAGGTGCTGGATGATGTTGCTACTGTTTATGGGTGATCGTATCGCTTACCATCAGTAGGACGGCATGCTTGTTTCGTCATCCAATGCAATAACAAAAGAAAAGTAGCCACCGAGGCAGTCAAATTAATAAATTCATCTAACAGTCCGTTAAACAACAAACCAAATACTTCTCAGGCGAATCAATCAATTTAATCAGCAAAAAATGACCAACTCGATAAAGTGCCGAAATGTATAGAAAAAGCGATGTACTTTCACATGTTGATTCGCGATCTATTTGACGTATGCAAAAAGTGATCTGGCGCTTAATATTCAAACTGCGTACAGCTACAGGATGCTTGGATTTGAAATGAGATAGAAAAGGCGGTTATTTCCGTACAATCGTTGTTGGGAATCCTAATGGGGTTAAGGTTGGCTTATATTTTAGTATTTAACACTAGATTCTGGTCATGACTGTCCGCGTGATTGTTTTATCTTTAATTCGTTGATTCAATTCAAGCTTTTAGGATAAAAAAAGGAATTCTGCAAGAATGTAATTTATATGTAAGAACTGCATAAAAAAAATCTTATGATAATATAATGTTAAGTATGTCCAATCTTTATATTTGCCAAAGTGCAAAATGTGATCTGCGGTTGTATAATATCTTTAGAATTACAATAAAAAATGTAAAATGTACAAATTTTACAAACCGAGATGAAGCTAATATTGTGGACGGAGATCTAAATCGTCGAATAATGATACAATTACAAATTCTGAGTGGATAAATATCATATATATTTAAAACATAGTCAATCAAAATAAAGAAGAAGCTAAATCGTTAAATGTAGGTAGCTATTGAAACTGACTTTCCGGACGACCAACATCTCTCTCCGCCCCGTGAAGGCTTAAAAATCTTCGAAACGTCAGAAGAAAATAAAAACATAAAAAAACAGCTTCGTTTATAATAATGAATTAAAAATGAAACATCCTATACAAACATTTACCGCTAAGCATAAGCTAGGAAAAAATCAGGATCAATGTAACACGGTGCGGCTACGTGCGGCAATGCGTAAGCATTGGACTGATAATACTCTTTGTTTTTTCTCAGTGAAAGAACAGAACAGCAAAAACCTACCGGGTTTTAATCTATTACTATAAATAAAGTGTATGTAAATGGAATTAGAATATTTAACAAATCCTTCTATATTATATAATAGCGGAAGGTCACTCACTCACTTAGAAATTAGAAACTGCAAGTGCTAAGAATCTCAAATTTTACATGGGGGTTCCTTTTAGGACGTAGGTGCTCACTAAGACGGAATTTTGAGAAATTCAACCTCTAACAGGGTAAAAAGGAGTGGCAAAGTTTGTACGCAGTAAAATCTAAAACTACTGAACGGCTTTTGATGAAAATTGGTATGGAAATAGTTAGAAATCCTGGGAAGGTTTCAGGGTACTTTTTATTCTGGGAAAATGTATAGCGGAACTTTTATCCAGGAAAACTCTTTCGTGCGGTCAAAGCCGCAGGTAAAACCTAATAAGGATGATAATAGTCAGTTTTGAGAAGTACTTAGTAAATGCTATTATAATATTTGCTGCTTTGAGGAACATCATTAAGATATAACTTTCTATCAACTCGACGAAACTTCAGTCATTCTGCACGCGATAATAGTTGAGGCAACCTAATCAAATGTTAAAGAACTCGGTTATATTTAACAAAGGATCTCCTTTGTTATAGCCCTGAACTATGAAATGAGGAACCGAATATCTCTAGAAAATCCTTACGGGAATCACTACTATGTAAAACCCGTACAATAGTAAATTTTATTTAAAAACCAAAGTAAACAAAATGGTCATGGAAATAAAAGTCATTGTTGTCACCCACTAACCGGCGCGGCGCGGCGTCCCAGACGCAGCGCATTGGTATTCTGAACGCACTCGGCTTTCTTTACAACGTATCCCATCACAATACAAGGACATTTGAGAGAACTTTCTCTTAGCCATCCTATTGTGGGGCAGTTTAGTAGAAATTCTGACAATGAATTTCGGTGGTTGTCGAAGAATTTTTATTTTGGTTGAGTAGTTTGGATTAGTAATATTTATCGTAAGAATGAATTGGAATAGAAATTTGACCAGTAAATGGTTCTAAAGTGTCTCTTTGAAATAATAAATAAGGTTTTCTTCCATGTAAACAGAGTAAGCGTCTTTTGAAAGCATTTTATCGTGAATACGGCGAATATGGTACATAAAACCATATTAAATTGGAATAAAAAAAAATACACTGTCATGGTGTCATAATAATGCGAAACTGGGTTGAGCTACCAAGGCATCATAAAACAAAGACACACTTTCGATTCGTTTAAGACCTTCACAAATACTTTTACAGTAATAATAATAATACGCCTTTGGTATTGCTGGTGTTCTGGTACCTTTCAATTGTGTATTATAAGAAACGACTTAGGAATAAATTGACTTATGTTGATTATTAAATTGAAATAAAAACATGTAACAAAAAAATTGTCACACAACTGTAAACTTTAATAACTCAATAAATCAAAGGTGACGTCGCATTACCGGCGGTAGGGTTCATCAATCATTTTCTATCGAGTATCGATCATCGATCTAACGCTATTACCGCGCATGCGTCAACATCAACATGATACGCACGCGATTAGCAGTTACTTGTGTATTGGTTTAGAATTGGTTATATAATAAAGCTGATGTTATAACAACATACTTATCGCTTTTTAGTTGTTTTAAAAGAAATTGTCACGCGATCCTCTGATTATAATTTGAAAGATGGAACAGAGTTAAAAAAAAGTTTATTGCACTAAGTAAAATAAGATCAATAATATTTCAGTGCTTGGAGTGTTTTCAAGCAATGATTTACTTGTAACACTATAGGTATATGCTGACCCTACCCATGTATTCGTTATTTTGGAGATATAAATTGGAAACCGCAAAACATTACAAAAATGCACCAGTAAGAATAGAATAGAGTTCGGCATATCCACAAACAATTTATTTTATTCTTGGAATCGATCCAAGGTTTGCGATACGCATCTGAAATCGTAAAACACGAAAAACCGGGCAATCCAACACTTATCATACCAAGTTTGGAGTTAAACGAATCATTCATGTTCGAACAACATTATATACATTATATTATGTAGGTTAATTATTTTAAACCTTTTATCGCGATGTTTTTCTTCACCGTTAAACCGAGCGAGCTCACAAAGAATGCACACATAACTTTTTAGAAAAGCCAGAGGTGCATGTGTGGACTTTCGTCTCGGCAGTGCGTTCCACTCCCAACTAGGCTACCGCCGCTATCGTGTACTCAGTACAGCAATAACTTCAGCATGTATATACTCTTCCACCGCTTGTCACTCGTCTCCTCTACTACTCAGATTCCATTTCGGCCTATATGCACTGCCTAGAGTAATATAATTTCTATCAATAAGAAACATTGCATTTCCAATATTTTTTTATTGTAAAGGCCGACCGAGTTGCTAATGATCATCATATTGCTTTCCACCTATAAACATCCATAATATAAAATATAAGACTGCCTCGGTGGCGTAGTTGTATTACAGTACGACTGCAAAGCTGAGGTCTCGGGTTCGATCCCCGGGTCGGGCAAAGTGATATTGAGTTTTTCTATTCAGTATCAGCCCGGAGTCTGGAATTTGTGCCCGATATGGCGATAGGCTCGCCCCCTATCACATCATGGGACGGAATAATGGCGAAAAGTGGGTGCACTAGTTGCGCCTCTGCCTACCCCTTCGGGGATAACAGGCGTGAGTGTGTGTGTGTGTGTGTATAAAATATATATGCTATAATAATATAGAGTTCAGGTAAGACAGTTTTGACCTCTAAAGATCGAACTCACGTATTTTTTTATTTTTTTTATTACTTGGTTCACAAAACTGGGTTCATCTTACAAATAGCTTAAGTATTAAGTACAATAGTGACGAGGTAGCAGTGAAGCCTTACTAGATGTGAACACAACATGCGTAGTGGGCTTACATTTGCTTTGACAAGTCAGTTGATTATATATAACAGTAAACAAATTATGGTGTTCCCTACTTAAATTTATAGTGAGTACATCAGACGTAGTTTTTTTTTTTAAAGATAAGGATTAAAGAACGGAATATCAACTGCGGGCACGTTAGTTTTGTGTGATGGTACTATTCTGGTTTCACTAGATAAATATTATGTTTGCAACGAAGCTCTATGACTCTTGGGTAGAATTAAGCTTGTCTTACTATTCGCCGCAGCTTCAGAACGAGTCAAAGCCACCATTAAAAAAATATGAACATGGGAACCAACACAGAGATATATCTAATAAGAACTCAACAAACACAAGACAGACAGGTTGCAATAAAAGAAAAAAAAACATGACATAAAGATAAGGATAATTGACCACACCAGACAGCGATTACAAGTCAACAATACAGCATCAGATAATTTAAATTGAATTCTTGATGGTGTGTACCGTACATAAACATGGTTCGCGTGGGTGGAGTTGGTAACTGTATCCATTACGGTGTGGATGCAAATTCGAATCTATTTTTAGGTTGTGTAGGCTGGGCTGGTACCCTGGTGGAGGGACTTCATATCTCTGTCGTTGTATTGCGAGTACTACTTCGTCTCAGATTCGAATCCCGGGTCAGGTCAAGTGATATTGGGCTTCTCCTGTTTCAGCCCGGAGTCTGGAATGTGTATCTGATATGGCGGTAGGTTCGTCGCCTGTCACATCAAGGGTCGGAATACACACGCCGAAACGGTGCACTAGTTACGCCTCTGCCTATCCCTCTGAGGGTAATAGGATATGTGTGTCTGTGTATTCTTACCTCTTATAAGCAGAAGAGACACTCTGTAGACAGTAAACAGAGTTATGCAATGTCTCAAAAAAACGTGAATGACATTTTCAGAGACCCAAACAAAACTGATTTACCCCTAATCCATATTCCCTGTCCATCAAGCCATCCACAATTTATCGGATATGTTAGTGTTCTTGGGCGCTGATGACCTAAGTTCAGGCTATCGTGTCTTTTTGTCACACACATCGCACCTTTATCCACAAAAAGGTAGTCAGAGGTGCAACCATGATAACCATTTCACTAAGAACCTATCTTCCATGCCAAGACGTGGTAGGGGAAAGCCTTGTCTATTTGCAAACTAAAATAGAAACTACAATCCAATATTTACACCAAAATAAAATTAAAGAAAACCTATTTGAATAGTACATCCAAGATACTAGGACAACATAAATCTATCACCAATATCTTAATATAAATCTAATTGCGGAATAAAAATACCTCGTTCATAATCAAGTGAAGCGGGTGCACAGTTATGATCAGAACAGTACGACTGCATCAAACTCGTGAACTGGTACTAATTAAATACAGTTACGATGTTAATTTGGAGGCAAAGCCGACGCTCAGAAAAGAATTACGATGCGGTTTAATACGTTTTTTTAATAAATGAATGAAGACAGGTTGTCTGATGGTAAAGTGTCCGTACACGAAAGTAACCCAGAAGTTTGTATTCCAAACTCAAACTCAAACTCAAATCATTTATTATGTAATTAGGCCCCTAGGGGCACTTTTACACGTCATTTTTAACAATGTTTTTTTTTAAACTATATGATTCTACCAGTGCTTCGGAAAACCCCACTGACCTGAGAAGAAGCACCAAGAAACTCAGCGTGGTTATTTTTTTTTCATCTTGTTTTTTTTTTAACACATATGTATTTAAATACAAATGTCATTTAACAGTATAAATTCATATTATGGAAACATGTGTGAATGCGAGCAACCTAATCCCAAGCATTTGTATCTTCCAAATAATCTCCTATAGTGTAATAGCCTTTTTTGTAAAGTCGTTCTTTGACAGTTGTTTTAAATTTTTTTATTGGAAGATTAACAATATGCATTGGAAGTTTATTGAAGAAGCGTACGCATTGACCAACAAAAGAATTGCTTATTTTATGGAGACGAGTAGCATGTACAACAAGTTTATTTTTATTCCTAGTATTTTTATTGTGAATATCGCATATTCGGTCAAAATTTGCAATATTTTTTCGAACATACATAAGATTTGCAAATATGTATTGCGATGATACGGTAAGAATGTTTATCTCTTTGAATTTTTCTCTAAGAGAAACACGAGGTCCGAGACTATAGATAGCTCTAATAGCTCTCTTTTGCAAGACGAATACTGTATTAATATCCGCAGCATTACCCCAAAGAAGAATACCGTACGACAGAATACTATGAAAGTAACTGAAATAAACAATTCTTGCCGTGTCTATATCAGTCAGACGTCTTATTTTTCTGACTGCATAAGCCGCTGAACTTAGTCTACCTGCCAATTTTGCTATATGCGGTCCCCACTGGAGTCTCGCGTCTAGTGTGATGCCCAGAAAAGTAGTTGACGCATCAGGATTCAACTCTTCCCCATTGATTTGTATATTGGTTTTTACTTGTCTTACATTGGGCATAGTAAATTTAATGCATTTAGTTTTTTTAGCATTTAGTAACAAGTTGTTTAAATTAAACCAATGCACAATTTTAGAGAGAGCATCGTTCACTTCGTCATAATTTTGTAACATTCTTTTAATTTTAAATATTAATGATGTATCATCTGCGAACAATACAATCTCATGATTATCCCTTACGTGGTAAGGTAAGTCATTAATATATACAAGAAATAGAAATGGTCCCAGAATTGAACCCTGTGGAACTCCCATAGTGACCGCAGATCCGGGTGAGATTTTTCCATTAATATCAACCCTCTGAATCCTGTTACACAAATAGGATGTCAGAAGATTGAGAGCCGTGTTTTTAATGCCGTAATGGTGTAGTTTCCTGAGCAGAGTATCATGATGTACACAGTCAAATGCCTTAGACAAGTCGCAGAAGACGCCAAGAGCATCGTGCGACTCTTCCCAGGCCATAAAAATATTTTCCAAGAGATCCACCCCCGCATCAATGGTGGACCGATCCCTAGTAAATCCGAACTGCTTCCTATGAAGTAGGTTATTGTCGTCAAAATGTGTCAGTAATTGATTTAGCATAATTTTTTCAAATAACTTACTTAGAGTGGGTAATATTGAAACAGGTCGGAAGTTCGAAGGATCCGATAAATCACCAGCCTTGAAGAGAGGTATCACCTTGCTTTGTTTCATCAGATCAGGAAACACACCCGATGCGACAGAACCGTTAAATACTGCTGCTAGATGGGGTGCGATGACATCAATAATAGATGATACATTTTTAACTGAAATTCCCCAAAGATCAGCAGTTTTTTTCTGATTAATACATTTAAATGTCTTTACTATATCCCGCGTATTAATAGGTTTGAATTCAAAAAATATGTCGCATCGAGGTACATTACGTTTAAGTAGCAACTCAGCCGACGTGGAGGAAGACTGAAGATGTTGAGTAGTCTTTGACGGTATGTCGGTGAAAAATTTTTCAAACGCGGTTGCTACTTCCAAGTCTGCTGTTACATATTTTTGATTAATATTAATATTAAAATCAAGGCTGCGTGCTTTTTGCCTACCTGATTCTTTATTTATAATGTTCCAGGTGGTCTGAATCTTATTTGTAGCTGATTTAATTTTATTCTTTATATATAATGACTTAGCAGTGAAACAGGCTCGTTTAAAGATTTTGGAATAATTTTTCACATATTCCCTAAAAGAGGGACGTTGGTCATAAGCTCTTTCGGAATACAATCTATAAAGTTTGCTTCTACTTTTAATGATACCAGCGGTTGCCCATTCATTAAAAACAAGTCTATCACTAATCACTAATTTCTTCACATTTTATCAAGTTAAAAAGTGAAGTATATAATTTGTCTGGATCATTTTGAAAGGGCAACTCAGGAAGACATTTTATCATGTTACTTTTAAAACGGTTCATGCGGCTTATATTACAAGGAATAACATGAATATGTTTCCCTTGAACCATATTTTTATTATTACAAATAAATGATATTAATTGACCACAGTGGTCAGAATCTATCGAATTAATTACTGCCTTATATAGTATTTTATAGTTAGTAAAAATATTATCAATACATGTAGCACTGGTTGCAGTAATCCTAGTCGGCTCAAGGAACACATTGTACGAGTCATAAGATTTAAAAAGATTAATGAAATTAACTTTCCACTGAGACTCTTCCAATAGATTAATATTAAAATCCCCACAAAATATAATTATTTTATTTGAATTACAGATCCTATGTAATATATCTTCAATTATTCTTAAGAAATCAGAGTGGGATGCACATGGTGGTCTATATACGCTTACAACAATAAATTGCTCAAATTCAATACATGAAATCTCTGTAACTCGTTCAACAGACAAACTCACAATATCAATCCTTTCTTTGTATTTAATAGACTTTTTGACTATTATTAAGGAGCCGCCATGTATCATATTTACTCTGCTGAACGAGCTAGCAACCTGGTGATTATTGAAGTTAAACATGATCTCATGGCTTTTAAGCCAATGTTCACTTAAGCATAATATATCAATATTACTATTGTTCATGAACAACTCCAATTCTAATTCTTTATTTCCAAGGCCTTGAATATTTTGATGCACCAGGTTAAAAACATGTTTTTTGGAATGGACATTTTCATCATTATTTAAATTTACATTAAAATTATTATAGCTATAGGGTGACTCTATTGTCTTAACATTTAATTTAAATGATTGAATGTCAATTTTTTCAGATTGCTGTAACCTGAGTCATTATTACTAATTAACTGCTCAATAGGAGCAGTAGTACAATTAGCCAAATTCTTGGCTGTTATAAAAAAATAATAAGATAGCACATCAGCTATCTGTCTCTTATAATATATTGGCAGATCATATTTATCTCTAGTCAATGTATAATTTTTACTAACATATTTGTTAGTGTCAATAATGTGAATTTTATTTGTGTTGCACGATACAGTGTGCATTGTCAAAGCAATGCTCTTCATACTACGCCTATCACCTTTACTTAAGTCTCATTAGCTCAAGTATTTCAATGGCTATTATACTACTACCAGCCCTGCATTAAATACTGCCCACTGCTAAGCACGGGCCTCATTTACTACTGACAGGGTTTAGGTCTACTACGCTGGTCTAGTGCGGGTTGGCAGACTTCACATACCTTCGAAATTATTATAGAGAATTTCTCAGATATGCAGGTTTCCTCACGTAGTTTTCTTTCATCGTTAAAGCAAGCGATAATTCACAAAGAATACTCACAATATACCTTTTGAAAAGTCAGAGGTACGTGCCTTGGCTTTTGAACTTGCGGAAATTCGTTTCGGCAGTCCGTTCCACTCCCAATTAGAGTATCGGAACTGTGTCCGCAATATTTTTCTATTATGGACTCGGTTTTGTGACCCTTCACCTTACAGCATCTGATACTAAGCGGAGTGGAATTAAATACAGTTTCGACTGGCGAGAGATGGTCGTCAGTGGTCACAATTATGCCAGCATGTTTTTTTTTATGGCATTGAATAACGAGACGATCATGCCGTTCGTCTGATGGTAAACGATACGACCACCCATGAACAGTAGCAATACCATCCAGCACCTTGAGTTACAAAGTACTGTGTGGCATTCCCCTGCGCTCGTTATTCTGAGACATAAGATGTTAAGTCTTATTATGTTCAGTAGTTACACTGGCTACAATTTCCTTCAAACTGAAATACAACAGTGCATGAACACTGCTGCTTGGCGGTATAAATAGACATTGCGGTGGTACCCAGCCAGACGGACTCTTACATTTGAGAGACCTACCACCAATAATGCATGTATGAACCGGATATACACAAGCTGATCCCAGAACGCGATACACTTACGTGGGCAACTATGGAGGGTCCTGCACTTTAGCTATAGTGGTCAATGTCCAGGCCACCAGTATTTAATATGAGCATAGAAAAAATATTTTTCGAAACCGCAAGTATTCAGTTATGAAGTATTACGTACGTCGAAGATTAATCATGCTACAAATCAAATTAAACTTTATTGGTAATATAATTAATTACTTTATTGAGTATTGACTTAATTTATATGTCAATGTTGTAACTCATAATTACCGCTATATCGTAAACTGGTTTGAATTACATTACTAAAGTTTATTGCCCGTTGGTCCATAATGAAAACAACTTAGAAGATCAAAGAGTAATGTATAAAATCTATGAACACCATTCAAATATTATTTCATATTTTGAAAAACTTACGAACTAAAAGCGAAAATTATTTACGTATCACAAACACTTGTCTCGTTCTCAGTTTCGAACCCGCGACCTCTAGTTTCACAGTCATTACCCGCAGCCACGGCTGTCAACTAATTACAATTTAACCTAGAAACCTAGGTCTTCTTAGGCATTTTAAACGACAAGCTATTCTAAATACCAAGCGGTCATGAACCAATTAGATGTGGGAAATTGTTAGAATCTTCAAGCTTTCAGTAATTTCGCTGATACGCTTATCTAACTTCCGACGTTAGCGATTATAAAGCTTATTCTGTGTAGGTTATTTAGCTTTCACTTCAGCATTGTTTTGAGATCGCAGAGCAAAAAAATCATTGAGGGCACCTTCAATGAAATGAGTAAATCGACTATAAAGCTGTGATTCCGCAGGACGCGGCAGACGGCAAGTGCTGCGACGGCAGACGACACTACTGTGCACTATTAAATTGTATGAGAACGATTCCGCACACGACGGCAACTGACGCGCGGCAAGTGACGTCCTGCCGGGCGTCATTTGCCATCGTGTGCGGAATCGGTCTCATAGAATTTAATACTGCATAGTAGTGCCGTCTGCCGTCGCAGCACATGCTGTTGCCGTCTGCCATTGCCGTCTACCGCGCTCTGCGGAATCACAGCTTAAGACCCAATTCACTTAGACTTGAAAATACGACGCATCAACACATAATACCCATTGTTCGTATTCGTAAATTACCACCATTGCCTATTTTTGCCGCCAAGCAGCAGTATGCAAGTTCTGTTGTGTTTTGAGGACATTGTAGCCAGTGTATTTGAGCATTATGAGACTTAACATCTTAGGGTGAAGAACGCAGTGGAAAGTCAAGCAGTACTTTGTGATTCAATGTTCTTGGTTTTGTCCATGTTATGGTCGAATTTGTTTTTTTAGAATAGCTATTAGAAGATTTACAGTTTAAAAAAAAAACATAACATAGAACATTATATGGCGATAGGCTCGCCCCCTATCACATCATGGGACGGAATAACGGCGAAAAGTGGGTGCACTAGTTGCGCCTCTGCCTACCCCTTCGTGAATAAAAGCCGTGAGTGTGTGTGTATAGAATATTATACCTGCACCTCTGACTTTTCAAAGTTACGTGTGTATTGTTTATCAATTATCGTTCGCTTTAACTGTGAAAAAAAAAATCGTGAGGAATCCTACATACCTAAGAAGTTCTTTATAAGAATTTCAAAGGTAGGTGCAGTCTGTCAACCCGCACTAGGCCAGCGTGGTGGACTAAGGCCTAAACCCTCTCAGTAGAGGAGGTCCGTGCTCAGCAGTGGGCAGTATATAATACAACGCTGGGCTAGTGCGGGTTGGTAGACTTCACATATCTTCAAAATTCTTATAAAGAACGTCTTAGGTATGTAGGCTTCCTCGCGATGTTTTCCTTCACCGTTGAAGCGAACGATAATTGATAAACAATACACACATAACTTCGAAAAGTCAGAGGTTTGTGCCTTGGGTTTTGAACCGTACATTATCACGGCAGACCGTTCCATTCCCAACTAGGTTATCGTCCACTTCTCTTCGATACGGAGAAGAAAACGCAATATTACTTCACCCGACCCGGGAATCGAACCCGGACCTCTGATCGGTCGTAACGCGTACGCAACACAACTACACCACCTAGGCAATCTCACACGTCATTCAATCGCATAAAAAAATAATTAAACGTACCAAAAAATCAATACATCATCACTTACAAATTAATGACGCTACGCCAGTATATTGACCCTAATTCGCGAGTTCGAAATGACTTGCAAATTAATAAGCTGATAACGCATTGTTGGCTTGAGCTATTGACCCACAATTTATATTCGTTAATTTATTGATTCAACATATTTATAGTCACGCCTGTGGCAAAATTATAAGCAGAAGTGAAGTCTTTGCTGATGCAACTGTCAGTTTAATACTATAGTGTTCAACAAGTTTATAGGACCTACGCGGTGTTTTAGAGTCAAATTACATCCAACTCTACACGAGATCGATAGGTAGGTACTAAACTCATTTGCAAAAAAAACGGGCACCTAAGCAATGAACCATTTCAAATGTTACTATTGGTTTGTTTGATAATTATAGGTAGTTTTACTTTCACAATTTTGTAAATTAATAAGCAAATAATCGTTTTCGTCAGTATTATCATAAAATTTTGATAAAATTTATGGGTTTTAATGCTAAAGTTCACTAGTAGTGTATGCTCGCTAGTAGTGCATATGCTCGTGAAGTAAAAGTTAACAAAGATTTTTGTTTGTTTTTTCTTTAATAAAGTAAAAGCAGATAAATGTTTAGTATCGAGTGTGACCCGCTCTAGCTGAAATCACAGCTTGAATTCGTCTGGGTATGCTAGCGAGGATATCCCGGATACTTGCTTGCGGAATACGTTCCCACTCCGGGGTAATCACATTCTTCAGCTCTCTGATGGTTTGCGGAGCCGGTTGTACTGATCTCACGCGTCGTTTCAGAACGTCCCAGACATGCTCTATAGGATTGAGGTCGGGACTTCGAGCTGGCCAATCCAAACGACGAATGCCGACCTCTTGCACATACGCTTCCACATCGCCAGACCGGTAGGCGCGAGCGCTGTCGTCCATAAAAATTGAGTCTTCGCCTAAAGCGGCCAATGCGGGTTGTGCATGAGGAATTAGAACTTCCGTAATGTACCGATGTCCAGTCAGTGAGCCGTTTTCAATGAAGACTAACTCTGTACGATCCATTGAATTTATTCCTGCCCAAAACATAACAGAGCCCCCACCATAAGGTGTGATTTCTTCAAAACAAGCCTCTGCAAAGCGTTCTCCTCGTCTTCCTAGCACTCGCCGACGTCGATCTTCACCGAACAGAGATATCCTGGCTTCATCGGAGAACAATACCCTATTCCAGTCTTCTTGAGTCCATGACTCACAATTTCGAGCAAACCTAAGCCTGGCAACTCTGTGCTCACGGAGTAACTTAGGGCCGCGGGCCGGGCGATGACTGCGTATATTGGCCGCGAGCAGCCTCCTCCTGACCGTCCATTGACTAATATGCACATTTCTTACTTCTTCGAGGTTGTTCTTAAGGTCCACATACGAAGACTTGCGATTTCTCAATGCGCGACTCACAAGAAAACGATCATCCCGTGGTTGGGTACATGGTTTTCTTCCAGAACCAGGCCTTCTCTCGACGGAACCGGTGTCTTGATACCGCTGCCAGGTCCTTTGAACCGTCGAGCGACTCACACTTAGCCTCTGAGCCACGAAGCATTGGCTGCAGCCCTCTTCGAGCAGCGCAATAATTTTGGTAGCTTTTACCACTTTCTCTAACATTATTGAGACAGCTAAACAGCAATAAATGAAGCTTTGACAATTAAGAATCCTACTAATATTATAAAGGCGAAAGTTTGTAAGAATGTATGGATGTTTAGATGTTTGGATGTTTGGATGTATGGATGTAAGGATGTTTGTTCCTCTTTCACGCAAAAACTACTGAACGGATTTCGATGAAATTTAGCACACGGGTAGATCATGTCCTGGATTAACACATAGGCTACTTTTTATCCCGGGAAAATATAAACCGGGACTTTTATCCCGAAAAAACTGTTTAATGCGGGCGGAGCCGCGGGCAAAAGCTAGTATGAAATAAATTCATAAAAATTGACTAAAAGTTATGAAAACCGATATTATCTTTTGGAACTTCGCACCAAAAATGTAGGATAAAAAGTGGTTTTCTGTAAAAACGAGCATCAAACGAAAATTTTAATTTAGAACGTACTGTTTTAAACACCACGGCATTTTTAAAACCGGCCAGTAACATGTTCAAGTGATTGAAATCATTTTGGTACCGTATTTTTTTAAAAAAGAATTAAAATCCAAACCGCCCGTTTTTTTTTGCAAATGAGTGTATATGTCCGGAGGTTCAAAACCCAAGACACACACCTCTGACTTTTCGAAGTTACGTGTGCATTGTTCATCAATTATCGTTCGCTTTAACGGTGAAGGAAAACATGGTGAGGAAACCTACATACCTGAGAATTCTCCATAAGAATTTCGAGGGGGTGTGAAGTCTGCCAACCCGCACTAGGCCAGCATGGTGGACTAAGGCCTAACCCCCTAGTAGAGGAGGCCCGTGTTCAGCAGTGGGCAGTATATAATACAGAGCTGATTGCATTGCATTGCTACACGAGATCGTGAACATTAGACGAGATAAAGATGTCTCGTTGGTTCACTTTGGTAGAGGTCTACAGAGCCCCCTTTGTCTTTGAGTAAAAAAAAACAGTATAATGGTATCTATATCAAGTTGTTCGTTTTCGAAAGTCATTGACGTTTTTGTTTTATTAAAAGTGGATATAAAATTATTTTTTCCATACTATGTTCGTCTCTGCCTTCAATTTATATTATACCTTACCTAACTACTCTATTTAGAAGCTTGACTACACTTACCAGCTGCAAAACATTGACCAGGATAAAAAATAAAATACCATTAAAATACTGTTTCATACTCAATAAAAAAAACTATGTGAAACATTGAACTGTTAATAAGCCTCGATAAGCGCTAATCAATTGATTTGACAAACCGGTTCGAGGCCTAGGTGACCCGCGATGAACGGAAATTGGTTGACCAATAATTATTATTATAGCTTCATGGATCGTGAAAGACTCCTGTCAATTAAGCGAAAATTGTCGTTCTAACCTACGCATAAGGTTTTAGTAAAAAAAACAAATGTCAGCTGACAATATACGGATTATCCAAAGGATCTAACGATGCATATGCCATAGCGTCGCGTCAAAATTACACTAGCGTCGCGTACTAACGTGTCGTATTACTAGTGCGTCAAAGTTTTAACAATAAAATGTTTACTAACTTTTGCCCGCGTGCACGAGTTTTTCCGGGATAAAGGTCCCGCTGCATATTTTTCCCCAGGATAAAAAGTAGCCTACGTCCTTCCCAGGGTTTCAAATTATCATACTTTGCCTACTTAAATTTCATTGAAAACCATTCGATACTGTTTTAATGCATCGCGTTCAGACACACAGACGCGGTGGGGGACTTAGTTTTATAATATGTTAAGAAACATAAGTATGACATTTTTAGCAAGTGTAGTAACTAACATACGATGAAATCCTGCGAGCCAGTTTCGGCCACGGCGGCAAATCTCAACGGACACCTGCCAGATACCTACGCCGAAGTTATTATAGTGCACAAGTGTGTGCGCAATAAACAGGTGCACTCGCTATTCCTTCACTCTCATAGTCCGAGACGGCAATCCGACATGACCGGAGAGAGATCACTCGCAGGACCAACGGCTTTACGTGCTTTCCGAGACACGGGGGTATCACACCGCCAACTTCCTGACTTCGAGCTGCGACTGCGTAGTTTTTTTAACATGGAAAAACCCAGTCACAAATTTTTTGGCCCGACCTGGTATTCGAACCCAGAACCTCTGCGCGCAAATCGTACTCGTAACGCGTACGCAATACAACTAAGCCACCGAGGCAGTCAACACACACGATAACACTTAGAGCAAGGAGCACACTGTGCAGTACATGCAGTGTTATGCAACTTGAATTATTTATGACCGATTTCACCGCTTGCCGATAAACACTATTCGTCACATAAATGTATAAGCTGACTAAACACGTCACACTAATCTAGGAACATAGTTGAGTGACTATAGGGTTTATCTGCAAGCAATGAAATCTGCCCTTAGTTTGTTATAGTTCATGAGCAGAAAACGATTTTACAAGCGGCGATCGTGTCATAATTCAATAAAAAGTATGGTATGCGGATACAGTTATTACCACTTGTCAATAAAGTCCATTTTAAATGTTTTCGTATAAGAAAGTTGATGCTTTAATGAAAAACTTCCGCCTTCGATACAAGATAGCAGTTAATGTTTCCTGATATAAAAAAGTAATTTATGCGTACCACGCTTGTCAAAACAAAATTCCTTCGGGCGCGTATTAAACATTGCCATCGACCTTCTATAATGCGTTTAAAAACATTGTATTACATTATTAACCGACTTCTTTAGGGAGATAATATTTTTATTATTGGAGGCGGTGCTCCTGAAACACTATTTATGCTGTCCTAGTAACGTATAATGGTTTTAGTCACTTTACCTCTTCTGTAGGTAATCTATAATCATTTTGGGATGTTCAAGTTTTTTGGAAATGATCACGTAGTATTAGGTGATACCACGGAGGAAGAAGAGTGATACGTTTACTCATTTCCTGAGTTCTAGAATCAAATAAATATTTAGACTAAATTTAATTGCAACTGTACCTGATGTTAAGAGGAGAGGGGTTCAGATTTTTTTGTTATGGCATTGTATGACGAGACGAGCATGCCGTTCACCTGGTGGTAAGCGATACGACCACCCATAAACAGTAGAAACACCATCCAGTACCATGAGTTACAAACTACTGTGTGGTATTCCACTGCGCTCGTCATCCTGAGACATAAGATGTTAAGTCTCATTGTGCCCTGTAGTTACACTGACTACAATGCCCTTCAAACCGAAACACAACAGTGCATGCACACTGCTGCTTGGCGGTAGAAATAAACATTGCGGTGGTACCCACCCAGACGGACTCTTACATATGACAGTCCTACCACCAGTAAATGCTGTTATTGGCCACTTAAAAGTAAAGTGACTGACTGATTAAAAGATTTTATAATTGAAATAAACATTTATAATTGAGCGTGAAGGCAGACTAATCGAGTTAACTGTTCGCTTTGGATTGCAATTTGCAAACGCTTTGTTTTCAGTAAGAATTGACAAAGAACCATGTTCTCGAGTAAATTGGTCAATTTGTTTGTTTTGTCTAATGGTGTAGTGGGTGTAGAGAGGGTTGTGAAATGAGAACCCGCAAATTCGACTCTCGGCGAAGTCATGACAATATTAAATAGTCTGTTTTTTGTGATAAAGTCATGCCATAATTACAATACATCGTATCTCTTGGAGTTAGGATGTATGTGTTAGAAGTATTTTATACTAATGCTCATTGACCCAGCATCTCATTGGCTTGGAATTTTATTTAGATTTATACTGCTTTCTTATCATATTATCCCGGTTTTATTCCCGCGAGTGGGGTGGCCAAACCACTCAACCGATTTCTATGAAATTTGGTAAGGAGATAGTTTAAAATCTTGGGGAGAACCAAGGCTAATTCTGATCCCGGGAAAAGATAAAACGGTATTTTATCCCGGAAAATATTCTTGCGGGTGGTACCGCAAACAAATAAATATGGAAATAGTTTGAGACCGAGGGAAAAATATAGACTACTTTTATCCCGGAAAAACATAAACCGGGAATTTGAACCCGGATTTTTTCTCGTGAGTGGAGCCGTCACGCCCAAACCACTGAACCGATTTCGATGAAATTTGGAAGGGACATAGTTTAAGACCCTGGAAAGGATCTAGGATATTTCTTATCCCGGGAATAAATAAACCGGGACTTTAATCCCGGAAACTATTTTCTTGCGGATGGAACCGCAAAGAAATAAGTATGGAGATAGTTTGAGACCCAGGGTTCTGCCCATCCCGGAAAAATATAAAAAGGATATTTTATCCCTATTTTTTTTCTCACAAGTGGGACGGCCAAACCACTCAACCGATTTCAACGAAATTTGATAGGAAGGTAGTTCGAAACCCTGGAAAGGACCTAGGCTACTTCTGATTCCGGGAAAAAATGAACCGAGATTTTATCCCGGAAAATATTTTCTTGCGGGTGGAACCGCAAAAAAACAAATATGGAGATAGTTTGAGACCGAGGGAAGGACATAGGCTACTGCTTATCCTGAAAAAATAGAAACCGGGACTTTTATCCCAAATTTTTTTACCTCGCGGTTGTAGCCGTCACTCTCCGCCGATTTCCATGAAATTTCGTAGGAAGATAATTTAAGACCTTGAGGCGCACCTAGGCTATTGCTTATCCCAGAGAAATATAAACCGGTACTTTTTTTCCGGGAAATATTTTCTTGCGGGTGGAACCGTGAGCGAACAAATATGGAAATAGTTTGAGATCCAAGGAAGGACAGGTCACTTTTATCTTTTTATTTTTAAGGATATGTCCTTACATCATTATATATTATAAAACAAAGTCCCCCCATCGCATCTGTTTGTCTGAACGCGATAAACTGAAAAACTACCGAACGGATTTTCATATGTTTTTCACCAATAGACGCAGTGATTCAAGAGGAAGGATTATGTGTGTATAATTCATTAGTATTTTGTACGACAGAAAAATAAATGTGCAAATATTATGCTTTGCTACCTGTGCGAAGCCAGGGCGGGCCGCTAGTATACTTATATTCTAGAAAATAGATTTTTGGTATATGGTTACTAAATTATATTAATAATAATGTAAGACTGTTAATCTTATAAATAAATAGAAAATTTTAACAATTTAAATCAAGCTATTTCAATTCTGCTACACATCCACACTAAATCTGCTTTATTACTCCGGTCTTTAAAAAAGGTGATAAATCGCGAGTTGAGAATTATCGTCCTATTTCGAAGCTCTGCTTGTTTGCTAAAGTCCTTGAAAGAATAGTTCATTCTGCTGTTTATTCAACATTACGTAATAACTTAGGACTTGAGCAGCACGGTTTTCTTAAAGGACGATCGACTACATCAAATCTTTTGCTGTCGAATGATGTAATCACTGAGGCAATGGACCAAGGGGCCCAAGTAGATGTAGTGTATACCGATTATAGCAAATGCTTTGATTGTATTGACCATCGGATATTGCTGCACAAGTTAATGTGTGCAGGCATACACGGTGATCTCTATCGTTGGTTTGCATCATACGTGGATAATCGCACGCAAGCTGTAGTTTTGAAAGGATTCTTATCTAACTGGAGCTCAGTTCCATCTGGGGTACCACAAGGTTCGATTCTGGGGCCATTGCTGTTTACTATATTTATTGCCGATGTTGTAGATTGTTTTAAAAACTCTTATATATTATTATATGCGGATGATATGAAAATCTTAAAGATAATTAATGAATTTGGTGATACTTGTCTTCTACAAGAAGATCTTAGTAGATTTATTACGTACTGTTGCCATAACAGGCTTCAGCTAAATGTATCCAAATGTTACCAAGTAAGTTTCACTAGAAGGAGAAACCCAATAAAATTTTCATATACTCTTAACAATGCTAATATAGCTGTAGTTAGTGAAATTCGGGATTTGGGCATTATACATGATAGTGGACTCTTTTTTGATAGACACATTGATTATATAGTAAACAAAGCTTCTAAAGCATTAGGATTTATAATGAGAATTGCAGCCGACTTTCAATCGCTGAAATGCATTAAAATTTTATATTGTTCTTTCGTGCGAAGCAACCTAGAGTATGCTTCACAAGTGTGGAACCCGCAATATGACACTTATATATCTCGTATTGAGAACATTCAAAGGAAATTTTTACGTTACCTGGATTATAAAGCACAAATAACGTCACTTGACTACACTAGCCGCTGTCAAAGGTATCACATACTGCCACTACATCTCAGACGTCATATAAATGACATATGTTACTTAACTAACATTGCTAATGGTCACATTGATTGCCCTCAACTCTTGTCTAAAATAGGACTCCGTACAAACCAACTTGGGTTAAGATTGCGATCAGTGTTACAACCTATAGTTGCTAAAACTAATTATAGGCGCAATGCCTTCTTACCACGTGCCATCAGTAAATTTAATGAGCTTCCTTCTAATTTAGATATAGACTTATTCTGCACGAGTAGTTCTGTGGTGAGACAAAAACTAAGTGAACAATTTTTTTGTCCTTGAAAACGTTACAATGAATTTAGTACCTAATTATTGTAATTCTTATTATGTTAAAACAATTTATGCATTTATGTAGCTGTTCTTGGTGCAAATGTAGTTAATATTTGTGAAAGCCTGTAATTGGCTAATGAACTGTTAATTACAATATCATATTTATTAAGTTATTAGTCTGTAAGCTTTCCTTATAATAAATAAATAAATAAAAAAGTGTTGGGTCAGAGAGCTTGCATATACAAGCAACTTTTTGTAGAACTTGTGTGTTTACCGTATGAAATTATTTGAATTATTTACGCCAAGGAAATAGTCGGGTATCGAGTGTCTGACATGGATTGTCTTAGTAGGAAAAGTTGTAACGTTTTACGTTTTTGTGATATCAAAAAAATTTAACATACCACATCTTAAAAAGTTTCACTCAAAAAATTACGCTCAGGCAGAGATGAGTGTGTTCAAATATGCGGGGCCCCCTTTCGCGCGGGGCCCGTAGCAATTGCTACTCTTGCTACGTGGTTAATCCGGCACTGGGTGCCGTGTTCAAAAATCTAGTAGTAAATATTGTAGTAAAAAAACTCACCAAACAGAAAAACGGCCGCCGTAGCTAAGAGCTGTGTTCTATACTCCATTTTGTAAATCACCACAAGAACTTTCAACACTAATCAGTCTTCACACTGTAATGATATCACTCAGCGTGATACTCAGTCGTCCATGATGTAATCTGGAACAAGGAGAAATTAAATTAATATCTTGTAATTAATAATGTGTTTGTAGCCTAATTAAAAGTTTATTATAATGATTTTATTTTAGATATATTTGATACTAGCTTTTGCCCGCGGCTCCGCCCGCATTAAAAAGTTTTTCCGGGATAAAAGTCCCGGTTTATATTTTCCCGGGATAAAAAGTAGCCTATGTGTTAATCCAGGATATGATCTACCCGTGTGCCAAATTTGATCGAAATCCGTTCAGTAGTTTTTGCGCGAAAGAGTAACAAACATCCATACATCCAGACATTCTTACAAACTTTCGCCTTTATAATATTAGTAGGATAAACCTATTTATATTTTAACCGACTACAAAAAGGACTCCGTTTCGTGTTTATTGGGATGGTTCAAAGACAACGCGTGACTGATGTATTGGTCTCTCGATCAATCACAAACATCAAAATTAAACGACATCGTCATAAGAGTTGTTTTTGCCACACTCCAAGGCCTTCTTTTATCTCGAAAAAAAAACGCGTTACCGCTACCACCACTATGGGGTGAGTGGAATGGTTATGTTGGTGTCACTGATCTTACGGCCCCATGTCGACACTCGGGAGTATAAGCCCCCTGGTTCTTTTTCTTGTTGTTTCTTGAGGTGGATATTTACCAATTTCTCTCTCAATTGTGTGCTAATTTTGAAAATTCTTAGGCCTTATGTTTTATAAATTTAAGTACTTAATGGTCCGAAACTTGTGCTCTGTCTATTCAACTCATACAATATCGTAAAGCACTGCTATGTTACGTCTTAAAATGCGTTATAGTCCTGTAGTCTTCACAATTTATGACATGGGACAACGAACATAGTGCAACATCACGCAGAGCCACATAATTTAAAACTCTAGATAGATTTGCTATTGTTTGTAGAGTCATTTCCCTATCATGCAAGAAGTAAGCCTGGGTTTTTTCAACCGTGGTTAGGGTAATCCTCGGTCCGCCCTGTGGTTTGGGGGCATTTGGAGAATTCCACCACGGTATCCGCTGCCTGTCCTAGGAGGCGACTAATAGGGACTAGGGGGGTCGGGTCGGTCGGCACGGGTGCTGTCCGCCGCGAGATAATATGTGTGCCCCCCCCCCCCCCCCCCCACAAGAGGAGACGGGCTGCATTAAGCGACACCGCGCAGGGGCGGTTGCGTACGACAAATTAGACACTTCAGTCAGAGAAGGCCCGCAGCCATCCCTAATGCGCCGAAGATGAAAAAAAAGGGTAATCCTCGGTGTTATTAAACTGGACGCACTCGCAGAGCTTCAAGTGCGTCCAGCTTACTAGGACCCGGACCAAATATAAGCACAGTTGAAAAAACAGGGCCTAATAAATCGTCATTTATTAGCATACAAAATAAAATGTATGTTGTGTGACAGCCCTAGGTCAACAATAGAGTTATTTACAGAAAATCACCGAAGTAGGCAACGTTTTAATATAGACTTTCCCCACGTGCTGCCCTTTCACGACACTCACGATAGCGCATGCCACATGCCCTAGGGCTTGATTTGTGACTACATTTGTAATATTAATAGGGTTGTGTTTTGATTGTACACGGAGAAGCAGTTACTTTTATGTTCATTTAATTTACTTGGTAATGCCAATGCGAACATTTATAATATTTGAATGTTTATTTGAAACACACACACACTGGCCTTGTTTGAAACAAACGTCTTTATACGTTTGATATTGAAATTTCGTGAGTTATTTCCTCTCAAACGATATTTGGTGAGACGCGTCAGAAAATGTTATCATGAAGCCTCGTGAACGTCAGCTGCGTGGGGGCGATGAGCGGTGGGGTATCCTCTGGCTCCGACGCACGAAGTAAAAAATTTATATTCAATCATTTCTTACCAACTAAATGCTTGTTTAAATTATACCTAACCCAATACTTTGACGAAAAAAAATCAGCTGACTGTAATTTGGGGCATTATGCGTCAGCTGGTCAAGACAACCAGGAATACAAGAAGCTGACGGCCAACCTTCAACTTTGAAGAAGCACTTGAAGAAGAGAAGAATTTCAATTTAGTAGACGAAGACACCATGTTATGTAGAAACGAATACTATATGTTAATTGCAAAGTTTATGATTTGGTGGCGCTTAAAAACAAGCTATCGACCTGCCCGTCTCGAACAAAACACGTTTGTAACAAGATAGTTTGAAATTGTTTTATAAACGTGCCGTAATTATATATCCGTTAAAACACAGTTCCCACGGTCATTTTTGTTGGTAACTCATGTGAATATTCTTGTGGACGTTATGGCTCACTCATGGTAATGTCATTGTGGATGGATTGCGTCCCACTGGTTGTTGATGATATTTGAATGTGAACTAGGTGTTTGGTATTTGTGAATGAGATGAAGACGCTTATCGGAGGTTGACTGCTCAGAAAATACGGCAAAAGCTTTTAATTGCAAAGCTCACCTGCAAAGAAGGCACTGAATTGCGCGCGTCACCGTGAGATATAATAATACTTAGTGGTCGTCCAGTGGTCGAATTTAATTATTTGTAACCCGTAACCTACTAATATTATAAACGCGAATGTTTGTAAGAATTTATGGATGTTTGTTCCTCTTTCACGCAAAAACTGCTGGACGGATTTCGATGAAATTTGGCCCACGGGTAGATCATGTCCTGGATTAACACATAGGCTAGGCTTTTTATCCCGGAGAAATATAAACCGGGACTTTTATCCCGGAAAAACTTTTTAACGCGGGCGGAGCAGCGGGCAAAAGCTAGTTACACATAAATTTTAATTTTCTCCACTGCCTCTCTATATGGACTTTAATAATGCCAAATCTCACACTTCTGCGTGCGTGCCATGTGCTTAAAAAGGGGCACAAAGTTTTTTCTTCACGTAATACATGATCTGCTATGGTTAAGAGGCTAATTTACTTAAGTGACAATTTGCCACATAGATTTAAACATATTTATAACAAGCACATTTTGAAAACTAGTGTCGCTTAAATCACTTCCCCTCACTCATCGATATACTGTATCATTGCCTGTAATTTTTGAGACTTTGTATGACTGAGTGCAGCTGACTATGTGAAATGAAAATATTTATTCAATTCATGTAAGGCTATAACTCCAAGGAAATAAAGCAAATGTGAAAGAATCCATGTCGATGGCGGTAACAGCGCGGTTACGGTACGAGAGATAACTGCCAGCGGTAATGACTCCACTCTCAGACAGATTGGCCTACTGGTCTCACCACATTCGTTTTGACGTAGCTTACTTGTCTTACTGATGTCCCGGCCGTAAGCGAAAGGGTAGGCAGAGATGCAACCAAGGCACCTATTTTTCACCGCATGTGTACCATTCCATGATTGAAATCCTATCGCCATATTAGGCCTAAATGACACTCCGGGCTGATAATGAGAAAAAACCAAATCACTTTACCCGACCCTGGATTCGAACCCGAGATCCCAGAACGAAAGTACTGTGCACAGAATAACTACGCCACGCAGGCAGTCCAGAATAATAGAAAGAAAGAAAAGAAAGAAAGAAAGAATTTATTGCCGCGGTACACGTGATACATGAAAAAAAAATAAACAAACAAAGTACAATATAAAAATCACCACGACAACTAGGTGGCCAACTCAGCATAAGCTGTGTGAGGTAGACCCAAACACAGCACTGATTTTCAGTGGCCACCTAATGTTCTAGACGCACGGGCGGCAAATCAGCCATAAAGCACAATAATATATTTACACATAGGTAATATGATCAATAACATTTCAATTTCAATTGTGGTTTCTGATATTCTTTCGCTAACCTATGGTAATATAGCACGATCATCTCAGCACCGCTAGTGTAATCTAGTTTGGCAGAGTGTGTCAGCGTGCCGAGCTTGCGAGCTTGGTTTGTACGCCATTCGTTTGTTTGTTCAACTGTTCCTACTTATTTCGATGTCATTGTTGGTTCTCTTATCAGTCTTGAAGTCTTTGCTCATATTTCATTTCTTATTTTTGTCTTTTGGCATTTGAATTACCAATAGAAAATGTGGTATTAATATTTCGGGCTGATTAGGTTCATTGTCAGAAAACTATATAGCGTCATTTATGTAAATATCAGTATTTTTGGGAAACTAAAAATCCCCTCCGCCTTTTAAATACTCCAGGCTTTCTTAAAGTTTGGTAACTCACGAACAATATAATTGTCAACTTCAGGGTCTTGGTGGTACCATCAGATCACCTACTCTTTTAAATATCTAGTCTTAATAAATGTATAAAGTTTTAAAGAAGTCCTAACATAGAGATGGATATCTCAAAGATTTTCATGAAAGCACAACATAAAACAACTATAAACTCAAAGCTAATTCTTTTCTACAAAGAATTCAGCACAAAGTTATTCAAAATGTTTTTTGTTTAACAAATTCAGAGAACTCCTTGACAGACAATCTAGATAAAATAGCTGAATGGAGAGAACCAGAAGTCTACATTTCTTAGAGTGATAAAATTTTATTTCCAAATTTATTACTGCATTTTAGTTTTTATATCAGATTGAACTCTATTGAGCTTCATATTAACATCAAAACAGAAGAGTAATATCTACACATACAACAATATTATAATTTATACATACCTACACACACTCACGCCTTTTATCCCCGAAGGGGTAGGTAGAGGCGCAACTAGTGCACCCACTTTTCGCCATTATTCGGTCCCATAGTGTGATAGGGGTCGAGCCTATCACCATATCGGGCACAAATTTCAGACTCCGGGCTGATACTAAATAGAGAAACTATAAATATGATATATATAAATTGTAATTTGTATCGCAACAATATCAAAATATAAAGCCGACGAGGATAGAAAGGCTACATTGCTCTTTGCTACCATTATTTCTTGGTTATCCTCGGGTCGAAAGTTATTCTAAAAAAGTTACGATATTATTTTAACATCTACCAACTTGACATTGGCAAAATCACCGATGAAACGGTGGAGCCATTTTTAAAAAGAAAAAAAAGAAGGGGATAGAAAGAAGCCATGTTTATAGGACTGAATGAGGAGACAGACAGAAAGGCCTATATCATCATCATCATCAGACACATGACGTCCACTGCTGAACATAGCCCTCCCCCAAAGATTTCCAGATGGACCTGTCAAAAGCAACCTGCATCCAGCGTGTTACTGTGACCTTTATCTTTTCTTCTTATTAATATTATAACTAAGTTTGTTTGAAGTAAAGTCAGAAACAGCTAAACGGATTTGAGTGAAATTTAGTACACACATACATCAAGTCCTGGATTAACACATAGGTTAGTTTTTATCTCGATAACTTAGAAAATTTGAACTAACTCCCAAGATCAGTCAAAACAAACCACTATGGGGTTTTCGCTAATTCAGTCACTGTTCAGTAGTATAAAATGTAGGTAGTTTTCAGCAGTAATTGTAAAAAAATGTTTTATGTCATTGCAGTATTGTCA
The DNA here is from genome assembly GCA_949316025.1 of Lapara coniferarum. Lineage (NCBI taxonomy): Eukaryota > Metazoa > Arthropoda > Insecta > Lepidoptera > Sphingidae > Lapara > Lapara coniferarum. Next base: position 35,145,387 of record OX438926.1, read on the forward strand.
CAAGCTCTATACATCTTTTTCACCCGACAGCGATATGACGAGGTGGCCGAGAGGTTAAGGCGTTGGACTGCTAATCCAATGTGCTCTGCACGCGTGGGTTCGAATCCCATCCTCGTCGATGACTTTTTGAAATTCAATTTTAACGGACAGCCACAACTAATTTGCACGCAAATGGAAATTACTTAAATAAAGTCTGTATAATGAAGTAAATACTACAACTTATTTTAACAATTAATTGGTGGCTCCCCAAGAGTTCGTGAGCCCTGACCGATGGCCCTAAAATTTAACACTGTGATTACACACTGCTGCTAGGGGGGAATTAATGCAGGGGCATAGTTTGTTGATAAGTCATTATTAAATAACATAAAGCTAAATCGTAGAATGTGAAGTAAATTAGAAGAAAGTACTAAATGAATTTAAAAAATGTAGAATTGATTTGACAGATTTTTTTTCATATTTCTAATATTTAATTGATTTAGATATACATAGAAGAAGTTTTTCAATTCCGCACAATAAATGTTGGTTCCTGTGAATTTATTTTCCTGGAATTGAATTATATTTTCGAATCTGTATATAGGAAAGATGTTTCATTTGTTGGTAGTCCTGAGTACATGCATTTAAAGGCTTGTTGTACAGGTGAAATTGTCCATCATGAGATAAATATATGGAAGGCAGAAATTACTGGATGTAGGGTCTGGATGATAAGAAAAGGCAGGAACGTCAATGGCTGTGAGTTTTGGGATAGGTCACACGTCAAAAATGCCATAATCCATGCGAGTTTTCTAAGAAACAGTGCCATCGCTGTGTGGTATTTGCCTATGTTTAATTTTGAACATTATTTTAGATGTAACAGAAAAATAATACGACGAAGAAATTCCTCTGTGGAATCGGCATCAAGATCGTTTGAAAAGAGCAGTTATTCAATTTTCGAATATTCTTGTGAGCAAAAGTGGGGACATGGCGGGGATATCGTGCTATCTTTTTCGCACGCATGCAGCGTTATGGCCAACGCCACTTGCTGACGTCACAGCCTAGTATTGCTGTTATTTGACAGCTACCCCTTCCATCAAATTTCAAAGCTTTATAACTTACTATAGCGCCAATTTTGAAAATTCTTTTTCCGTTAGATTTTGGATAGCATACATTTTTCATAATTGTATTTAAAAAAAAGTAGTCAAATAAATACCCTATTGTAATTAATGAAGTCACAAGGAATCTTTGTGAATTTACACGTGATATAATTTTAGGTCGTGGGCAAACCTTCCTTGATAATTAATGTCACTGAAAAAATAGGTGCTTGCAAGATTAGGCCAAAGAATCAAAGTCCGTACCGTCTTGAGTGGAACATTATTTGCCTACATGATTCATTAGATAATAATTTTTTACAAGTCAATAAATCAAATTTCAGTTCAAATGTACTTCTAAGTTATGACTAGACGTTTAGCGAAATGGATGAGTTCTATTCCGAAATTCGTTTTTGAAGGTCGCCGTCCCACTAAACTGAGTTTACTATGTAAATTAAATCAACGTTTATTGACTTCAAAACGCTTTGATTTGCTTGGTAAATTGATTGATTAATTCGGTCACCTACATAACCAATAAATATTTCAAGACTGCTCAAAAGTCTTTAATAACAAACATGACATACAAACAATTTTATAATACATACACACATGACCCTAAAAACTCGATTCTAAGAAGCTCTCAAGTGCCGCTCCGTGTGATGTCAAGTACTAGGCAATCATAAATTCAAATAGGTCGATGCACCAAATCGACCTTGAATCTGTGGGGCGTGACCCGCGACCCGGAAGAGCGCCGCCACGGATGAAAGTAGCGGTGCACACAATAGCGATACTTTCACGCGACTCATGCTTACCTAGTACCTCTGATAGACTTCAGTAAACCGCTTTGATCCTAGTAACCCATATACATACATACAATTAATCTACTAAAAGCATTGAGATGTTTGTTGGGTTTTTGATACATCAATGACTAAAAGTAAGAATAAATAGAGATGATGATCCAAATAAAAAAAACATGCTATAAAATCAGTTACCCGTATAATAAAAAAATGCCATCGAATTTATAAAACAATCAAGATTTTTTTCACTGATCGTAACAATGCGGATAAATGAAAGAATCATAAGTCCATGCGAACCAAAACCATTGACCCAAAATGTTAGAGCAAAATGTTGCCGTTTTTCCGTTTAACGCAAAAAGATTCATTGTAGATCAATTTGTCACATTTTCAACGTAAATTAAATAAAATTTGTTTAACCACCGATAACGGTACATAGTTTTTGCGCTTGAGATGAGCTGTCATTGAATCGAAACAAGATTTTTTTATACATTTGCACTTAACGCCTTTAAGTCTTTGATTTATAAATAAACTCATTGATTATATTCTATTAAGGAATGAAACGAGTTTTTTTCGACAGGCGCAGATCTATAACGTCGATTTGCTTGTCGAAGAGCAAAAAACTTTTCTGTGGTTGAAACTGCAAATTGGTTTTGGCGGGTAATTGTAAGCTATTCTTGAGGCTTATTAGATAGAATATTTTTTTTTTATTTAATTTATTTAAAGACATTTACGATTCAGGACTAATTCCTTATTAGCTTTTACAACTTTAATTTCAAAGGACCGGACGGTTCAAAGTCGCTTCCACGGCCGATAAGAACTTTTTAATTATGTCTTATTTTTGCATAATTTATTGCTGAAATTTAAAACTATTTGTAATTGCAGTGTTTGTTCTCTCCGTATGCTGAATGTTTATAAGTATGTAGACAGTATAGCCTATATTTCAAATTGCTGCACAAATAAAGTTTTGCAATATGGCGGCCATTAAAATTATATTACGAGAAAATTACCACCACAGTTATGGCTTGTGGGATCGGTGCTGTTGGAAACGAATATATTTATTTAGTTATATTATTTGTGTGATTATGGTCAGTTTTGACCCGTTTTGATTGTCTGGGTCAATGGTTATGCGGTTAACTTTAGTTCTGATATCTGTAACCAATTTGTTGGCAACAGTTTACGCATTTTAACCGTATATATTGAATGAAGCAGTTTTTCAGGGAAGTTGTTTATAGGCTGTGAAAGAATGTGTGTCGCGGGTCATGTTCCGCAACATGTGGCTGTATGTTGTGTCAACTAGATTACCAAGTTGTACGTTAGGTCACAGAATACAGAAATATAATATTATAGATTTTGCAGCGGCTCCGCCCGCGTTAAAAAGTTTTTCCGGGATAAAAAAGTTTTTCCGTTCTTTTCTTCTCTTTTTTTTTTATTAATGTTTTAATAACCGCGTTTGTCCACTCTTTGGCGCAAGATGTGCTACTTTACTGTGGGGACTTTGCTGGATTGTAATATATTTTAATGTGAATCTAGTTTAAGGAAAATTTGTTCTGTTTGTTCCCCGAATATTAAATAAATAAATAAATAAAAGTCCCGGTTTATATTTTCCTGAGATAAAAAGTAGCATATGTGTTAATCCAGAACATGATCTACCCGTGTGCCAAATTTCATCGAAATCCGTTCAGTAGTTTTTGCGTGGAAGAGTAACAAACATCCATACATACAAAATTTCGCGTTTATAATCTTAGTAGGATTATGTTCTTCGCGTAAGAAGTTACACGTCATAGATTGTGATTAGAAACATCTGTATGTATTTTCTTTCTTGTTTTATAAATATTTTGAACAAGCTCTTCCATTTGTAAACTAAATTAGCATTTTTATGGGTACTTTACATTATATACTGATATAACTGACTGCCTCGGTGGCGTAGTTGTATTGACTGCCTCGGTGGCGTAGTTGTATTACAGTACGACTGCAAAGCTGAGGTCTCGGGTTCGATCCCCGGGTCGGGCAAAGTGATATTGAGTTTTTCTATTCAGTATCAGCCCGGAGTCTGGAATTTGTGCCCGATATGGCGATAGGCTCGCCCCCTATCACATCATGGGACGGAATGTCGGCGAAAAGTGGGCGCACTAGTTGCGCATCTGCCTACCCCTTCGGGGATAACAGGCGTGAGTGTATATATGTATGTTTACATTATAAAGTTTCAAAAAGGTTTGTTATAACAATGACTTATTTTATAGTCCTTTTATAGCATGCAGTTTACTTTATTATTTTTAACATAAAGATAACCATATCTCGTTTGGGCTTTACGTAATTAAATGCCAGCATAAAACATAATTATATTTATATTTTCTGTAGTTCTTAGTTAAAAATAAACCATTGTTTGCAATCGTCTTTATCGTTTAGTTTTACTACCACACGTGTTTATAGATAACTGCAGTACGAAAAATTATCTATTTGTATAAATGAAATGAAATCCTCCTAGCCAGTTTCGGCCACGGCGGCCAATCTCAACGGAGATCAGCCAGGTACGCAGGAGATATTATAGTGCACAAGTGTGTGCGCAATACACAGGTGCACTCGCTATTCCTTCGCTCTCATAGTCCGGTGAGACGGCAATCCGACATGACCGGAGAGAGATCAGGCGCAGGACCAACGGCTTTACGTGCTTTCCGAGGCACGGGGGTATCACACCGCCAACTTCCTGACTCCGAGCTGCGACTGAGTAAATTTTAAGATGAAAATACCCAGTCACAATTTTTTTGGCTCGACCCGGGATTCGAACCCAGGACCTCAGCGCGCAAATCGTACTCGTAATGCGTACGCAATACCACTACGCCACCGAGGCAGTCAAATTATAGTTGTATAAATAAAAGTCAAGACGGGTAATCTCTTGTGTCTCGCCTGATGGTAAGGCCCGTCGCATTTTCGATGCGAATTTGAGGTGTTGGTATTCGTACGATTGCTAGACCGATGTAAATGACTGCCTCGGTATAGTTATATTACGATACTGAGGTCTCGGGTTCGATCCCCGGTTCTGGCAGTGATATTGGGTTTTTCTACCCAGTATCAGCCCGGAGTCTGGAAATGTGGCCAGTAAATAGCACGCCGCCTATTACATGGGACTTAACATAGTTGGCGAAATGTGGGTCTGATTACACCTCTGCCTGCCCCTGAAAACGGAAAACGGCGTGACGCTATACATGTATATACATTGAATATTATATGAATTATTCAATATCCTTTTAGTTGCACGAATCTATATCGTGTACCTAATATTTAAGGTATGGGATCTTTTGCTTTTTATAAAAGCATTATTCATAATATTATTTCTTATCTTGTGAGCTTATTGTTTTCAATTCTCTTATTTTGTTAATCCTGAACTAGTATATAGATTCTGTCTATTATATTATTAACTATAATTTGATTTTATAAAATAATAACCGGTCATTGAGAGTGAGTGGTTCGTTTAAACATAACGGGCATTCAGTTTAATGCACTTTGCTAAATGAACCTATAATTATGGATTACCGGCTTTAAGCCGGTCGTATTGTACATATATGTGGTTACATTAAAAAAAACAGATATATATTTATCTAGGATTGGAATGCGATATGACGTTATTACTTGATTTATGGTCTTTGAGTATCTAGCAATGTAAAGGAGATGGGATGACCAAGCGAACCCTTCGTTGATCATACATGTGCAGCAGGTCATAAACTTTTACTAAAACCTATGAGACTTGCGATTGCTGTCATTACATTCTACGATAATGACATTAAACGGTGCTCCACAGAATTTGTGATTTTTGTTGTGTTATTGTGTAATAAATGACCTTATATTCAGCCCTGCATGGGATGGTTTTTCTTTGTTAAATGTGTGCTATCAGTATCTACCTCGCCCCCCGTCAGGATTGGTAGGGGCCTACCCCTAAGGGCGCTTTTACACGTCATTTTTTACAATACTTTTTATCAACTAAAAGATTCTACCGGTGCTTCGGAAAAGCCCACTGACCTGAGAAGAAGCACCAAGAAACTCAGCGTAGGTCTTTTGTCATCTTATTTTTTTAAAAATCCTACTTCCTACTATCCTACTAATATTATAAAGGCGAAAGTTTGTAAGAATGTATGGATGTTTGGATGTATGGATGTTTGTTCCTCTTTCACGCAAAAACTACTGAACGGATTTCGATGAATAAGAAATGTTAAGAAATGTTGGCCTGTTTGTTTTACTTACATTACAGCGCGTCACTCTATCTAGGTATATATTAATCAAAGATCAAATCATTGAGGATATATGGAAGTACACTGGCCTAATTCTAGTTGACAGACATGTCTTCGAAAGTCTTGCGTCGAATTCTCAGGTAAGGTTCCTCATGATGTTTTCCATATAATAAAATTCATACACGCATAATATTTATTGATTTATTTAGCACTTTACACACAGATGTATATAGGCGGACTTAATGCCAAAGGCATTCTCTCCCAGTCAATCTTAGGGTGGTGCAGAAATAAATAAGGTAGGTGCATCAAGGTAACTAATATGTCCCCTTGTATCTAACAGTAAAGAGAAGGGTCCAGATAGAGCGTCGACTAAGTCAGTCGCCAGTCGATACAATTATGCCGGCCTGTTTGTACCGGATATATATTTGATAATCGGCGATAGCCTAGTTGGGAGTGGAACGGACTGCCGAGACGAATGTCCGCAGGTCCAAACCCAAGAGCACGCACCTCTGACTTGTCTAAAGTTATGTGTGTTTTCTTTGCGAATTATCGCTCGCTTTAACGGTGAAGGAAAACATTGTGAGGAAACCTGCATACCTGAAAAGTCCTCTTTACGAATTTCGAAGGTATGTGAGATTGCCTCGGCGGCGTAGTTGTATTGTGGTACGACTGCAATGCTGAGGTCTCGGGTTCGATCCCCGGGTCGGGCAAAGTGATATTGAGTTTTCTATTCAGTATCAGCTCGGAGTCTGGAATTTGTTGCGCCTCTGCCTACTCCTTCGGGGACAAAAGGCGTGAGTGTATGCATGCATGTATGTATGTGAAATTTGCCAACCCGCATTAGGCCACTGTGGACTGAGGCCTAAACTCTCTCAGTAGTAGAGGAGGTCTGTGCTCAGCAGTTGGCAGTATATAATACAGGGCTGATATGGTGGTGGTATATATATGATCCCGGAAAGCGACACACTTACGTGAACCACTATGGAGATCACGGAGGAATTGTCTATATCCCTGTTCTGTGATGGAGACTATCAAACCGTGTATGGTGGTCAGTATTCGAACGGATACAAAATCTGTCCCACTATCACCTTAACTCCTAAATTCAAAACTGCGTGCCTCAGGGACAGGTCAAACTCGTCAATTCATTCTTTTACTAACTGGGCTATCACCGCTTTTTACCTGTCACTAACCAGTATACGTCCTCGCGGGCGAATACCCACAAGGTGGAAAGACGTCACAAAATCGTGTATGAACTGTTCTCTTACTGAATGCACACGTAGGGCCATAGATACAGAGAGATGGAGACGACTCGCTAGAGCCGCAACAAATTTAAGTGATGATCCACGACCACTCTGCCAGGAGTGTACGACTGAGAAGAACCAGTATAAATTAACTGATCAATTTCCTACAATTCGTATCTCATAATCATAAGCTTGCAACGAATAGTGACACCTAATATTTTTTACGGGCCATATAATATTTTAATATGACCATAATTGACCTCATTTTCTCTTTTCGACAAAAACTGTACGGTCGAATACCAATCAACGAGTTTTTGTGCCCGTAAGTGTTGCTTTTTTTATGCAAATTATAATGTGATGACTGTTCAGTTTTTTGGCCTACGCTTTTTGTATATTGATATGACATGACAGGAACTTATTGAGGTAGCCTAAAAGCGATATTTACTAGCTTTTTCCTCATTCCTGCAATTGAAATTGTCCTAAAAATCGGTTTGTGGCAGTCAAACTACGACTTTACATTCTTATAGTTTTTAAGTTAAATTTCATAAAAAAATATTCAGTTACTGAACCGAAACCTAACAGGTTTTCACGATCTGATTTTAATTAAACATGATAAGAATAATACGAAAAATAACTTTCTAAGCAAGTTTGAAAATATCAAAAGAATAACGATCCAAATGAGCATTATTTGAGCAAGTCATTCATTTCTCCGAGCAGAGATCGTGTACTCTTTGCGACACGGCTTTAAAAGGAAAACACAAGTACTTTAGACTAAAATTGTCTTGTTTTAATAATTATGAGACTATAATGTTCTCACAACTGCTTCTGCAAGTCATCGACTATTGACACATTATGACAAGCAGCGAAGGTGAAGATGAGGCACTAATCTATTTTTATTCCGCATGGAACTAACCAGGAAAGGGTTTTCATCTTCTGAATACTATAGGTACATAAAGGACATGTCCAAACATTCTAATAATTTTTTTTTTATTTAACTTATCATACACACACACACACACTCACGCCTGTTATCCCCGAAGGGGTAGGCAGAGGCGCAACTAGTGCACCCTCTTTTCGCCGTTATTCCGTCCCATGATGTCACAGGGGGCGAGCCTATCGCCATATCGGGCACAAATTCCAGACTCCGGGCTGATACTGAATAGAAAAACTCAATATCACTTTGCCCGACCCGGGGATCGAACCCGAGACCTCAGCTTTGCAGTCGTACTGTAATACAACTACGCCACTGAGGCAGTCATTTTATCATATTTAATACTTTATTATATTTGGATAGTACTCTCAAAAACTAGGCCTTTGCAAAAGATCGTATAATTTTAGAGATTGTACGCCAAGTTTGAGAATTACGTAATTTTATTTCGCTTAAAAACTATACTTAATGAGCGTATTTAAAAAAGTTAGTTACACATGAAGGTGTCTAAAAATATTTTTTTAATGGATCCAAGATCTATATTATGCCCTTTTAATATCCATAAGGTTTCAGTTTGGTTAAATTTTTAGGCTCAGCACCCATTCAAAAATCGAACATCTCCTTTTACTTCACTCTTCAACGAACGAACCAGGAAAAGGTGAGGCTATTGGCTTTCTGTATGCTGTAGCCTTTACGTACATAAATGTTACTCAATTCCGGTCACTTGCTGGAAGCCTGGCAAGTTATATACATATAAACTCACGCTTTTTGTCTCCGAAGAGGTAGGCAGAGGCGCAACTAGTGCATCCACTTATCGCTGTGCGTATTCAGTCCCATGATGTGATGATGTGATGTGTGAGGAGGCGAGCCTATCACTGTATCGGACACAAATTCTAGACTCCGGGCTGTTGCTGATTATATAAACCAATTATCATTTTGCCCGACTCGGGGATCGAACCCGAAACCTCAGCATCGCAGTCGTAATAAAACTACGCCATCGAGGCAGTCATATCCTGGTCTATCGCAAGAATACGTCATTTTCATGCATTTTTTTGGTTTCTATTCGTATTAGAGCATCTTGGATTCGGCGGCTGTGGTTCATAATGATGATACTGTACTTAAAATAATGTACAACTGAGGCCGAAATGCGAATCATCAAAACGAACTGTTACGGCAAAGTTTCCATTTATGGTTTGGACAAAATAAATCGGGAACGCAAAAAAAAAACGCACCCGGCCTCTCACATTTAATTGCGCCCAAAATATTCCACTAAACCTCAATTAATTTTATCTCTCCCGTATTGCATCCTTTAAAGCAATTATCGGTTTCGGGAAGCCCGCAAGTTATTATCAATGATTGATTCAGTACTTTTCCGTGAACGAAACACCGGTGGCGATTACTTTTTAAATTACAGCCCTTTGTACACGCATGTATTTGAGGATGGCTTTTTTTAGTTTTGTGTTGTTCGCGTTGTGATTATACAAAGTCGTAATTACTTTAAGAATCGATTTGACCGCTTGCTAATAAATGCTACTCGTCACCTAGATGTATAAGTCGACTTAATACAAAGTCCCACTTAAATCAATGCTCCCAAATGAATGTCAATCAAATTAGTACTACCTACATTAGCTATTTAATACGTTAAAAATAAAATTTACTTCATACTAACTGGCCCGTAAAGTAGGGTTTACATTAGCAAAAAAACCTGCAGGATTTTCTGTAAGCTATTTTTTACCGTTTATACAGTCACGGTAAGCTAACTTCTGCAGAATTTTGGAGCTACAGGGATTGGGGTAAATCGAATTTGTACAGACTTAGTGAAATATTGCCGCTAATGAAAATGCGTCTGGAAGTTTTTGCCCAGTACAGTAAACGACTCGCTGTTGAAGGTTCCGTACCTCAAAAGGAAAAAGGAACCATTATAGTTTTTAGACGGATGCAGAGACGAGAAAGCTGCTCGTCGGAAATAGGACCACCAATAAAAGTATCATCATCCATTAAAAGCACAATAGACTGGAATTGGAACGGTCAGCTGAGACGAACGTCCACAGATTTAAAACCCAAGGCACCTTTGATTTTTCGAAGTTATGTAGTATTGTTATCAATTATAACCGTTCATTGACACTTTAAATCACAAATCACCACATTTAACTACTCTACGCTCCGAACCCTGACACATTCGATGCTAAGTCTCATAATGCAGAGTATATAACACTGTCTATAATGTCCTTCAAAACTTCGCTACGCTGCTGGTTGACAGAAATAGACACTGCGATAGCACGTACCAAAACAGACCCTCGCATACGACTTTTTTACCATCGGACTAAGGGTTCTTAGAGGAAATTTCTACCGTCAGCACTGTGTATTTCGAGAGATCATTCTTACTACGCACATGTGCAGTCTGAATGAACTTCCAAGGTGTTTCTTCGGCCTTGTAATTCTTCAAAAACGGTTTGAACAAACTATCGGTATGCAGCAGCTTAGCTTGACTCTGGCATTGTCGACCTCTGTGGGCGACAGTGAGCACATACCATCAGGTGGGCCGTTAGCTCCTCTGTCTTCGGAGGAAATGAAAAATCTAGTAATAACTTAACCACTCCATTGTTACACACTTACAAATGATATCTGCACATGAATTCACCTCTAAGTGACCTGTCCGTTGTTTTTCATTTTGACAGATAGGAAACAAGTGAAAGTGTTTTGTGTTAACTGTTATTTTTATCGTGTACTTTCGATTTCACGGTGTTTGTTACTGGTATACGTTGTTTTGTTTTTGATAGCGTGTCCGTCTTCCGGATGTATTTTCTAGTATAAGTATATTTATCGGTAATTACTAGTAAGATTTGGTTTTTCTTTTGGTAGACCATTAGGTTTTGAGATTAATAAATTTGTTCTAGTATTTATGTATGTATATCATATTTGTTATCTAACATTACTCTCAAAATGTATACATCTCCCATTTGACTCTATACATTTAATTTATGAAAAATATTATGTTGGTAATATAATTTAGCTATTTATATTCAAATATCATAATTAAGAATCAGTTTTCTCTCATTGCAATTAGTTTGATCAATTTCCCACAAATACTCCATTCAGTACACAACGTAAATAAAAAAGGAACACCATCCACCTGTTTCAATCCGAAAACTAGCTTCATAAAAAATGATTAAAAAGTTTAATGACAGGCGAGAGACAAAGGACGGGAATGAATGGCAGGGCAGGGACAATGATAGTGTTACCAGACCGTAAACATAATCGTCGGGTTGCCAGACGAAAAAAAATAAGCGGACGACGAATCGTTAAAGTTGCCAACTAAATTAATGATCCCAGATGCTTTTCATATTTCGAGACGGTCTGGGGGAAAACCATTAAATTAAACGTGCATTGAACTTTTTTCCTGAGGATATTTCCCTGAAACGAAAGTTGGAGACCCTAAAAAGGGAATCTTGTTTTTGAAAATAAGTTCAATATCAATGGATTCGCTGATGACTAACTTTAAGTAAACAATGTCAATATAACCTTCTATTTATCCATAATTAATATAAATAAAGACAGCTTAGTTCAGATGTTTTCTGGTGACAAGATATCTGTATGCTTTCGAATAGTGACCACCGTACAAGAAGTAAAATCCTCTACAGTAGCTCACATTATTGACACGTTACATGTTCAACTTCCATTATCCTATACCATTCACCACCATACCAGCCCTGTATTATATACTGCCCACTGCTGAGCACGGGCCTCCCCTACAATCGATAGGGTTTAGGCCTTAGTCCACCACTCTGGCCTAGTGCGGATTGGCAGACTTCACATACCTTCGAAATTCTTTTTTTAGAGAACTTTTCAGTTATGCAGGTTTCCTCACGATGTTTTCCTTTTCCGTTAAAGCAGCGATAATTAAAAAAATACATAAGTTTTTTAGAAAAATCAGAGGTGCGTGCCCTTGGGTTTTGAACCTACGGACATTCGTCTAGGCAGTCCGTTCCACTCCCAACTAGCCTAACGCCGCTTATTATTGGGTATCCTATATCTGGTTACAAAAAGTGTAGTCACTTTGCCGGGCAGATATTAAAAAAAAAGCTTTACTGTTAAATATCATTATATTACATGAATGTAAATCATTAGATGAGATGCATTATGTTAAAGACGAAGCTATATTTTAGTTTGTTTTAATAGAGATTATTTGATTAGAGTATCCTGATCGATAAAAACAAGTGCTAGTTAATTAAATAATGTATACGACTTCCGATATCGATAATGCAATAAAATACATAATTTAAAGCTATTTTAAATGATGTCATAGAATAAATAACTCTGTTTGTATTTATTATTCAAACTTTCTTCGCGATTCGGTCTTTGACATTATATTTTTAAGATTTTTAATACTAAAATTGAGAGATTGCATCAAAATGAAATAAAAATTTCAACATTTTGAAACTAAATACATTTTAATGAATGCAGAATGAAAAATAATGGGTATAAGTGAAACTTATAGATTTCCGGTGATCTAAGTATCAAAGTAAAACTAAAATGAGAAGAGAGTTTTAATATATAATAAAAATTCAAATGGGTGTTATACGTTTCTAGTATAAAGATATTATTTAATAATATATTATGAAACTCATGCTACATAATATTTTGTTTTATTCGGTGAGGAACGTTTCTTTTAACAGCATTTGAGCGACACTATCTTGTCACTCAATTGTAAAAAAATTACAACATTCTAGTCTTACAACTTTGATTTAAGCGGAAAAGATTAATTAGCGTAGCAATAAATGTTAAATAGTCTCCCAAACTCGATATCTTGAACCGTGACCGTCAATTAACCATGACTGTAGTGATTACCCCATGCTTGTCACCTGATTGGGCATTTCTTTCAATTTTTTTAATTACAATTAAAATTGGTTCTTAATTTCGGACAAGGGCCGATATTTTGACTCTTCAAGCCCCGCTACGGACGCCGGCGTCCGAGTATGTAGGGTTTTCCCATACATCTATATATTATATAAGCGGGGTTTAACGGGTTAATGGGCAGATAAAGAAATCATGGGCAATATATAAAATAAATATTGAACACATATTATGATTTTTATACATGTTAAGCGCCATGTAGTGCCTGGACAATGTTTTTATTTTTATGCTTTCGCCTGTTCAAAAGAACAGGCGAAAAATCAATATTTCCATAAAAATAAAAACATAAATATTAAAGTTGTATAAAGTTCTATGAATACTAAAAGAACGGCATTTTAAATATTTTATGTCCAGATTGTGGCATTCCAATATAAAAAACGTGGTAAGGAATTAAGAATTTTATGTGACATATTTCAATATTTATAATACACGTTCGAAATGCTAAGTCCATAATAAAATAGAATCTTTAAATCCAGTAAAATGTAATGTGTCTGTTTGAGAATAGTCGTTTTTGTTTTGTATTTGTTTTTTTATTCGCTCCTTTTATAAAAACTTTACGTAAATCACGGCTTGGACTTCCATTAAAACAAAGTAAGAAGCTTACTAAACCAACCAGGGCTGTATAACCTACAAGAGCTATAATTATAGATTCAATAAACGACTCTATTAGGAGAGTTCTATGCAAGAGCCCGTCTGGGTGAGCAATAGCTTATCTACCTGTGAACAGTATGCTATTTTTTACGATATTGAGTCTTATAACTATACGAAATCAGCACATTTTTCTATATTTTGTAAAACTAAATAAAATATATCGAAAAAAACGCTTCCATCAATAGGGTAGTTTCCTATGATTGATTTTGTACATTATTTTATATGTAACAAATAATAATAATACGAAAAGAAACCCTTTTGTGAAATCAGCATCAAAATGGATAAAAAAATAAAGCCGTTATTCAAATTTGAAATATTGTTATGGGCAAACGTGGGGGCACAGTGGGGATATCGCGCTATCTCTTTCACAAGCACTCAGCGTTATGGCTGGTGACACCCGATGACGTCATAGTCTGATATTACTGTTATATGACAATTACCCCTTCCACCAAATTTCAAATCTTTATATTTTACTAGTAGTGCTCGCGGCTCCGCCGAAAAAGATTTTCCGGGATAAAAATATTTTCCCGGGATAAAGCCTACTTTATTCATTTCACGCAGGCGGAGCCGCGAGCACTACTAGTAAGTTGGTGCTATAGGTAGCACTCAGGAGTAAAGTAGCTTTCTATTAGTGAAAGAATTTTCAAAATCGGTTCAGTAGTTCCTGAGAATAGCGCGTTCAAACTAACAAACTCTTCAGCTTTATAATATTAGTATGGATTTATTATTGCGCTGATTTTGAATTTTTTTTTGCATTAGATTTTGTGTGGCATACTTTTTTGTGTTTAAAAAAACGTCGTCAACTACCCTCTTAATCTTTCACCCCTCGATTTGTTTTTAGAACGCACGTTCAGCCCATCGTCGCCCTAGTCAGTCATAACACAATATTTTCCCATACATACTAAGCAGATTAACGGTAGACGTGATTACACGTCTTGTTGATATTACATACACACTTACGCCCTTTATCCCCGAGGAGGTAGGCAGAGGCGTAACGAGTGCATCCACTTTTTGCCGTGTGCATGGCGTCACATGATGTGATAGGGGGCGAGTCTATTGCCATTTCCGTCACAAATTGTAGACTCCGGGCTGATACTGAATAGAAAAATCCAGTATACTTTACCCGACCTGGAGATCGAACCCGAGACTTCAGCATTGCAGTCGTACCTTACTTCCCAGTACATTATCAAGTACTAAAGACATATAAATTCAATGAACTGACACAAACTTTTTTATTTCACCACTGATCATCTCATCCGGTTTAATTGTGTACTTTTAATTGACATCAATTGCACTTCAATACGGCGTGTTAACACTTGACCCCTGTTTAACACTCGATGAGTGCCGAAGGGCTCAACGCTATTGACAATGATTGAATTATCTGGCGTTATATTATTCCTGACACCTCTTTCATTTTCTGGTATCCTAGTATTATTAAGTTAAGCTATACAATAAAATATCCTAAAACTTTACAAAGTCCATGGACTTTTTCATAATTTCCGGACTCCAGAGTAAATAACACTAGATATGTCTTTCAAACCGAGCATAACAATCAAACACTGCAGCTTGGCGACAAGTATAGAAAAATCGGTAGTACCTAAACAGAAAGAATATTCATTCAGCCTACTTCTTTAATCAAACATTCTTG
Organism: Lapara coniferarum; assembly: GCA_949316025.1. Classification (NCBI taxonomy): domain Eukaryota; kingdom Metazoa; phylum Arthropoda; class Insecta; order Lepidoptera; family Sphingidae; genus Lapara; species Lapara coniferarum. The sequence continues at coordinate 35,160,853 of OX438926.1, forward strand.
ACAGCCATTACAATTGCGACTATGTTCCCTCAACAACTGAGCTCGACCAAATCGTTTCATTTAGTTTACGCAAAGAATTTAAGGTCAATCGAATGTGAAAACACAAATTAAATAAAACTGTTTGTTTTATTATTGCCTTCGTTAAGATGAAAGTTAAATTACTCAGATTTTAACGTATACAGTTAAGTTACAGACTTGTTAAGAGAAAGCTGTTCACATCACGTGTTTATTTTGCAAAATAAATGCATTAATTCTCACGCGTTTATCAGAGGGTAGGCAGCTAGCGCCGTCTTATTGGATTGGTATTGCCTTTTTCACACGGCCTGCCTGGATCAAAGTAAATATTTGCTAAAATTTCCTTTGATAGACCTGAACAATGGCGGACAGCTAATTATGGACAAGTAAAATGTTTGTTTTACTAATGTACTCTAGTGGTACCCTGAAAATAATAAGCATGTGTTAAGTTATAGTAACTACGAAATAATTTTATTGTGGAGTTGTCCTTTTTTATTACTGACCTAAACAAACCGTTTACTTGTATGTCAACATGAAATCCCTGACGAATAACATTATTTGGTACCAATACAGTGTCCCTAATTAGTTGACCACCACTGTAACCAGGAAGTCATATTTATAGCAATATATCTTCTCAGTTCCTTGTCTATTAGACATAAAAAGAACAATTCGAAGCATTCCTGTCTCTGCACCAATGCAATCCCACAAGAATGCTACGCCGTTTCAATACTCCATCCATTTACGCACGGCCAGTATAACTTCGACCATAGATAATCATGCGTGTCCGCCGCTGGGAGTAGTTTTATAGGGGCTGAAAGGGGGGTGGGGGTCCAGATAACTGGCCAGCTTATCAGCAAATATAATACACGGCATTGTTGTCATGATTGTATGGGACTTATTGGTGATGTCGGGAATAAATTGGATGGCCATGCTTTTTTTTGCTATATCTAGCATTCTAGGCATGTGAGGACTGAAACCGTGTTATGCACGTTTTATTGCTATGCTTGGGGCATGGGGTTTTCGATTCGATTTCCGGGTTTGAAATAAAATTTCTATTTCCGCGTTTTGATTCCTACACAACGATATATCTAAAAAGAAATAAAGAAAATATCTTTATTTCCCAAAGTTCTCTGAATTTCGAAGATATGTGAAGTCTGTCAACCCGAACTAGACCAGCGTGGTGGACTTAGGCCTTAACCCTCTCAGTAGTGGAGAAGGCCCGTGCTCAGCAGTGGGCAGTGTATAATACAGGGCTTGTATACTTGGTATACTCTATCCTTGTTCGAAATAATGCCAGTCTATTATTAAAACAGTAATGTTTACATTGAACATTAGGTATACCAACTGGCAACTCATCGGATTGCATACAGACCACACTGCATTCCCGGCCGTAATGATACGAGCGCTCGACCGACATACCGGAAATTTTATTTGCGATCCGATTGTCACGAGATCGACACTACATTGTCAACGCCACAGTGGTGCATGCGTTTAATGCTTAGTAAATCAGCGAATCGTGAGTGTAGAATAATGTTAAAGCGTTTAGGGGATTGTGGACTTTAATGGATTTTGGTTGCAATGCGATGAAATTTTAGAGGAAGTGATTACAAATTACTGTCTCGGTGGCGTAGTTGTATTACGGTACGACTGCAATTCTGAAGTCTCGGGTTCGATCCCGGGCGAGTGATATTGAGTTTTTATATTCAGAATCAGCTCGGAGTCTGGAATTTGTGCCCTATATGGCGATAGGCTCGCCCCCTATCACATCATGGGACGGAATAACGGCGAAAAGTGGGTGCACTAGTTGCGCCTCTGCCTACCCCTTGGGGGATAACAGGCGTGAGTGTATATGTATGTATATATGTATGACGATAAGGTCGCCCTCTATCACACCATGAGACGGAATACGCACAGCGAAAAATGTGTGCAGGAGTTGCGTCTCTGCCTTCCCCTTCGGGGATAAAAGCCGTGAGTGTGTGTGTGTACAAAATACAGTGGTACGATACAGTGTTACAAATATTTTGTACAAAGTGACTATACTCTAAATAACGCCCAGTTTCTTGTCCCTCAACGGTTGTCTGTAAGCCTGTTGAACAAAACTCGTCGGATGAATCATAGTAATTGTCGTATTGAAGTTGTCAAAACTGCAGCTCTACTAATCTCTAGTGGTACAAGTGGAGCTTATAAGAAAGTGTTTGTATCAGTTGCATATAGTTTGGACGTAAAATGTACCTATCTATGAAATAACGAGGATTTAATTATTTCAGAATAAAACAAAAGACAATTTCAATATTCTGCATTAACATTATTTTATCAATTTTTTATAACAATCATCAATAAGTTTAACCGTAAAGTTTTTACGGTTGCATGAAAATAGAAAACAATAAATGCACGTCCATTAACAATAAAAAGGGATAACTTTCAATAGATTTTAATATTTTTTACATTATAAAAATCTAAGAAAGTCTGCGAACAAATGCATTGCAACGGGTTTTAAAAATCCGGCATCTTAGCGGCCAACAACCATGTTTTCTTAAAATACGTGAAATTCCTCCATTTTAAATCTTTCAACTTGATAACCATTTAGATCAGATGTGACTTGTGAGTCATTCGTTTACCTGATTCGCATGTTTTTCGCACGTTTTTGTGTGGCGACAAGTATAACACGCAAAATATACAGTTTCTAGTTTAGTGAAATTGTCCTTAATGCAAAAAAACTATTTTAGAGGGCAAACTTGATCTCTATTCCGTTTGGACAAGGTAAAAACTCAGAAAAAATACCGGGAGTGCATAACTAGGTGGCGTTATTTATTCAAAGCTCGTAACGCAGCCGGCCCGCGAGCCATTACATCTCAACTGGTGCATTTTGTTTGTTTCAAATAAGCTAACAATGAACTGTTTTATCCGATGCCAACGGATAGTACGCTTTACGGTACTGATTTAGCGGTTGGATAGGTTCGAGTTTGAATTCAATTATAGTCGGGATCAGTGACCCGGCTATGCACTGAACACGGCATTGGCGATCTGTTGCGGAATTTACTGCCTATTAGTTTATGCGCCCCTGGTGGAGATAGGAGATATAAAGCTAAAACTCGTTTAATCTCCAGACGTCCAAAAAGTAAGAAAGAATTAATTTAATTATAGGCAACTTGAAGTTACCGTTATTCCTTGAATTACAAAATAAAAACATCAATTGCTACATTCCTTTAATCACCTTTCAAAGTTTTTCCTCCATGTAGTTGTTAACAAAAGAAATGAATACGCCCTACTGCCATCGTTAGGTTATGTGACAGTCTATGTAGTTAATGCACCCTTAGTATCTATTTTTCTTACGCCAATCATCAGTATAGAAGCACTCTGTGTTGCTAAAGAATAAATGCAATCAGTGTTCTATGACTTAATAATTACCAAGCGACATACGTAGTAAAAATTTTTTGATAGGGAAAATCTGTGTTGCTACTTTTTGTGTGGGTCTCTGACCGTCAGCCGACTAAAGCTCCTCAATTCAATAATTTATTTGTTAATTTTTATTTAATCATATTAGGAATATTTATATAAAAAGTTTCCGCCTAAAAACACGCTTCTCTCAAATAAAGCCGTAACAAAACTATCTCAGTAGATGAGAACTCTATTTAACTGTAGCGAAATAACCATAATTTTGATAGCATGCTTAGAACCCATAGCCTATTAACGTAATAGGCTGTATCGGGAACACGGAAATAACAAGCGAAGAGGTTTGTAACCTGGCTGTATACGAAACAAAAGTGTCAAATAAAATAAAAGAAGAAAAAAGAAACATAATCCCGCATAAATTTAAAAATTGAACTTAAGTATAATAATTTTCTATTTATATAATTACCTATTCAAGACCGCTATTTTTTTATATTTACGAATTATTCTTTTTCAGATATATTTTTCACATACAACTGCTCTAAGCACACATCACGTCACATTAATTAAACCTTCTTCTTCTACCTGTGATTTAAATAAAAGCTTTTTTTCTAAACTTACAACGCTTATACGCACCAGAAACCTAAACGCATTTATTCAATTTGTTTTTTAATTGGGGAATAATTACTAAAATGTAATTGTTGTTTTTTTAATGATATTCCCATTAAGCCTTTAATCACATTTCCTTGTAGATACCGAGTGTTTCCGATACGCGCGTCACCGCGTAACCAACTAGTGCGTGACGAAACGATGCGCCCGCGCACACCATTACGAACTTTGTTATGTTATGTCGATAAAAACATGCTTGTTTATTTTTTATCATGCTTGTTACACTATTTATTATGTTAGCGATTAATCTGATTAACGGCCCATCTGTGGCTAATTACTTTGTGATTGAGTTTTGAGTTATAGCAGGCTGTGGTCGTCGTCTTGCCAGCTGTATGTTTTTCAAAATTTGTGACTGCAGATATTAATGTCTTCAAAAATCTTGGACAATCTCCTCAGAAAGTTTTCTTGTAGCTACAGCGGTTAAGGTAGCTGCTCTTAATGCCCCATCTCAAAAATCCACCCTGTACACAGAGTATGAACATAATATCGTAGTAGAGAACTTATCATTGTTTTAATTATGTTAACTATGGGACACTATCACTCTGTGTGACGACCATCCATCTAAGTTCCAGGGTTCGGATTACTGATCAGGCAGAGATATTGAGTTTTTCTGCTGAGTATCAACGCTTAGTCTGGAATTTGTGCCTGATATGGCAATAGGCTGCATATGAAGGGTCCGTCTGGAAATCCTTAGGGGAGGCCTATGTTCAGCAGTGGACATCATATGGCTTATGATGATATGCACTACTGTTATAGAACTGAACATACATGGCATAAGCGAGTTCCCTGGATGCACGTCTGCCTCTGATAAGGGGGTAGTCTTTTTAACCGACTTCAAAAAGGAGGTTCTGTATGTATGTTTGTATGTATGTATGTAAATTTGTATGGCCACGTGTTTCTCAAAAACTACTGATCCGATTTGGGTGTTGTTTTCGATATTGAAATGTATATTTTTCAGGGAAGGTTTTAGTATATAATTTATGAAGATCTGATAAAGATCTTCGGAGATACACAATGGAACTCCTCAATAACTAACAGCAGATGACTCGCGAATGCTGCAATCGTATATCTATGATGTATTGTTTACACCATTCTATAATTGACTAACAAAAAAGCAATGAATATAAACTTTTTAACAAAAAATAATCCGACTTCAAAACCACTACAAATCAAAAAATTATTAAAATTTGTATTCGCTTAGTATATACGTATATTTGGAGTCGGTGCCTAATTTAAATTGAACAATGTTTTCGTATATTTGTTTGTGTATTTCCTTAGCTTAGCTGGCAATTTAAATTAGGCATCGACTCAAAATATACGTATATACTAAGCGAGTACAAATTTTATTTATTTTTTGATTTGTAGTGGTTTTGAAGTCGGCTTATTTTTAATACTTCACGTTGATTTTATATATTTATGGAATCTTGAAAAAGAAACAGGCGAAGGCGGGGTTCGAACCCACGACCTCCGGCGTACCGTGCCGGTGCTCTTCCAATTAAGCTACCTCGACCCTACCTTCGATTGCTAATTTCAAGATTCCTATTTTAATTCTCTTAAAGGAGATGATCAGCGACATCTGTTAGCAATTATTACAATTACTAACTCAGCGTTACTCCTTTACAGGAGTAAGTTACTGAAACGAGTCGCTAAACTTTTTTCTAATCCAGGCACTACATTTTGCACCATTAACATGTATAAAAAATCATAATATAAAATTACTTCACGTTGGTTTTCTATGAGGCAAAGGTACCCCTCCCATTCATGCTATAAACAAATATGTACAGCATCACTTAACATAGCATTCTACACTGCATTTCTCGCTATGACGGGAAAAAACCTCATGAATATTTACTATGGTAACTGCCCTGACCACGCTATATGGTTTCCTGTTTTGAGTTATATTTAGAACGAATGTAAACGTCGGCAACCGTTAGTTTAATCGTGATAGCCGCAGTTAACTCCGCTGTCAAAAATTACGTACATCAAAGAGAGCGACGTGCCTTGTAAACGGAATGACTTATTACGCGGAATCGTGTTGAAAACTTGTTAGTTTAAGAAGGTATCTTTAATTTATTTTTAAAACTGTTAATTGACGAAGCTGCGACTTATAGTAACTGCTAACTACGCTAGGATATCGAGTAGAAATATCCAATACAACTTTACCCAAAGTAAGGATCGAATCTTGAGTTCAATATGGCAGTCGCGTCGCGAACACACGCTGCGAAGATAGCATAACCACAACATCTAGGCAGTTTTTAATGAAATGTACATTGTAGTAAGTGTTACTGGGTTAGCCTAGTTGGGAATGGAATGGACTGCCGAGACGAATGGACGCAGGTTCAAAACCCAAGAGCACACACTTTTGACTTTTAAAAAAAAGTGGTATGTGTATTATTTGTGAATTATCACTTGCTTTAACGATAAAATAAAAACGTCGTGAGAAAACCTACATATCTCAGAATTTCTCTATAAGAATTTCGAAGGTATATGAAGTCTGCCAACCCGCACTAGGTCAGCGTGGTGGACTAAGGCCTAAACCCTCTCACTAGTAGAAGATGCCCGTGCTCAGCAGTGGGCAGTATATAATACAGGGCTAGTATGGTATTATACTAGGTCACCTATGATATTTAATTGACGCAGTGTCATGCAGTGCTTTGTATTATGGGCAAGGTTGGCACTGTTTACGAGCAAGAGATAGTATCGACGTATAAATATTAAGAAGTTATTCTAGACTCATTTCCATCAACTGCCTGAGGTTTGATGATACCTAAACACCGTCATTAAATCTTGATTTTGTTCTTTCAAGTGGTGAAAGTCGCCCTAGGCTGACAGTTAATGCTATAATGAAGGCAGAAGAAAGTTTTAACTATGCGTAAGTTTAATGCAAAGATGTTTACACAAATGAATGACGAGGCGAGGGAAACGCTTGCCTAATGGTAAACAAATGTGACCATTAAAAGAAGCAATGCCATTCAGGAGTTTGATGACAAATCACTACTTACTGTAGAGATTTAAGGCTCAAAATACATTGCCCATAGCAGTAGCAACTTCAACCGAATTTCAAATTGCATTGCGCACATGTCTCACTTAGATATAAGATCGCAAAATACCTGTCTTACTTATATAAATTGGAAACATTGTAAAATAAAAATTAAAACTCCTGAATTATTTGCTATATACATAACCAACATTTTGAGCATTTTCAGGAGAACATCATAACCAACATTTCGCATTTTTACTAGCGTCGTTTGCCTTGTTAGTTCTAAAATATTTATGGTATGTTTGTAGTATTTACTTACAAAAAAAAATTCTAATACAAGTATTTTAGAATTACACACACAATCACGCCCTATATCCCCGAAGGGGTAGGCAGAGATACAACTAGTGCACCCACTTTTCGCCGTGCGTATTCCGTCCCATGATGTGATACTTGACAGGGGGCGAGCCTATCGCCATATCGGGCACAAATTTCAGACTCCGGACTGATACTAAATATCACTTTGCCTGACCCGGGGATCGAACCCGAGACCTCAGCTTAACAGTCATACCGTAATACAACTACGCCACCAAGGCAGTCATATTTTAGAATAATTGAAGAAAAAATACCTTTTAGCAAAAATAGCGAAATTTCAGGTACGATGTTCTTCCTGAAAAGACTCGACATATTTATCTCGGTAAACGAACAATGGTACTTTGATAACTGATAAGGACTTTCACACGAGCGAAAACGTTCAAAAACCATTTTTAATACTCAAATAATAGATTCTAAAATGCAACTCTCAAATGCATAGACACAAATATAAAATGCAAGAACATTTTGCAGTTCAAATTGTTGAAAAGCAATAAATTTAATATGAATTGTGAAAGTGATTGTAGTAAATATCTTATTTTACGCCAATAACCTGTTAATTTAACGGTTTTAGTATTTAATGTTACTTTCGGACATTTATGCGTTGTGTGACGTCACCTTGTCCATTTTCGAGGTTACGCTTCTTATATTAGGCCGTGTCATCCACTTGACATTTTCCATACCATTAGGAATTCAGTGCAAACTATCATGCATGTTGCAGACTTTGGAAAAACTTAGCACTAACCAGTAGAACGTAACAAACAGCGGTAGCCTAGTTGGGTGTAGAATGGACTGCCGAGACGAACGTCCGCAGGTTCAAAAGCCCAAGGGCTTTACTAAAAATGTTATCTCTTTGTGAATTATCGCTCGCTTTAACGGTGAAGGAAAACATCGCGAGGAAAGCTGCATGTCTGAGTTCTCTGAATTTCGAAGGTATGTGAAGTCTGCCAAACTCACACTAGGTCAGCGTGGTGGACTAAGGCCTAACCCCTCTCAGTAGTAGAAGAGGCCCGTAGGTACTCAGCAGTGGGCAGTATAATACTGTTCTGATTGCATTGCATTGCAGTAGAATGTTGTCAATTTTCTAGGATATAAGTTATATAAGACAATACAGGTATAAGTATTAATTTCAAGCATTCTTTCGCATTGGATAGACCTAATTAAATCCATGACGCATTCCTCTATCAATGAATGTTCCCACCACAAACATCAAGTCTTCGCATCGCAATAGCAATTCAACAATTGACACAAACATGACCATGACGACTCTTGTCAAAATTGCAAGACGAAGAGAAATTAGTTTAAATCACCTACCATAATACATTTAGGGCATATCACAGGTTTCAAGTAAACGTTATTTGACAGTCATTGTATTAAAAAGCAATGTAGATATTACTTATTTTATTAAGTATCATTAATTCGGAAGTGTATATTAGTGGATTTAGTGTTTGTTTGGCTTATACATTTATGTAAAGAGTAGCATTTATCAACTAGCGGTGAAATCGGTCCACACTCAATAAACTTATGAGAAATCTAACCTTAGTTGGTATCTATTTTCGCGATAAGTAACAGCTTTTTTTTCACGAGGAACAACGCATTATCGCTAGCACTACTGGGGGTGAGTGGAACGATTATTTTGGTTTCGCACAGTCTTATAGCCTAATGTCGACACTCGGGAGTATAGCATCATCCGAGCGAGCATTGGACCGAGACCCCAACACTATGTACACCCTACACTGGCATACCAACCATAAGTAACAGCCTACAAGGTCTGTTTCGTATTTTACTTAGTTATAAAAATTTGTTTTCTAAATTCACTCTAAATAAAGTGATGTTCTTGAACAGTACGAAATAACCGTAGTCGTTTAAAAGCAAATTATGAGCTACGCAGAGGCTATAAGTTTTCCGTCCGAGTTTACTGCAGTTGACCGTTATGTGCTATAAATTGTGTGGAAACGCCGAGGGCGCCAGTCAATGATTCCAGTTTAATGAAATTCATGTATTGTTGGTTTTTAATTCTACTAAACTGAATGACGTGTGGGAATGTATGCATACATGCTTTCGGGAATTTAAGGGATACGAACAGTCGTATGGACTGTGAACAGCCATATTAAATTAGAAACATCACACTAGTTATTTGTTGATTTATTAATATAATATAAAGGAAATAGGCACACTGGTGGTAGGACTCTCATATTAAGAGTCGGTCTGGATGGGTACCACCGCAATGTCTATTTCTACCGCCAAGTAGTAGTGTGCATGCACTGTTGTATTTCGGTTTGAAGGGCATTGTAGCCAGTATAACTACAGGACATAATGAGGCTTAACATCTTATGTCTCAGGATGACGAGCGACGGATGGAATGCCGTACAGTACTTTGTAACCCAAGGTGCTGGATTGTGTTTCTACTTTTTATGGGTGGTCGTATCGCTTACCATCAGGTGAACGGCATGCATGTCTCGTCATTCGATGCAATAAAAAGAAAAGAAAAAAACAGGATGGTTTTTTTGAGATGGAGCACCTAGGGCAACTTAACCGCTGCAGTCACAAGAAAAGTATTGTATTTAAGATCTTCATTCACAGATTTTGAAAAACATACACAATCAGCAAGAAAATTTACAATTTACGCTAAAACTTTTTGATGCACAGTTCCGAATTACATGAATGTAATTTATAACATAACTGTACGCCTTTATCCCGTTTTAAGCCAGTGTTTTCTGCATTATATTACGTATCCCTCTTGGTGTGATTCTATCAGTATTTGAAAATTTTAATCCTGGAAAATGTTTGTTATCTTAGCCAATTCAAACTAAAAACTGTTCACAGCCTAAGCACTGCGGTAGACGTACTCTAGCGATGTATCATTTTGAATGGCACAAAAGCGCTAACAGACTTCTTAGCAACAAAAATGTCAAAGCATACGTAAAACCTACCAATATATACCTACATATACTAGGAACACATACATATAGATGTAGTAAGGCCACCGACCTATTCAAACTAAATCGAGACGTAAATTCATTTGAGCGAAATTTAAAAGCTCCGATCGATTGCTGAACAACAAAAAGTGTTAAGTAAATTTCTCTGCTCTAAATAGAAACCAATTGTACCAACACCAAATTAATTCTTAACAACCTGAGGTCTCATGACCGCTGCCTCACAACGATTAGGGTCATCTTTTATGTGCTGACGCGTGAGCTTTCTACCTATACGAGACGTATTATTAAATTATATAGTTTAAAACACGGAACAGAGATAGGGAAAATGTGTCCAAATCACTTGTGTTGTTCAATGTTGAATTTTATGTTGAAGTTGAAATTGTTAGTGTCAAAATTCGTGGTCAGATAATGCAAATTTAAAGTGGCAAAGAGTTTCCCATCTATCTTTTCTGGATTTTATTCAATTGGGTAAAATTATTTATTTTTGAACTTTCAGTTTTAGAATCCCATGCACGACGCGATGGTTTGTGTTTTTGCTATTTCAATTTGCATACTAATGTAATGAGGGACAATAGTAATATAATAATTATTATAATCTATGATCAAAATCATCATTGTCGACTTTGGTGGACTCTTACGAAAAAAAAAATTTTGTGTCCCTACAAGTTGAGCACATCCTGAATACCGATCATATTAATGAAGCATTTACAGTTAGTTAGGCATAATCATAATAAAAGTCTATCCTTATCCATAAATGAACTATGACATTAAGGAGATCTTAAATTGAAAGGAGTGTTTAACAATAGATTAATTTTAGAACGGTTTACGTAATAGGTACACCGTTACCGCACAGCGGGTACCAGGGCATCAGTGACGCCCAGAAATTCAAATTGAATTTTATAATAGTTCGAAAATGACACGAACTCATCCTATACCTAACCCCTTCCATTTTGAAACATCCAAAAGAGACAAATGCACAACTGTATAAAGAATCTTCGACATAAATCTCCCTATTTTTTATCGCGTTCCATTTTCGGAAGTTAGACTGAGATGAATATATATTTTTTGTGGATATGAGCCGGTTATGATATCCGTGTAACGTGGTTAATCGGAAAGCCGATGTAACGGTAATGCGACTAACTCGACACCCGGCTAGTTACAGGATTTTTGCAATATTCGTAAACGGTTAACAAACTTGTGTTTACTGCTTTTGTTCCGCTCAACGCCTATGAATGGTTGTTTATATTAGTCGACTAGCTTTTGCCCACGGCTTCGCCCGCGTTAATAAGTTTTCCCGGGCTAAAAGTACATACATAAAAACCTTCCCGTTGCATCACTCTATCCAACACATTTATTTGGATAAAGATTAATATTATGACGTTGATACAACTCTTAACAAATAATGCATTAATTTCGACCAAATTTAATTACCATAAAAACGGTTCTAGAGAGTTAATCTTAAAAGATAGACATATACTGTCCCGGACTTTTTTTTAGATCATTTCAAGAGGAATAATTCTTTCATACATATATTTTTGGTATCTTGAACCGTTTTCGCAGCGCACGCAATGGAAGCCCTCAAGGATGAATAATTTTCCCCGCATTTTTCACATTTTCCATTATTTCTTCGCTCCTAATAGTTGCATCGTGATGTTATATAGCCTATAGCCTTCCTCGATAAATGGTCTATTCAACACAAAAAGATTTTTTCAATTCGAACCAGTAGTTCCTGAGATTAGCGCGTTCAAACAAACAAACAAACAAACAAACTCTTCAGCTTTATAATATTAGTATAGATATAAAGTTGAATGAAAGCGACAGAACTGTACGGTTTTACCTGGAATATAACAGTTTATAATAAATCCAGCATTCAATATTTAAAAAAACAACAGTCGGTCTGCCTCGGTAGCGTAGTTGTATTATGGTACGACTGCAATGCTGAGGTCTCGGGTTCGATTCCCGGGTCGGGCAAAGTGATATTGCGTTTTTCTATTCAGTATCAGCTCGGAGTCTGGAATTTGTGCCCGATATGGCAATAGGCTCGCCCCCTATCACATCATGGGACGGAATAACGGCGAAAAGTGTGTGCACTAGTTGTGCCTCTGCCTACCCCTTCGGGGATAAAAGGCGTGAGTGTATGTGTGTATGTGTTTATGTGTAACAGTCGGACTCAAGTCTACTAAAACATCAATTATTTTGCCCAAATAAATAAATTTACTTCGCATAACTAACTATAATGTAGATAAAATTAAAACTAGGCCTACATTAAAATAGCGATCTCATACAAGAATCAGACACTCTATTTAATATTAATGCCCACTTACTGCCATTAATGCAAACTAAATATCAAACAAATCTCCTGCAAAACAATTGACACCAAAGATCATGGATATCAAAATACAAGCCTACCCCTTGAATCTTTAATCCTACTATCCTACTAATATTATAAAGGCGAAAGTTTGTAAGAATGTATGGATGTTTGGATGTAAGGATGTTTGTTCCCCTTTCACGCAAAAACTACTGAACGGATTTCGATGAAATTTGACACACGGGTAGATCATGTCCTGGATTAACACATAGGCTACTTTTCATCTCGGGAAAACATAAAGCGGAACTTTTATCCCGGAAAAACTTTTTAAAGCGGGCGGAGCAGCGGGCAAAAGCTAGTAACTAATGAAACAATGTACCATCAACCAATTTGGTGCTAGTACACTGTTTCAGCATAAAACGGCAATTTTTCATATTTTACCAAGCAAGTACCATCATGTCGGAGATGTACTACAAAGGAAACAGCAGAACTCCTACATTAGTTGCAAGTTACATGCTGCTGACAGACGACACGCTAGCGACTTATTTAGAACCAGCGACTATATAACCCCTAGACTCCTAATAACAGACGATCGGCTTCGGGCAACACATCTGACAAATAGATCCAATGTAGCTTACCGTTCAAAATCTTCAAGTCAGTTGCGACCACAACTGTGAGCTGTAAATACTTCCGTGTTTGCGAATAAATAACTATTGTAATGAACCCGTGCACAATAAAATGGTGTGGTATAAATAGCCATAATTTAAATTTTCAGAAAAATGGCATTACATTTCACAGATAAGGCAATAACGACACATAATCACATTTTATTTAATATTTTACGGAGTTCATCTTAGACTGGCCATTTGAGTGTTTACGCGCCATCTTGTTATATTTGCATCTCTTTCCGACGAAAGTACTTTTTACATTTTCTATTTCGTTTTGTTTTTTAACATTAAAAGTAAGTGATGCACCAAAAGGATTTGTCGATAGTTCTATCGATAAAATTAAAAATAAAAGAAACTATCGCCCGAATACTCAAACGCTACTCAACTAATCAATTTATCTGAGGCCTATTTAATTTTAACAGGCTTCTTATTTTAAATGGTTAGTTCATTAGTAATAGTTAATTCATTTTAAAAATGATTAGGATATATTTTTGACTAGCGGTATCAGAAATAAATGTTATTAAGATAATTTTTTATTTTGTTTGTTGATTATAACGATTGTTTTGAGTTATTCTTTGTGTTATTCCTACAAGTCAGCTCAAATGTTCTTGTTAATGTCGATGAGACTTACTAAGCGCCATCTGTCATTCGATAACATAAAGAGTTTCGTTAAAATATTAATATGTTTAATAAATAATACTAATATTACTATACTGCCTGCCTCGGTGGCGTAGTTGTATTATGGTACGACTGCAATGCTGAGGTCTCGGGTTCGATCCCCGGGTCGGGCAAAGTGATATTGAGTTTTTCTATTCAGTATCAGCTCGGAGTCTGGAATTTGTGCCCGATATGGCGATAGGCTCGCCCCCTATCACATCATGGGACGGAATAATGGCAAAAAGTGGGTGCACTAGTTGCGCCTCTGCCTACCCCTTCGGGGATAAAAGGCGTGAGTGTATATGTATGTATGTATTACTATAAAACTTTATTACATAAAAGTAATATCGATAAAAAAATCGTGTTTTCATTTAACTCGTCCTATCCCTATGCCTATGTTTCCAAGGTTATATAATGCGATAAGGTGTTGGAAGAACCAATCATAATGCAGTACCCCGCTTCCTCAAACCTCAGGTAGTTGACAGAATTCATGTGAAGAGAAATATTGAACATTAGGAGTCTAGGGGTTATATAGTCGCTGTTTAGAACCATAAGGTGGTCGAGCATTCACTTTTCTGACTACATAATACCTTTAATTAACTTTAGACTTAATAAAACAACAATCTAACTCATTCTATATAAGTCGAGAACGCATAGAATTCGTTAATGTATACCGCGTTTCCCTTTGTTCGAACTTTCATTTAATGACTGGAATACGTGTTCGAGAATGTTTTTTATCCTAGAAAGTAATGAGACCTTTTTGGACCTAAGGAAATTAATTAAACGAACGTCGTATTTCGTAATAAAAAAGTGTGTGTATATTAATAAATATGTACACGTATGAAGTGAAACTGTTCAATTAATTTTTTTTTTCACTGCTCTTATAATAATTATTTTATTCCATTAATACGATCAAATAATAATTATTATTATTTACTTATTTATTATTTATTTAAATATATTTTAATATTAGTATCTGCTACATTGACAGTCATAGTATGAAAATATGATAGTTAATGTCAATTAATTTAATAAACATTTACTAACACTTACAATCAAAAGTGAGGTTAACATAAAGATTATTCAAAACAATAAATCAATAATCTTTCACTTTCACTATTTATTTAAATGAATTTCAATAAGTGCATTTATTAGGTATGTCACGTTATCATTAAAATATTCCTTTTTTGACCGACTTCAAAAAGGAGGTTCTGTATTCGATCCCTATGTATGTATGTAAATCTGTATGGCCGCGAGTTTCTCAAAAACTATTGATCCGATTTGGATGTGGTTTTCGATGTTCAAATGTATCGTTTTCAGGGAAGGTTTTAGTATTTTATAATTTATGAAGATCTTCGGAGATACACAATGGAACTCTTCAATAACTAACAGCAGATGACTCGCGAATACTGCAATCGTATATCTATGATGCATTGTTTACACTATTCTATAATTAACTAACAAAAAAGCAATAAATAAAAACTTTTTAACAAAAACTGACTGACTGCCTCGGTGGCGTAGTTGTATGACAGTACGACTGCAAAGCTGAGGTCTCGGGTTCGATCCCCGGGTCGGGCAAAGTGATATTGAGTTTTTCTATTCAGTATCAGTCCGGAGTCTGGAATTTGTGCCCGATATGGCGATAGGCTCGCCCCTATCACATCATGGGACGGAATATCGGCGAAAAGTGGGTGCACTAGTTGCGCCTCTGCCTACCCCTTCGGGGATAACAGGCGTGAGTGTATATGTATATGTATGTTTTTAACAAAAAATAAACCAACTTTAAAACCACTACAAATCAAAAAAATAATTAAAATTTGTATTCGCTTAGTATATACGTATATTTGGACAATGTTTTCGTATATTTGATCTTGTATTTCTAGCCAAGGGGCTTAGCTGGTAATTTAAATTAGGCATCGACTCAAAATATACGTAGGTATAAACTAAGCGAATAAAAATTTTAATTATTTTTTTATTTGTAGTGGCTTTGAAGTCGCTTTATTTTTTGTTAAAAAGTTTTATAAGGCACTCCTCAATTTAAATAAACACGTATGGCGCCGCGCCGTGACGGTCCAAAGTGACAGAACGTGACGGAAAATGTGACGATTTTTTCATGATTAAGTGTGACTTGTTAGTCTAAGGTGTGACTATTATTTTTAGCACTGCTATGAGATTTCTCCCATACGGCAATAAAGAGGTTTCACTTCAATAAATAAAGTATTTACTTTAAATCAAACTGTATTTCAAGTAATGGAAATAGTCGAGACAATCTATCTAGCTGTTGCTTATAAACTCAACAAAAACAACGCAGTCGCCACAGACACAAATAAAATGGGAGGAATCGTCGAGCCTTTTCACAATAGTGGAGACAATCAAGGGTGGCTCCTCGCTTTTTATCCTGTCTTGGTACCTGTTTTTACAGTTTCAAAAAAGTTTCGATTGACGTGCAAGGTGCGTTTAACATGAGCCGCCATTGAATTCAGATTTTAAAATGCAGTAGTAGTAATAATTTACAAAACAAAATGGATATTATTAAAATTAACAAGCTTATATCGAATACAGCCATACAGTGTATTTTATAATATGTAGTTAGTTTTACACTCAGACATCTGACGAAACAAAATGTTACGTAATTAAAAATAATACATCGAAATATTATGTCCATGAAGACTGACATACGGCACTGAGACGTGGCCTCTGACTATGGGCCGCCTAAGAGAGCTGTCGGTCACTCAGCGAGCTATGGAGAGGACTGTGCTAGATGTTTCTCTACGTGATCGAATCAGAAATGAGGATATCCGTAAAATAACGAAAGTCACTGACAAAGCCCCGATTGACAAAGATCGCAGGAACACGCTGGATGCTGGCTGCTTTTGGCAGTGGACGTCGTGTGGGTGATGAATCTGTTGAAATTATACTCGGATAGATGCAACGAACCGTTTTTAATAACGTACTTAATTCGAATACAAATTTACAGGTTATAAAACCATAGAGCGCAACAGTAGACAACAATGTAAATTTGGCATAGAGCGCAAGGCATAGATAATATTACGCCACAAACAATAATTTATTATATTATGTTTAATCTTATTTTAACAGAATCGACAATCAGCCGGTTTTTATTTATACAAAATGTTTAGAGACCGAATCTTGTCCAGGAGCGATTCCATAAATAAGATTCCATGGATAACAAACACTTTACAGAACTCTGCGTCATAAGAAATTAGACGTAAAGCCTCCAATCAGAGTCATTTACATATAAGCAATGTCAAATGAATTTCGAAACTATAGAAATAGGACCATAATTCTTACGGAATTTACATTTGCAAAGGAGAGCCTCGAAATCTAACCAGGCTCAAACTTAATGGATATTAAAGGGACAAAAAAGTGGATCTAGGATACATTAAAAAAATACTTTTAGACCTCTCCATTTTTAACTCACACACACACTACCCGGGAATCGAACCGAAGACTTCAGTATTGCAGTCATACCGCAATACAACTACGCCACCGAGGCAGTTATACCACAGATAGCCTGTACCACAGATATATTTTCTATTACTAAAAATTTCATCAGTTCATTAGGTTCAGATTTCCTCCTAACTTCCATTATCATTTCAACCTTAACTAATCAAAAAATTGCATTATAAATTTCCTCCACTTTTCATACCTACTGTTTAATTATATTATTATTCCTTCATTACCACTTCAATCTATACTGTTATAAAGCTGAAGAGTTTGTTTGGTTGGTTGAACGCGCTAATCTCAGGAACTACTGAACCCATTTTGAAAATTCCACATTACTAAGCTATACTCCTGAGTGCCTTAAGCTACTTTTTATCCCGGGAAATTTTTTTTTATCCCGGAAAAACATTTATCACATCACTTAGGTACTATCAGAAAAATATTTTTATCCAGGGAAAACTAGCGTAGCCGCAAGCATCACCAATATTACTATCAATATTATTCGTTCCAGTTCTAACATTCTACAGCGTTCTTATTCAATCATCTTTGTATTGGGCTGCAGTATGCAGTTGTTATCGTCCATCAGCTGTTGTAAATTATATGCCGTAATTTATCACCGACAGACAGCTGTCTCTAACCACCTGTCTATGAGCTAATATTGCCGCGGAATGTCGGCACTTTACTTAAAATAGACCGTGCCTTTTGAGGGAGCGTGTTGCCTAGTTTTGAAATTGCTACTGAGTAGGTTTAGGCCTTATTTATGTTACCCTAGTGCGTTGTAGAAATTATATACCTTATGACTTATGAATCCTTGGTAGGTAGGTTTCGTTACGTCGTGTAAATTCCTTACGTTGTTTTAAGGAAGGAACTTCACAACTTTTTAAGGAAGACAATCTGAATAAAAAGTTTTTATTTATTGCTTTTTGTTAGTTAATTATAAAATGGTGTAAACAATACATCATAGATATACGATCGGAGCATTCGCGAGTCATCTGCTGTTAGTTATTGAATAGTTCCATTGTGTATCTCCGATGATCTTCATCAGATCTTCATAAGTTATACTAAAACATTCCCTGAGAAATATACATTTGAATATCAAAAAGCACGTCCAAATCAGATCAGTAGTTTTTGAGAAACTCGCGGCCATACAAATTTACATACATACATACGGATCGAATACAGAACCTCTTTTTTGAAGTCGGTTAATAACAACTGAAATTCTTTTGATAAATATGTTAGACTAGCTTTTGCCCCGCAGCTCCGCCCGCGTGAGTAAGTTTTTCCGGGATAAAAGTCCCGTTTTATATTTAGCCGGGATAAAAAGTAACACACACACACACATACACTCACGCCTGTTATCCCCGAAGGGGTAGGCAGAGATGCAACTAGTGCACCCACTTTTCGCCGTTATTCCGTCCCATGATGTGATAGGGGGCGAGCCTATCGCCATATCGGGCACAAATTCCAGACTCCAGGCTGATACTGAATAGAAAAACTCAATATCACTTTGCCCGACCCGGGGTTCGAACCCGAGACCTCAGCTTTGAAGTCGTACTGTAACACAACTACGCCATCGAGGCAGTCGAGGATAAAAAGTAACTTATGTGTTAATCCAGGACATTATCTACCCGTGCGCCAAATTTCATGGAAATCCGTTCAACAGTTTTTGTGTGAAAGAGGAACAAACATCCATACATTCATACAAACTTTCGCGTTTATAATATTAGTAGGATTATTTTTTATTTTATGCCTTTTATAAATAACTAAAAAAAAGTAATATATACGTGTTTTGTACTAAACTATTTTTTTCGTCATGACGGAAATAGTCTCCCATTTAGTCCATCTTACTTGTCCTAACTAACTTAGCTAACTTATCTTATAACTAAGTTTTATGACATCCGTTGAAGGCTGAGGCGGCTAATTCTTAACGACCTCTGCAGGTGAATAGCCGACAAAACAAAAGGTCCCAGGTTCCGTTCTCGTAACATATAAACTGCTATGGCTGAGTACTAACTTAAGGTTTAATATTATAAAATTACTTAAAACTAGGTTTAGTGTCCATAAAAATTGTGATACGGATGTTTAAAAAATCTGCAAATCACTTTTATAACTTTCCATCTCCTACTTCAATGTGGGGTCGACGCAATTTCGCTTTTCAACGCTTCGCAACGCTTCTCAAGTCGGATACAGAAACGATTTAGCCTTTTTCACACCTGAGGTCAATACCCTCTGGATATTCAACCTTAAGTAAAGCAATTGAAAACCGCAAGAGTTGCCCTACCAAATAATAGAACCCAAGAGGAGACTCCTTCACGTTTCCTTTGCACTAAACCAAGTCTCTCTTCAATAAAAAAAATATATATCTTTTGAAACAAGATAGCTAATAAATAGACAGGACGGTGTCATTATTGTATAAATAAATAATAATGACATGCGGTGTCATCGTAACAAAAGTGAATACATTTGGACGCAGTGGTGCGTAAAATCAGTATTTAGACTTTATTCAGACAGTTTATTTTACTTTATTCATACAGCTCAATAATTTTCTTTGTATTGTAAATGGTTGCGGGTAACATTCGGTTATTTTGGAAAGGCTGGCAACGCAAAATCCATAAAAAGGCGTGTCTTTTGTTTCACTATGTTGCTAAACAGAAAATTACGTAACAGGATCGGAGACATTAGAAGAGGATTATGCCTTAATTAATTTTAGAGCAGTTGTCATCTACCTGCCTCGGCGACGTAGTATGCAAGACGAGCATGCCGTTCACCTGATGATAAGCGATACGACCACATAAACAATAGCAACACCATCCAGCACCTTGACTTGCAAAGTACTGTGTGGCATTCCACTGCGCTCGTCATCGTGAGACATAAGATGTTAAGTCTCATTATGTCCAGTAATCACACTGGCTACAATGTCCTTCAAACCGAAACACAACAGTGCTTGCACACTGCTGCTTGGTGGTAGAAATGGACATTGCGGTAGTACCTACCAGACGATCTCTTACATTTGAGAGATCTACCACCAGTAAATGCCTATCCCTTCGGAGATAAAAGACGTGAGTTTGTATTCATCTACTAAAGTTTGCTATTGTAAAATAAAATACCGGTAGCTATTTGTCGTGACATTTCATCAATATTTTTGTTCGACACTGAATTCTAAATTCAAAATGTATGGTGTCACTAACATTTTGCATTTCAATCAAAGTGACAGCATTTTAAATTTCGAATCGTAGTTTTACTCAGATTTAACACCATTTAACACGCTACTCAAGGTTTGGCGGTTGGAATTTTTTTAAACTTATAACAGTTACTTGATTTTACGACTGCATTCGGTAATAACAGTTATTGGCGGCTTAAGAACTAATGCTTTTAAATGCATGCAGCGACGCAAGTCATCTGGGAATTAATGGAACTTTAAATTCGAACTTATATTAATAAAATTACAGCCTACGAAAATATTACAGCTTTTCTTTATTTATGTCATATTATTGAATTAACTTACTATAAAAGCTTAATATATCTTTTTCTTAAAACTTTTAAAGATCGTAGTTGAAAAGATTTCGACGCACACATTTTGCAAGTAAAATTATTTTTATTTCGTGCCATAATTCATTTCTGATGAAATTCTAAGTAAAGTAAAAGCTTGAAATCGATTATACTCGGTCTTTAGTTAAAAACATTCCGCCCACACTGATTATAAAAACGATTGAAATTTTCTATCGATGTGTTAAATAGGTTGTAATGTTATTTCTATGAATATAAATGCGATGAATGACATATCATCAGTGCACGGTCACGGTTGAGTCTCAACGTGAGATGTGAGCTTTTAACTATCTTGGATTTTATGAGTTCTTAGTAAATTCATCTAAAAAATAAAAGTTTAAAAAATACTTAAAAAAGTTTAAGGAAAAAAATAAGTATCAAGGCGAAAAGTTCTCCAAACTTAAAGCTATTTTTGGTTTCCAATTTATGTCTTATATTTGTTACTTACTTTTCTTTTAATTTTTATTTCTTATAAGAAAGCCTTATAGTTGTTGACAATTATTTCCCACATAAATAAAATAAAAAAAATATTTTGAAAAATCCAATAAAACTTACTCAAAACAATCCTGAAACCTTCGCCACAGCCGAACACTACTAGCACCATGAAAAAAAAATTAATCTATCGAACGGATTTCAAGAAGTTTCAACGTGACTTTGATACGCTAAAGCGGCCGTCGTAGTCCGCGTTCGCGACGCAACTGAGCTCGCCATCAGGTACCACCGGCTAATATATCTCAAATACTAGTTTTCATCGTCTTTCACTGGTTTAAGCCGTGAGTCGACGGCCAGCACTTTCTGGGTTAATGAGGAGTCAGACGCAGCCTATGTGCTCGCCGTTTTCTACGTTTTCGAATTGACGACTCGGGTACTGAGTGTTTTTCGAGAGTTGTTGCGTTGTTATGCGCCCCTGGTACTTGGTCGTGATGCGTAGGTTTTTTTTCGCTTTTTGGGTTCACGTAGCCCGCGGCTTCTATTAATTAAAAAATACCAGCCGATGTTATTGATGATTAACGTTGATTTATAGACTAACATAATCGGTGTTTAAATCGCCGTAACATTGTCCGAAATGATAAGTTTCTTTTTAATGCGTGTGTCAGAAAGTTCCCGTTTTTATTTACTGGGGCAACGCAGTCATAACTAAAATCACCTATCATTTCATTTCTTGCTAAGTTAATTATAGTCAAATCATGGCAGTCATCTGCGCGGATATAATAATGCCAATCAGTATTGTCATAACGGATAAGTTGAAAATACATTGTACACTGGCCTGTTGACAGGTACACGGGTATAATTTAAAGATACGTATCAAAGGTAAGTGGTGCGGCTGATTTATCTACTAACAATCAGCTCCGGGCTGGTGGTCTGGCAGACACAAAACCTGACGTAAAGAATTAGCTGTGTCTATACATACATATGAGTCTGTGGGGTGCACTAGTTGCACTTCTGCCTACGCCTCTGGGGATAAAAGGCGTGAGTGTGTGTGTGTATAGAGGATGTAATATAGGGATGTAATATAGGGATGTAATATAGAGAAAATGAGAGTGCAGTTGCCTTGTTTTAGAATCCTAGTCCACGTCAGAGGTTTACAGTTTGTTTTACTAAGAAAAATTTATCCCGTATCTGTCTGGGTTGATGTTAGGCATTTGCTTAGTCGCTAAAGTCAAAATCCTTTCTGCAAAATAATTTTTAAAGTCTACATTAGAAAGGGCAAGTGAACTGTTGTACTATTTACAGACAGTCGCAGCACTTATTACCATCTTATTACCCGTGTAAAAAGTGACAATCGTGCAATTTCACTCGCATATTATAGAAGCCTGGTCTTCCCCAAGTGTTGTCGCGCTCGTTAACACCACGCATACCTAGTAGAATTACAATTATCGCTTTCCATTCAATTATATGACAAGGGCATACAACAAAGAATTGAGGATTCTGCTTACTGAGACTGGAGCGCAATGGCGTAGTTTTATCTTACGCTATACATGCTGAGGTTTAGGTTTCGATACAAGTCAAGTCAAATCTTTTTTTTTATTAAACACAAAACAGGTTACAATCGGCTATGCTTCAAACATTACCTATATGTTAAACAAATTGATGGACAATAACTATAACCCAAAATATGTGTTCAAAAAAGTAATTAATAAGTAAAGTTACGCATTTGAAAGTTGAATAGGTTCTTATGTAAAAAGGGTAAGGGTAACATTGAAATATACAATATTATATGAGGCTTATGAGATATGAGGACATAGTGAATTTATCGTTTGTAAGAGTTGATATTATTGTTAAATAAGTCTAAATAAGGATTATCTTTGCTTAACTCGTTGTATTGTCTACACATACGTATAATGGGATTATAAAAATAAGTATTGTTAGAATAAACTTTAAGGAAGAAAATATTGGGCTTGCGGCATCTTAGATTAGTATTTAGGTATATTTAAATAAGATAGTAAAGTAGAATCGATTCTCGAATGCATTATTTTGAAGAGATAAATGAAATAGTTTTTTTTCCGTCTCGATTCTAATGATAACATATCATAATGAGTTAGTTCCAATTCACGGCGTACTCTAATAGGATTCGAGCTGAGGTTTCGAATAGGTAAATAAGACTACGGGGTTTTTTAAAGGTTTAGTTAGTCGACCAACAAAACCAAGAATTTTAGAGCCCCGACTTATAATATGGCCATAGTGGTTCCGAAAAGATACAGTGTCATTAAATAAGATACCAAGGTCTTCAACAGTAGCTCTGCGATCTAGACTGTGATCCTGTATGTTATAATCAAAAGTTACCTTGTTTATTTTGCGAGTGAAAGATATACAAAAACATTATTTGTCTTTTAAAAGCATAATATAGTTTGCTAAGCACCTCTCATAGATCAGATCAACTCACGTTGCAAAGCAATAGCATCTCGAATACAAGTTATTCCATTAAATACCTTACAATCATCAGCATACAACAAACAAGGACATCGCAGGCGTAAAATAAGAGAGCCCTGTGGTACTCCGGACGTGATGATTACAGGAGATGACACTGCCCCCTTTAGTGAAACAAATTGGCTTCTCATTTTTTTTTTTTTTTTTTTTTGGTTATATATATAAGATATGATTGGACCCACCGTTACAGAGAACTATGTAGTCCAAATTCTTTCAATTTATCGCAGAGAATATAATGATTCACTTTATTGGAAGCCTTTGATAATTCTGTGTAAACAGAGTCTACTTTTTTTATGGCGTTGAATGACGAGACAAGCATGCCGTTTGCCTGATGGTAAGCGCTACGACTAGTAATAAACAATAGAAACACCATCCAGCACCTTGAGTTACAAAGTACCTATAGTGTGGTATTCCACTACGCTCGTCATCCTGAGACATAAGATATTAAGTCTCATTATGTCCAGTAGTTACACTGGCTACAATGGCCTTCAAACCGAAACACAACAGTGAATGTCTGCTGCTGCTTTGCGGTAGAAATAGATATTGCGGTGGTACTCACCCAGACGGACTCTTACGTATAAGAGACCTACCACCAGTAAAACTTGCACATTTCTTCCAAAGACATTACATAGTTTTTCAATTCTAAAAGATTATTAAATCGAAACAATCATCATTGAAATTTTCTTTAGCCCATACCCTGTCGAACGCCTTCGCTATATCCAGACCGACAGCTATAGCCTCGTATATACGTCTCTTTGTCTAATTAAATAAAACTTAATACGGAGTCGAGCGTAAATGCACGCATACATCTAATAACATTCTGTGGAGGTTGTGTTAAGATGCGTGTGCGCAGGGAAACACCGCTGGCCACGACCCAAGAGCAACTAGTTCAAATATTATCTGGGACGGTTACATTTTTCTTAAATCGTGACTTACCTAAAGCCTTTATTTTCAGACGGTTAGGTAGAGATAACTAAACTCATTTGCAAAAAAAACGGGCACCTAAGCAATGAACCATTTCAAATGTTACTATTGGTTTGTTTGATAATTATAGGTAGTTTTACTTTCACAATTTTGTAAATTAATAAGCAAATAATCGTTTTCGTCAGTATTATCATAAAATTTTGATAAAATTTATGGGTTTTAATGCTAAAGTTCACTAGTAGTGTATGCTCGCTAGTAGTGCATATGCTCGTGAAGTAAAAGTTAACAAAGATTTTTGTTTGTTTTTCTTTAATAAAGTAAAAGCAGATAAATGTTTAGTATCGAGTGTGACCCCCTCTAGCTGAAATCACAGCTTGAATTCGTCTGGGTATGCTAGCGAGGATATCCCGGATACTTGCTTGCGGAATATGTTCCCACTCCGCGGTAATCACATTCTTCAGCTCTCTGATGGTTTGCGGAGCCGGTTGTACTGATCTCACGCGTCGTTTCAGAACGTCCCAGACATGCTCTATAGGATTGAGGTCGGGACTTCGAGCTGGCCAATCCAAACGACGAATGCCGACCTCTTGCACATACGCTTCCACATCGCCAGACCGGTGGGCGCGAGCGTTGTCGTCCATAAAAATTTAGTCTTCGCCTAAAGCGGCCAATGCGGGTTGTGCATGAGGAATAAGAACTTCCGTTATGTATCGATGTCCAGTCAGTGAGCCGTTTTCAATGAAGACTAACTCTGTACGATCCATTGAATTTATTCCTGCCCAAAACATAATAGAACCCCCATCATAAGGTGTGATTTCTTCAAAACAAGCCTCTGCAAAGCGTTCTCCTCGTCTTCGTAGCACTCGCCGACGTCGATCTTCACCGAACAGAGATATCCTGGCTTCATCGGAGAACAATACCCTATTCCAGTCTTCTTGAGTCCATGACTCACAATTTCGAGCAAACCTAAGCCTGGCAACTCTGTGCTCACGGAGTAACTTAGGGCCGCGGGCCGGGCGATGACTGCGTATATTGGCCGCGAGCAGCCTCCTCCTGACCGTCCATAGACTAATATGCACATTTCTTACTTCTTCGAGGTTGTTCTTAAGGTCCACATACGAAGACTTGCGATTTCTCAATGCGCGACTCACAAGAAAACGACCATCCCGTGGTTGGGTACATGGTTTTCTTCCAGAACCAGGCCTTCTCTCGACGGAACCGGTGTCTTGATACCGCTGCCAGGTCCTTTGAACCGTCGAGCGACTCACACTTAGCCTCTGAGCCACGAAGCATTGGCTGCAGCCCTCTTCGAGCAGCGCAATAATTTTTGTACCTTTTACCACTTTCTCTAACATTATTGAGACAGCTAAACAGCAATAAATGAAGCTTTGACAATTAAGAATATGAAATAAATTCATAAAAATTGACTAAAAGTTATGAAAACCGATATTATCTTTTGGAACTTCGCACCAAAAATGTAGGATAAAAAGTGGTTTTCTGTAAAAACGAGCATCAAACGAAAATTTTAATTTAGAACGTACTGTTTTAAACACCACGGCATTTTTAAAACTGGCCAGTAACATGTACAAATGATTGAAATCATTTTGGTACCGTATTTTTTTAAAAAAGAATTAAAATCCAAACCGCCCGTTTTTTTTGCAAATGAGTGTATATCGAGCGCAAATTCCAATTCCAGACAACTTGAGTATGTTTGAAGTCGAAATAGACAATGTTGTGGGAATGACTGGAATTGACACCAACACCTCGAGGCTTTTAACCGAAATACGCTGTTCATGCAACCTTCATAATTCAAATACAAGCTTATTATCAAAATAGAACCTACTAAAAAGGCTTTTTTTACCGCTGGTGTAAACGTGTTCTTGAGTGGTGACCACGACTGGGCAAACGGAGTGTAGGACGCCCTCCGGCCAGGTGGGATGACGATCTGCGAAAGACTGCAGGCAGATGCTGGATGCGGCAAGCTGAAGACAGGGCGCTATGGCGCTCATTAGAGGAGACCTATGTCCAGCAGTGGACTGATAAAGGCTAATGATGATGATGAAACAGGCTTTAGATTAAAAATACTAATAACAACCAAATTATTCGACAAATTTTGAAATAGTAGTACAACATGGATTTTTTATTAAATGCCTTGAGATTACCTATAGTTCATTGCTTATATTGCATGCTCATCCGGCTGAACATCGGCTGACCTTGGTACGCTTCATGTTGGAAACCTGATACTGTGGTGGGGTTTTCACCATGTATACAGTTGCTATATGCGTATAAAAATTATGCGTCTACTAAAAAGTCTGATATAATTTGTTAAAATAAGGTACAACATCGTAGTAGATAATGTATAAATTGTGTGAATTTATAAGGAAAGATCTAGAATCTAGATAAAATTATATGAAGATATCATTCCTTTTCCAATTTGCCAGCACAAGCCTTAACCGTTCAATGCCCTCAGGAAAGTTACTGAATAATGCGAGCGGGGAACGCTTTGATTCAAAACGTTTAATCTTAACTTTAACTAATAGTAAACTGAACTATTTTAGTTAACAGAGCTCCGTTTAACTTGTCTACGGGCGGTTAAACTTAGCAAATCCAATTAAACTACCGAATATGTATGGCGTAGCGGATATATACCAGAGTAGCAGACGTGTCGAGGAAGTATTTTGTTTTAGTTAAACATTTATCTTAAATGGTAGGATTTATTTCAGTGGAGCTTTTAAGAAATTCTATCTAGTATTGTATTTTACTAGAACTAAGGCGTCAGACACTGTCAACATGTTACGCCAGACACATGACACAAAAGGGCGTCAACAAGCTGTTAATAGTTATTTTGTTTTTATACAATTACTATGAAGCTGACATAAATTGCTTAACTAATCAACAATAACTAGGTAAAATTAAAAACTCAAGCTTAAATTAAACCATATACTAATCTCCTTGAAAATAACAATTTCCATTATGTTACCTTAACCATTGATGTAAAATAAAAAGCGTAAGTTTCGGACAAATAAATATCAGATCAATAAAAAGTAACTTACAGTTTACGCGCTCAGCTGCAACTACTATTATTCTAAGAGGAGTCGTCGCAAAACCAAGATTTTTGATAAATTAATTCGTTTTTCATGGATGATTTTTGGCATAATGTTAGCAGAGGTATACCTGAGAACTCATACGCATACTCACGCCTTTTATCCCCGAAGGAGTAGGCAGAGGCGCAACTAGTGCACCCACTTTTCGCCGTTATTCCGTCCCATGATGTGATAGGGGACGAGCGTATCTCCATATCAGACACAAATTCCTGACTCCGGGCTGATACTAAATAGAAAAATCCAATATCACTTTGCCCCACCCGGGGATCGAACCCGAGACCTCGCCATTGCAGTCATACCATAATACACTACGCCACCGAGGCAGTCGCAAACACGAGTATATGATTTTTTGAATTAACGGAATGTCAGAATAACCCAGTATTCTCATATTCCGAAAACATTCAGACATACAGATGGACTTTCGCATATACTTAAACCATACTTACACTAGGCTAGCATGGTACACTAAGATCTAAACTCTCTGAGTATTAGCCCATTCCCAGAAGTGGGACAATAATAAAGGGCTGATATAATTGTAAAAATTGTATATTGGAACCTTCCGTCTACTGGCAGTATGCGATAGTTCGTCCACTAATTGCATAGAAAGTCAAATTTCCCGAACAACTCCAGTTTTCACGTGTTTTGAATGGTTATTACGGCCATAAGCTTCAAATCTTTACTTTTCATTTTATTGCATACTAGTTGGAGCCCGTGACTCAGTTCTTATCAGACCCGGTTAGGTTGATGAGGGGTTAAAAAGAATCATTCAATTAACTGTTCGTCTTTATCCCGAAGTAGAGACGACAATAACGAGAGAGAAAGGAGATGAGTTTAGGTCTCCGGAAATCTCTTTTGAATCAAATAAATTTTCTTTTGCACGATGAAATCCTTTGTCGGGATTTAAGCTTAGTCAATGCAAAATTTGATCAATATCGGTAATGATTATTTAGCAATTTTATAATTAAGCCGGAGGCCCCACCCGCGTGAATTAGATTTCCGGGATAAAAGTCCCACTTTATATTTTTACAGGATAAAAAGTAGCCTATATTACTCGCTGATAATGTAGCTTTATGCTGATGAAAGAATATTTAAAATGCAGTTGTTTTTGAGTTTATTCGGTACAAACATACAAAAATAAAAATCTTTCCTCTTTAATAATAGAATAGATGTCACATTTGTAACTATAATCATAGTTTATTCTAGCAAAAATAAAGAACACCTAGAAACGTAACCAAAATGCCTTCCTACAATCGGTAACGCTAATTTTATGTATGGAAATGACATATCCTAGCGATGGCGTCCCCGCACACGCGATGATTCTGCCAATGTCGAGCGATAGACTTATCGTTGCGATATGTCATTCCGATATATGTTTTTGTTTTATATTGCAGTTAATGTAGCAGAAATACATTTTAGCTACGCCTCTGAGTGTCCTTTCCTGAGTTCTATAACTGATAATATTTTCTATTTTTTTTATTGCAGCTAAATTACGAGTAAATGCCTCCGTGGCGTATTACGGTATGACTGCAATGCTGAAAACTCGGGTTCGATTCCCGGATCGGGCAAAGTGATATTGGATTTAAAATTAAGTATCAACACGGAGTCTGGGATTTGTGCCCGATATGGCGATATGCTCGCCCCCATCACATCATGGGACGAAATACGCACTGCGAAAAGTGGGTGCAATAGATGCGCCTCTGCGTCTGCCTTCACCTTCGGCGATAAAAGGCGTGAGTGTGTGTGATGACGAGACGAGCAAGCCGTTTGCCTGATGGTAAGCGTGTGTGATGACGAGACGAGCATGCCGTTTGCCTGGTGGTAAGCGATACGACCACCCATAAACAGTAGCAACACCATCCAGCACCTTGAGTTACAAAGTGTGGCATTCCACTGCGCTCGTCACGCTGAGACATAAGATGTTAAGTGTAAATGTCCAGACGAGTACGTCGATCGCCTGATGGTAAGCGATACGACTGCCCGTAAACTGTAGCAACTCCATACAGAACTTTAAACTTAAATAACAAAGTACTGCGCAGGACTCCATTGCGCTCGTCACTAAGAAATTAGATGTTAATTCTCATAATGACCAGTAATCGCGCTGGCTACAATTTCCTTCAAAGCGGAACACAACATTGCTCCCTTGTTATTACATCATTTTATCATTGGATCAGTTTTTTCAATAATTACCCCTAAATCCATACTTACAAACAAACTTTACAAGCTCAGTATGTTAGCATAGACAAACGGTATATTTTAATAACATACCATACCCTCCCTCCTTACTTTCCGTTTTACAATTAGGTATATGTGCTAGACTATAAAGATCGTCTTAAAAGCAATTGACTGGTTTACTGCCGTTAGATATAACGCCTCGTCAGTAAAGATTTCTTAGGGAAACGTTTGTTAGCAGAGAGGGAAAGCAATATGGAGTCAGTGTAGAATTGCTGTGGTAGGTCTCTCGTATGCAAAGCTCCGTCTGAGTAGCAGTATGTATGCACTTTTACGTTCTGATTTGAAGTTCATTGTGAACAGTGTAATTACTGGCCATTATGAGATGTAAGAATCATATGTGGGGTGACTGTGAATGATGAATGATAGAGTGTCGAATACTATGGTGATGAACATGTCGTGTGGAGTGAAATGAGACTTAACACATGTATGAAACAACATCCACGCAATTCTTTGTTATTCAGATTTCGACTTGCCTTGCTACTCTGTTCAAGACAAGTGTCTCGTGCCTTCAGGCGAGCAGCTTACTCGTCTCGTCATTCAATTTACCTGCTTCGGTTGCAATCATGTCAGAAAATACTATTTTGAAATTCATTACACATTCACAAGCCAACTTTACCTCATTTATACGATGCAATAAAGTGTTTGCTCGCATGCAAAGTAAACTTGCCGGAGTCCGGAGTACACACGTCTCTGATGTTTGATCATACGCGCCGCATAACTGTTAAAGAACTTACAAACGCTGGTGAGATTTCAAATGCCTCTTAGATTTGATATTGACCTCTGAGTCATGTAGGATCCTAGCTAGGTCCTTGTTAGTTGTAAAAAAAGTAAACAAGTAGGCAGCTCTCTTGGTGATAAATACCAATGCTTCATAAACAATAACAGTATCACCCAGGTTTCGAACTTCAATTTAATCATTGACTTCAGTGTTCTCATTGGAAACGTTAATGTTGCTTGCACACTACTACTTGTCACCAAATGTAGGTGTTTAAACGACATTGTATTCAATGCGATTGCCGGCCGCTATAACTTATAAGATTTAACTTTTTAATTGTAGTTGGTTATGGTATTATGAAAGGCAATCGTGATGTACCAACATGCTCATTCAATAATGAGTGATAAAAACCAGATAAATGTAAAACTCCTCCATTGATCGACTAATCTTTTCAAGCATTGAGAAATCTCCTAATTCCACTGTTTTCATTTTGGCAACCCCAACTCTCATTCCATCTCGTTCCCTCATGGCAATTAGGATAATGGGTCAATGGTAAACGCTATAGGCGTTGTAAATCCATTGTTGGCCGCTTAGCAAGTGTTCAAAGGAGGTCGAACATAAACTCGTGAGATAACATCCGCGCGTTGTATGTTGCCCTAGTAGTTTTAGTGTTATGGGCTACTTATTTTAGAGGGATTCGAACGGCAATTTTTTCATTTTGGGGGATCCTTTAGAGGCCACACTATTCCAGCCCCTCTGTAACAATTTATTATGATCAATCATTCTTTGACCGCAGATAATATAATACTTTTGGCTCCAAAATAGCATACGACTACTTTTTTTATCGACAGCACAGCATAGTGACTGCACTGCACCTGACGGTTAATTGAAGAGAAGCCCAAAAACATGTCGACACTAGCAAGACGTTAACATTCCCGGACAGTCGGCACAGATATGCTGGCCTCCTCAATTGCTTCTTTACCCTCCGCTTGAAGGCCGCCAAGTTGTAAGAAAGAGGGAACGCGTATGGTGGGTGACAAACTGTTCCACAGCTTAATGGTGCTGCAGAAAAATCATTTACTGATTAGGGATGGAAGAGACCACGGAGCTGTGGTTTTCTGTCTGTCTATTTTTTTGTTTGTTGTTACCACAGAACAGGGATTCTTGTCTTTCCTCCATGGTTGTTACTGCACACCTTCGAAACTACTGAAAGGATTTCGATGAAATTGGTGCATGGTTAGATCATGTCCTGGATTAACACATAGACTACTTTTTATCGTGGGAAAATAGCGAGCAAAAGCTAGTTGAAAATATATAAAATTTACCCACTATATCATGAGCGCCGTCCTATTAAAAACTAGTGGTCCTAATTTCGATACACTGTATGTAGGAGAGCTATCATGCTGGAGACCATATTTTACACTCGAGTTTGCCGATCTGACCGACTGTGTTGGTAGTGATCACTAAAAACCAATCTGTTTTTCTGGTAGACATAACTAATGCGAATTGTCGTCTGACTTGTAAATTGAATACGAAGCTGAAGTCATATTCCATTTCTCTACATAAATTTAAAAACAGAAAATCCATCTCATCGCGTAATTTACGCTATGTGTTCGAAGTACAAAATTATTCCATGGTCTAATAGCAATTGTTACATAGCCCTGAATTTAGATGGATTCCCAGCTCGAATAACTCAAGTGCATTTTTAACTCGAATACTTTAGCTCGTGGGACGTGTAACAACGCTCTTTAAGTAACTAGTTAGAACAATCATCCCTTCAAGAATCGAGGCATGAGCGTATTAGAGTTATCCTACTTTCCCAAGACATGACCTGGTTTTTGTAATTTATGCATAGTTGATAAGGTCATGTATTTTATAATTTCCTTTAACATATTTTCACTGCATATATAGATATACTTAACTATATATCCTAGTTTTTGAAATTTGGGATTGAAAACCCTAACATACCGGGTGGAAGGGAAACGCTCTCTATACCGGAACTGTAAGAGAGAAGAACCATAACATTAACGAAAAACTATATTCATTTGCAAAGCTAAGCGATAATACTTACGATTTTAGTATTTCCGTAATTCATCCGCGCGCAATGTAAAGCGTACAAAAAACTGGGCGGCCGCCGCGCTGCGCCGGCACCGGCCCGCGGTCGTTAACCCGTCAGCTGATGTACGTGTTTCATTACGATTTTTTTGAAATATTGACCTTTTTTACTATGTTTTTCAGAACAATAGTTTGATTTATCTATCCATACGTGAAGCTGTACAGAAATGTGAGAAAATCCTACTTATATTGCAACAATGCGATCGCGATTTTTTTAGTGCCATCACGTCAGAAATCACCAATACTATCACCTGTATTCGTTTCCGAGAGCGTTTCCCTTCCACCCGGTATATCATTGGATGTATGTATACAAACTTCACAAAAGCCTGTCAGTTTTCAATATTTATTCGGTGACCCGGGGCAAATTGTGTGACACGTCATTTATCAAACACAATCGCGCATTACCATAAAACATGGGACGGGCTTTGTACTGAGGGCATATCCCGGTATTATGGTGAAAATTTACTCAAAACATATCTTACTGATAAATGAGAAAGTTCGTGAAGCTGTTTGTTAGTAGAAACGATTGAAAGGATTTCCATGTTCGGCCCATTGACAGACTATATCTTAAATGAATATAGGCAAAATCACATAACGCCATTTATTCCCAAAGGGGTAGGCGAGGGGCGACCAAGACACCTATTTTCACCAAGTGTGTTCTGTCCCATGATGTGATAGGTGGCGGTATTATCGCCATATCGGGCATTAGTACACACAACAAGTTGATGTTAAGAACTTCAGTACAGTTAACAAACATGAAATTATTATTCTAGATAATAACCTTATTATAAAAATACCATAAATAAAAATGACATAAATTAATCTTTATGAAATTATATTAGAAAATGAGATCGTTTTTATATAAAAAAAAATATATTCATGTCCTAAAATGTCCATGTCAACGTGAGTGATAGCTACATCATTAAACAATGCCTTTCCTTTGTTTAAGTTATACAATACTGTGTATATTATTTATACATTCAGACACTGGGTTCATAGTAAGAGCTGTTATTCCTATAATATATATCTGCAGCGAAAATATATTGGGTTTGGGAGAAATCTGTGTAGACTATCCTGCCCTCACACCCGCCACTGTAACTCCTGTAAGCCAGGATCAGCAGTGGCTCGCATTTTATGACACCGAGCGGTGAAGCTCGGCGAGTCTCGGGGAACACTAATATGTCTGTAACCCGCAACGAAATTAATCAAAAGAAAGATAGGGAGGAGTTGGAAATATTAATTTTCCACTTCCCTCCATAGCAAAAAAATCTGTCTAGTGTTAAAGAGTAATGAAAGTAGCTCAGGAGTATTCAGCTCTGAGTGCCAAATCTTATATATATACAGGTATAGGCTACTTTTTATGTCGGAAAAGTACACAGTAGGACTTTTATTCCGGGCAAGCAGGTTCACGGGGGTGAAGCGTGAACTGTACTGAATAAAACACTTTTATTTGTATAAATATTTTTATCACACTTATAAATTATTTAACATAAAACATTTTATTTACATTTTGATGAATTAACAACTAAACACTGTCTTTATTATTTTGTTTTCTACTCTCACTCAAAAGAGAAAGAGAAATAATCTACGACACTGTTGCGCGCAATAGTGTCCACGTTCATTTCTTTAAATTAAAATTCACACACAAAGGAATTATGACAAGATGCCTTGACGCCTAATAATGTGTAAAACATTTTCATTCGGTAGTGTTGCCAACAATAAATATTATAAGGCGTCACAATAATGTCTTTTTACGCTATTTACGATATCTCTTAAAATTATTAATATTAATACTGGCAGGTAAAAACTTTTTAGTGTTAACCAGGGTATTATGAAAGTGTGTTTGTTGGTTTGTCCTTGTTAGTATTTATGGAACGCAGCCTTATAGTGTCAATTTTTGCCACTGGGAGCGCTGCTCTCACCCCTCCCCTTCTTGTCTGTGCGTTGTAACGGTTAGCTCTTTTGGTGTAATCTTTTGCAATAATATACTTTAATTTATGTACCGAGTTGTTCTTCATTATATATTGAACCACGAATAATTCCTTCATGGTAGCAGAGCGTGGTTCATCAGTTATACGGAACGTGAAGAAAACATTACATAAAAGTGTACCGGCGAAACAGTTTGAGGTTAAGTTTTTCGACACGTGCGATAACCGACACGTAATTGAATTATTACACTCAGGAATCAAACGAAGAATCAAACAAATATGAGCTCACATAATATGTTTAATTTGGAGAAACTCACAGGCCGCGAAAACTTCGCGACATGGAAATTCAGCGTAAAAACATATCTGGAGCACGAAGATCTTTGGGATTGCGTGGAGCCCAGTACGGACAAGATCGACCATAAAAGGGATGTAAAGGCGAAAGCCAAGTTGATTTTACTAATTGATCCCCAAAATTACGTACATGTGCAAGATTGCAAGACCGCACAGGAGGTTTGGAATAACCTCAAAGCGGCCTTTGACGACAATGGATTAACGAGAAGGGTGGGCCTACTGAAGGATTTAGTCAATACATCATTGGAATCAAGCAATAGTGTCGAAGACTACGTGAACAAAATAATGACAACTGCTCACAAACTCCGAAATATAGATTTTGAAGTTAATGAAGAGTGGCTCGGGACACTAATGCTTGCAGGTCTTCCTGATGTGTACGCGCCCATGATAATGGGGCTCGAAAGTTCAGGTGTGCAGATTAGCGCTGACCTAGTCAAAACGAAGCTACTACAGGAAATAAAGTCATCAGATTCAGGTGCAGCGTTGTACACAAACTTCAAGAAAAATAAGTGTAATAAACATTCTGATAAAGTGCTAAAAGGGCCCAGATGTTACAATTGTAATAAGTATGGCCACTATGCAAAGTTCTGTAAGAATCCCAAGAAAGCCACAAACAAACAGTATACAAATGGAGACAGTACAAATTTTGTTGCAGCATTTTCAGCTACATTAGACGGACTAAATGACAAGTGGTTTGTAGACTCAGGTGCGTCCATGCATATGTCTGGAAAGCGAGATTGGATGTATAATGTCACCGACCCACCAGTAAAGAGTATAACAGTAGCTAACAGGGAGCCGTTACCAGTGGCTGGTGTTGGATGTGTCAATATTAATCTAGCTCAAGGGAATATTCAGGTGAAAAATGTTCTTTATGTACCCGGTCTAGCAGCCAATCTACTCTCAGTTAGTAGTATAATTAAAACTGGCTACAAAATAACATTCAATGAAAAGGGCTGCCATATTCATGATGGTAAAGAGAAATTAATTTGTTCTGCTACACTCAGTAACAAACTTTATGTACTAAATACTGTAGATAACTCAGAGACTGCCAACTTGTCTTCTTCTAATGAAAAACATGATAATACCTATTTATGGCATCTGCGGATGGCACACTTAAATGTTTCAGATGTAAAAAGGTTGTCTGCCTGTGCTGCGGGGGTGACTCTGACCGAAGACAAGATTGACACCATTCAATGCACTCATTGTTCGGAGGGTAAGCAGACGAGACTTCCATTCAACAATGTGGGTTCCAGAGCCACACAGCCTTTGGAGCTAATTCACTCAGATTTGTGTGGACCTATGGAAAACATGTCATGCTCAGGTATGAAATACTTTTTAACATTTGTTGATGATTACACTCGGATGGTCCATGTTTATCTACTGAAAGACAAATTAAATATACTGGAGGTATTTAAAGATTTTAAGGCAAAGGTAGAAGTTAAGCTTGAAAGGAAAATTAAAACCCTCCGGACAGATAATGGTAAGGAGTACTGCAATCATCACTTTGAGAATTATTTATCTAATCATGGAATAACCCATCAGACATCATCACCCTACACCCCGCAGCATAATGGCCTAGCAGAAAGAATGAACCGCACTTTGGTTGAGCGTGCTAGGTGTATGTTGTTCTATGCCAATTTAGAAAAGAAATACTGGGCAGAGGCTATAGCTACAGCTTCTTACATTACAAATCGTTGTCCAACTAAAAGCCTAGGAGGTAAGACGCCTTATGAAATGTGGCATGGGCATAAACCCAATTTATCCCATATTAGAATATTTGGTTCTGATGCCATGGTCCATATTCCGAAGGAGAAGAGGCGAAAATGGGACAGAAAATCAACAAAGATGATATTGGTAGGATATTGTGATAGTACTAAAGGATATCGCTTATTAGACACTAAAAGTAATAAAATAATTAAAAGTAGAGATGTGGTTTTTCATGAAAAATTTGGTAACATATTGCCGTGTCAAAACAATGTTACAGTTGATACTTGTGGTGAGAGTCTACCTGCAGAAAACTCGAATTCATTGGCCAGAGGTAAGAGCAGTCATGAAAGCATGATGGAAGACAGCCCGAGCCAGCCAAACTTGTCTGAATCAGGAAGTTCAACACCCACAGGTAATGAATATAAAATAGACTCACAAGATGAAGATTCTACTGAATATCAATCAGGATTAGATGATTTAGATGAGACTTACCAACCTCCTAGACAAGCATCTAAATCACAGAATTATGGCAGCAATATTACTCTGAGGTCACGTACAAAAATAGATAAACAAAGTAATGAGAATAGTTTGTATTGTTTCTATACCAATTTGTCCGATCCACAGTCAGTACAAGAAGCCCTGTCATCCCCATATGCCGTGCATTGGAAGAGAGCTATGGATGAAGAATACAGCTCCTTGATGAAGAACAACACGTGGACCTTGACAGATCTTCCTTCCAACAAAAGAGTTCTACCATCAAAATGGGTGTTCAAAACCAAAACTGACCTGGACGGAAAAATCGTGCGCTATAAGGCAAGGCTTGTTATAAAAGGATTTGCACAGAGGAAAGGCATAGACTACGAGGAAATCTATTCTCCAGTAGTGAGGTATGAGACCATACGTCTTTTATTCAGTTTAGCAGCTAAAAATAACTTAGAAATTGATCAAATGGATGCTGTGTCCGCTTTCCTGCAAGGGGATATAGACACTGATATTTACATGGTACAGCCTGAATTATATATGCAAGGATCAAAAGTATGTCATTTAAATAAATCCATATATGGCTTAAAACAAGCAAGTCGTTTGTGGAATATAAAACTGAACAATGTACTGCAAACCATTGGAATGCAACAATGTAAGACAGACCCTTGTGTATATTACAATGCTGAAAATAATACTTACATTGCTGTATGGGTTGATGACCTACTCATATTTACTTCTGATCAAAGTATGAAGAAAGTATTGAAGAATGCACTAATGCATCACTTTGAAATGAAAGATTTAGGAAAAGCAAGTCAATGTTTAGGATTTAATATAACAAGAAATGGAAATTCAATTATGTTACAGCAGAAGAAATATATAAATGAAGTCCTGGATAGATTTGGAATGTCAGAATGCAATGCTATCAAAACACCTATTGAAGTGGCGCTGAAATTCAGCCATGACCAAAAAGCTGAAATAAGAACTGATTATCCTTATCGACAGATCATTGGCTGTTTACTCTACATAGCTCAAGGCACAAGGCCTGACATTGCATTCACAGTCAACACATTAAGTAGATTCAACAATGAACCGAAGGCTGAACATATAGCTGCATTGAAAAGGGTCCTAAGATATTTACAGGGAACTAAGGATCTCAAACTCATATACACCAAAGATGGTAATACTAGCATCGTGGGATATTGCGATGCAGACTGGGCCAGTGATGTGCTCGACCGCAAGTCGTGCACTGGTTATATATTTATGTTACAGGGAGGTGCTATTTCATGGTCATCACGTAGACAGCAGACTGTGGCCTTGTCAACAGCGGAGGCGGAGTACATGGCCATGTCTTCAGCCACGCAGGAGGCGCTGTGGTTGCGCCAGCTGAGTGGGGAGCTTGGCTGCCAGCTGGATAAACCTCTAATCATCTTCAGTGATAGTCAAAGTGCCATAAAACTTTCTACTAGTGATTGTTATCTACCTAGAACTAAGCACATCGACATAAGATACCATTTTCTTAAACAACATGTTAATAATTGTGATATTAAATTTTGTTATTGTAAGGGTAATGAGATGATAGCAGATATCCTAACTAAAGGTACTACCTCTGAGAAACATATGTATTGTGTAGCAAAAATGGGGCTTGCGTTCAGGGGTGGGTGTTAGTATTTATGGAACGCAGCCTTATAGTGTCAATTTTTGCCACTGGGAGCGCTGCTCTCACCCCTCCCCTTCTTGTCTGTGCGTTGTAACGGTTAGCTCTTTTGGTGTAATCTTTTGCAATAATATACTTTAATTTATGTACCGAGTTGTTCTTCATTATATATTGAACCACGAATAATTCCTTCAGTCCTTCTTTCACGCGGCAACGGAGCAGTGGCATTATTTTTATAGAGATATTTTACGAGCCATCGAGGAAGGCAATATTATTTCATGTATTTACAAAAAAGTACCTTAAAACCGATAAGTAGGACTTTGTGGGTAAAAAGGATAAAAAATTATGCCCAGATAATAAATAATGTACCTTAATTTAAAATCATTTTTTCTAGTGTCTATACTATCCACTGTGAGTACCTACTACCTATAGTTAAGTCGCATTATCTGGTAAAAAACTGAAAACATAAAATATACCTAAAGTAAATTAGTTGACATAAAGCAACTTTGTAAGACAACGTTTATACAAGTTACAACAATCGAAACACTAAATTCGTGTTCTGATAATTCAAATAATATTAAACTAATCGGCATGATTCTATTCTTCCTTTGCATAGTTAAAATAAAAAAAATTACGATCTTTGGTTACCGTTCATTACAGAACTATAGTTCTTTTATCACCATTAAAAAGTTCTACAAGTCTACCAACCTTTAAAATAACAAAATTATTTCACAAAAAATAACCTAAAAATTTAGTATTCCCGCCCTTTTCTCCTCTTAATAAACAACGTCTGGATGACATCTACAGGTACACCTTTAGTCTCGGGCATATAAATAATGCAGAATATAGCTGTTAGAAGACCAACTACCGCAAATATGTAGAAGACTGGCCCAAGACCGATCGCGTGGAGTAGGGGGTTGAAAATAAATAGAATGATTGAGCTACACAGCCACGCCCATTCCACCACCAACATCGAGACGAAACTCTTTACCTGAAATTCAAAATGAAGATACATAGTTTAGTCACGATTAAAGAAACTAGTTGTACATTTTACATTATTAAAATGATAGGAATGTTTTACTCTACATTCGCACTCCGACAATCGGACGGGGATAGTATTGACTCCTCAAGCCCCGCGACGGACACCGGTGTCCATATATATATATATTTGGTTTTCCCATACATCTATATATATATATATATATATATATATATATAAGCGGGGCTTGAAGGAAGTCTAAAGATAGAGATTTAAAAGCCGCATTTTTTCAATCTTCTATCCTTTTATTAAGATCGAATTTAGTTTAACCATAATTATGTGGTTTTTGTAAATTTCATTATATTTCCTGCTATTGTCCTAAATACGAGTATTAAGTATTAAGTACATAGCTCAGTTATTAAGATGAAAACTCAAACTTAAAATTAACCAGCTCTACTTGTTCACTTTTACGCATACTAAAACAACTACACACACATCTCTATTAAAATACACACACACACAAACTCACGCCGTTTATCCCCGAAGGGGTAGGCAGAGGCGCAACTAATGCACCCACTTTTCGCCGTGCGTATTACGGTGGCGAGCCTATCGCCATATCGGCCACAAAATTCAGACTCCGTGCTGATACTCAATAGAAAAATCCAATATCACTTTGCCCGACCCAGGGATCGAACCCGAGATCTCAGAATTGCAGTCGTACCGTAATAACAACTTACGCCAGCCACCAAAAGTCAAGTAACAAAATTACGGAAATGTCAGTAATAATATTACCCTAGTACCAGGACATCATAGCCGAGCAAGAGTACTCACCTCAGGCAGGAACACTTCAGCGATGATAACTAACGGCACTGTCCCAGATCCGAAAGTGTACACTATAGCGAAGAGGTATATCACGACCGCTGTCAACCAGTTAGGACCCCAGTGGAGATGGATTTGGGTTCCCAGTAGAATGCAAGTGATACAGCAGGCGAAAGAGCCGTATATTATCAAGGGCTGTAAAAAAAAATTGCAGATAGGTTACAAATTGCACGAAAGTATTACAAGGCTACCCTTTACTTCGAGAAAGGTGAAATTCGATTGACTAGAAAGCAAGTGCTCACGGCTGTACCGTTTTTAGTAAAAGCGCTAACATTAAAAGATATGCCGAGATAACTGTAGACGCATACTTCACTTATCTCAGTTATGCATCCGCTTTACGCTACATTTAAAAAGTAAATAAAAACTATAGGCACTATAAAAAATTGCAATGACAATTCATATTTTTCCGTAAAACAATATCATCCCATCAACAACCAGCACAGCAGAAAATGAAAGTTCGTAATTACGCGATACGTTGTTTTGCAAGTTTTACTGCATATTTATTACAATATGCATTGATAGACTATCAACCCAAACCTTTTTTATGGCCCATATATCAAGTCACTGGAGTACATTATAGAAAAACAACGTCAAGAAATAGTGGTCACTGGAATGAACTGTCACTCATCATGTTAGTGAAAGTAACCATATAAATAAAACAAGGTGGTTTTATTTTTCGACCAAAGTACCAGATCGTCATAAAACTATGTTTCCGTGAAAACTTAGGACGTACCAATCTCAATTATGAAATGAGATTATCTAAATTTAATGTACAGAACCTTGAGATACGTCGTAAATATTTTGAATTCATTTATTTTTACAAAATAATTCACTCATTGATAGATACCCCTGATTTGCTTTCGCAAGTTGCTTTCAATATTAAGTATAGCGCGCGTAGGTCCAACCACATAAATCTTTTCACATTACAAACCTTTAAAAATAATATTTCTTTTTACAATCCCCTGGTTAGGATGGCTCGTCAGTATAACGAATTGGTAAAAACTCATCTGGAATTGGACATATTCACTCATAATATTGCATCATTTATTAAAATACTAAAGAATATCCTATTTCCCATGCCTGACAACCTAAATTCAACATGAGCATCGAGTCTGGTTGAAATCAACATTATTATAATGAAATCGATAGCAGTCATCTACTCAACTCTGTTTTCACTGTGGATGCGTCCATCTAGTAGTTTGTACTTTGTCTAATATGGTAATTGTAATTTAATTTTACTTAATATATTTTGTGAAACTTTAGCGTCTAACTCATTTTAGTTTTTTGTGTACACATATTGTTGGACTACAATCTAGATTAAAACTGTATAATTTAACGCATATTATTGTAAAAATTGTATTCTGTTTTGTGTATAATAAAATAAAATAAAAAATAAAAAAAAAAACTAAAAGTGCTCACCCGTCTCCCAGCCATCTCGGTGAGATACGCCCCCAGTAACCCAGCCACAATAGTCACCACTGCCAACACAGCACTGCACA
Organism: Lapara coniferarum; assembly: GCA_949316025.1. NCBI lineage: Eukaryota > Metazoa > Arthropoda > Insecta > Lepidoptera > Sphingidae > Lapara > Lapara coniferarum. The sequence goes on from OX438926.1 coordinate 35,203,357, forward strand.
CAGTAGCCGACATGCTGGGGATTGCCTCCTTGAATAATGGCTCGGCGTAGACCTGAATCACTACCAAACCTTGGAAGATCGACGCTGTCATTACGACGAGGCACACGAAGAGAGCTTGGCGCGTTGAGTGGGACTTTTCTGAAGTTCATAAAGCATTAGTTAAATTATTCCTTGATGTTATTTGTTCCTAGTATATAAAACTAATGGGAAAGAGATAATAATCAGTATCTGTTTAAATCATTGATAAATGAATTGGGGATTCTATTTTAACCTCTAGTAGAGGTTAGATGCTAATAAATGCCATTCTATGTGTTGTACAAAATAAATGTCATCGAAGCACACATTTACGCACTATTCATACAGCATTCATGAAATGCTGGTACCAAATAGCGGTAAACAAGACCATAAAATAACAAGTTAAAGTTAAAATAACGCAACTTTCGGTTATGTGTTCCAGCCATGGCTGCAAGTTTCTATCGTGGTACTTAGCAAACGGTTTAGTTGAGTTAACGTTTGGTTAAAGCGTATGTTTTCTTAATCCTATATAATGTAAAAGCAGCTCGCCTTAGGGGATATTGGGAATGGATCGGACTATTGGGACGAATGTCCGCAAGTTCAAAACCCAAACTGTTATAAGCTGATTGATAGAATATATTATTAGGGATAAAGTAACAAAATACTTACTAATAAACTGATAGATCGACAATTTCCCCTTGGGCTGGTCCAATGGTTTTAGCTTCTGTTCCTCGGGAGTGACTTCTGAAAAAATACATTATTACAAAATTGCTGGGTAGCCTAACACCGGGTCAGTCATGGAACGATAGCTTGGAATTCGATCTCTCTAATGAAAAAAAATCCTGTTTTGATTATTTTAAGTCTAAGATCGGATTTATTCAACTGTATATTTTAGGCTGCCTCGCTGGCGTAGTTGTATTACGGTACGGCTGCAATGCTGAGGTCTCGGGTTCGATCCCCGGGTCGGGGAAAATAATATTGGGTTTATCTGCTCAGTGTCCTGGTATACGGGTTTATTTGGCGACGGGCTCGCCCCCTATCACATCATGGGACCGAAAGTGAGTCCACTAGTTGCGCCGCTGCCTACCCCTTCAGGGATAAATGGCGTGAGTGGTGTGTCTTAAACCCTCGCAGTTGTAGACGAGGCCCGTGCTCAGCAGTGAGCAGTATATAATACAGGGCGGGTATGGTATGGCTGGTGTGTCTTACCAGGAGTGTGCAAATCAGCTTGCAGAGCTCTTCGTAGAATATTCATCTCTTCCAACACTTCTTTAGAATCTGGTTTTGCTTGCCTGTAGAAGGCAATTGACTTCGCTGCTTCCTGAGAAAGAAAATTTCTATGATGAGACTTGCAAGTCTTTCGCCTGACGGTAACTTGTAGACGAAAATAGTCTTGGTGAAAAGTGGATGTGCCCCTCCGGAGATAAAGGCTCAAGCTTATCTACCTCATTATCTCTATGTCTTAACCGGGACAAAATAAAAAAGTGCCTGACGTTTCGTTATGAGGCCGTATCTAAAATTTCGACTATTTCAGTCAACTTTTCTTCATGATTATAAAAAAAATAATGTGACCTAATTAATTTACAATATACATCATCGGAAAGACTATTTTAACACTAATGTAATAAACAAGCCAGATTTTTTAAATTTCACTCATCATTTTTTCATAACGCGCCTAAAGAAGTATAACCTTAAAAACAAAACACATGTTGAAAAGCTACACATTACATTTTTTTTCTTACCTACTCTTTCCCTAACTTCATACAAATTATCAATTTGTTGGAATTCAAGTTTAAAATAACATCTAATTTGTCCAAAGCTACCCGGCAATCATAATTATAAAGGTGGATTGAGCCAATTGCTTTTTGTGAGAACTTCATTCCGCATTATATTAATAAGGTCCAAAATATCTGAAGGATATGGTTGTTGATTACGAGGGATGACGTCAATAATTATACCATACCAGCCCTGAATTATATACTGTCCACTGATGAGCACGGACCTCCTCTTTTTTTTACGTGGACCTAACGGCCAGTAACCTGCCGAGAGACAGCTTTTTTGGCCACACCGGACTTTAGCGTGAACACTTAAGGCGATCGCAACCCTTCAAGTGACCATGCTGAGGGCAACCCTCTAACGGGTTACGAACCTCGGCTCAGGACGGCTACTGAGAAAGGGTGAGACATCAACGATTGGTGGGGAAGGTAGGTGTTTAACCTAATCCTATCCGTTTATTTCTTCGGCACGCGGCCCGCAACTGTATGGGAGGTCGAGGGTTGACGGGGAGCGCGGTGAGGTCCTCGAAGGCGAGGAAGGAACTGCGATCCTGTAAGGGTGTCTACAACTGAGAGGCCTTAGTCCACTACGCTGACATAGTGCGGGTTGGCAGACTTCACATACCTTCGAAATTCAGAGGACCTTTCAGGTATGCAGGTTTCCTCACGATGTTTTCCTTCACCGTTAAAGCGAGCGATAATTCACAAAGAATACACACAAATTTGCAATTACATTTATTATGACCCGACTGCGAAATAATGAGGGTTATGTTTTTCGTACGTACCTATGTACGCATGTATGTATGTATGTGTGTATGTATATTTCTTTGGCACGCCCTAGAGACTAAACGGCTTGTCACATTTTTATGTGAGTGGTGTTAATAGATTCGTCTTAGTCTTGAGAGTGACACTGGGTGCATTAAAAACAATAAAAAAATTGAGAATTTTTGGCGGCAAAAGTAATCTCAAAAATAACCTTTTCAAAATACATCGAGTGTGGTATCAAAATAATGATTTTTAACGGTGATTACGAATATCCTATATACAACCCATATGTTTTATTGGAGTTTGGAATAGCAAATGCTAATAAATCACATTACACTTCACACTAATAGTATAAATGCGAAATTTGTGTTGGTTTGTTACTTCCTCACGGTAAAACGGCTTGACGGGTTTGGCAAAAATTTGGCACACAAGTAGTCTATAAAAAAAAGAAAACTAAAAAGATGGAAATAAAAAACAACAAACCCGATTACGTCAATATCTGCCATCTTTATTAAATTCATTAAAGAACTGAAAGATACAAACAAGATTTTAATTTTAATATTTCATTTGGGTTTTGAATAATATTACTTGGCAGTGTTCACAAACGCAGTCGGAGGTATCTGCTAACTCAGAGATTTTGTTGCTCTAGGTACCTATATCACCAACCAAATTATGAGAAGTGAGCGTGTTATGCCGGTAGGCAAAGGCTTGGTTGTGCCTCTGTCATTGCTTTAGTCCATGGGTGGTGAATGCTGCTTACCATCAGGCGGACCGCTTGCTCTTTTGCCTATTAAGGCAATAAAAAAAATCTTTACAATGAAGTTACTCTATTTGGTAATCATTTCATTCCCTTTTACCACGTTTTACCGACATAAAGTGTTCAGTTGCAAATATTTCTGTTCGGTATTCACCCAAATCTTCACTAATACAACATTGTTTAGCCGATCTTAAATCTAGAACTAGTATTGAAAGTATTTACAATTAAAAAATCCTCTCACCTGTTCCAAACCCTTCGCTAACAAACAAGCCGGCGACTCCTTGAGAAAGCTCAACATCACAGTTACGACAACTGACATGGTCAAGAAGACGTAAGTCATTATGTGGTACTCCAGAAGCCCTCCGAAGAGGTAGGAGACCAGCATTCCTATCCCGTAAAAGATCATGGACCCTGAGGTCATTGCGCCTCGTATGGATTCCTCGCAAAACTCACTGACGTACACTGGAACTATCAGGAACACAGCGCCGCTAAGGCCTGATATAAATATAGCTGTCAGTAGTACTTCTACTCGATTGCAGGTGACTATCAATACCCAGGATAGCTGGAATAAAATTACAAAATTAGAATCTCGACAATAGCGTGGTTGACTACTTGCTTAACACGCTTTTATTACTTTCATTCGTATGTATGTATGTATGTAACGGAAACTTTGAACATGATTTTGACCTCCTTCAAAACGTCGGATTATATCGAAATTTTGGATACTTATCAATGACCGATGACAATTTAATATTATGAATTAAAAACACGCTTTCATATTTTCTGTAAAGCGTATTTTTTTGTTTTTTTAACTATTATTTATAAAACACATTTATCAAAAAATTATGTCATCCAAAATCTAACAGAAAAGAATGTTCAAAATTGGCGCTATAATAAATGAGTTACAAAGCTTTGAAATTTGACGGAAGAGATAATCCTACTAATATTATAAAGGCGAAAGTTTGTAAGAATGTATGGATGTTTGGATGTTTGGATGTATGGATGTATGGATGTTTGTTCCTCTTTCACGCAAAAACTACTGAACAGATTTCGATGAAATTTGGCACACGGGTACATCATGTCCTGGATTAACACATAGGCTACTTTTTATCCCGGGAAAACATAAAGCGGGATTTTTATCCCGGAAAAACTTTTTAACGCGGGCGGAGCCGCGGGCAAAAGCTAGTTATCAAATAACAGTAATATCAGACGGTGACGTCATCGAGTGTCACTGGCCATAACGTGGCGTGCGTGCGAAAGAGATAGCGCGATATCGCTACCAAGAACCCACTTTTGCTGACGACAATATTTCAAATGTTAATAACTGCTTTATTTTTCTACCAATTTTGTTTGTGATTTCACAGGAGAGAATATCTTTTTCGTATTTTTTTCTTTTACATATAAATTAACGTACAAAATCAAACATAGGAAATTACCCTATTAAGATAGAAGTGTAAACAATGTATCATCATCAGCCACATGACAGCCACTGCTGAACATAGGCCTCCTCAAACAATGTATATTTCATTTCTATTCATACCTGAATTTTTGTATCTACACAGGTAGAAAAAATGGAGAGTTGATTAAATATTCATGCTTGACGACTTCTCATATTCTCTCATAGAATCAATCAAGCGATACACCGCGTACTTTGAAAATTGCCTGCTGATCACATCTGTAGCGCAGTGAAAATCTCTGATATTCATGCAACCGTAGTTGAGAAGTACAACTTCATTAAACCTGCCACTCACCACTGCCAAAAGTCCCGATATAATTGCGGAATACTTCCGCCCCAACTTGTCAAGGAAGATGCCAGCTATTGGCGTACTAATCAACGCGCCGATGGAACACAAGCTGCCGAAGAGAGCCAGCTCGGTCTCCGTCATGGGCCGATGGAGTGTGGTGTTCTTTGACTCGAAGAGTCGCAGCGTGGACGAGGGCCACGAGAACGTCACGCCCATGCCTAGGCACAGGCAGCATGCTGAAATATACAAGGATTTAACTTCTGTTTTATTTTTTAATGGAAACATTGAAAAATAAACAGTCATAAGCACATTATAATTGTAATAATTGCTTACAGATGTCGCTGGGCATCTCCTTTAAGAGATAAAATAGGGAACTTGAAATTGGACAGACGTCTGTTAAAATATAAAACACTATCCAGGTCAATAACAACAACTACATGGTCATTAATATGTATAAAAATCATAATATAGGATTTAACTTCTGCTAAATAGGAAATAGTTAATAATTTTGTATCATATTCCAAGATGCTTCATTTCTTTCGTCTTACCATCATCACAAGAAACTATAAATGCTAAAGAAGCGGGAATCAACTGTAAAATATCAATTAATGCTTACAATTAAAAAAAAATATCATCAGGTTTATTAAATACCTACTTGGTGCCATTTTTAACAAAATTACTCATTACCTCTAAGCAAAATTTCTTACAGCCAACATTAATTCATTGTACGTACATCTACAGGTTACATACTTAAAGATTAAAAGCTTTTGAGTTTATAGAATAATTACATGGGCTAATTTCTGGAACTACTGAATCGATTTTGCAATTAGCTATATTACTCCCGAATGCTATAGACTACATTTTATTCCGGGAAAATATAAAGCGGGACTGTTTGTTATAATGGAAAAAATCACGAGGGTGGAGAAATCACGGGAAAAGCTATTCATTATATTAAACCTATACCAGAGAAATCAAATCGAGCTAAATAAAGTATTTTGGCATACCTACACTTTTGTTTTCATAAAGTATAGAGCACAATTACTATAATAACGTACGATACTTATCATAAAGGACCGGTGGCAACCCTCAGTACTATGGCCTGGTTCAGAATGAAACGGACTGACGAAACCAGGGTCTGCAGGTTCAAAATCCAAGGTCATGTCTCCGCCCTGTGGATTGGGGGCGTTTGGAGAATTCCACCACGGTATCCCCTGCCTGTCGTAAAAGGCGACTAATAGGGGCCTCCGGGAGTCACGGGTGGGCGGGAGGTGCCGCCCACCTTTTAGTCTAGCCAACTTCTGTGACCCCCGTGATGGACGGCAGCGAGTCTCACGCTGCCTCGGACACCAATAGGCAGGAAAAAGGACCGCAACAGCGGTACGCGCAGGGCGGTTGCGGATGACAACCAATAATGCGCCGAAGATGGCCATACAAAAAAAAAAAAGGTCATGTCTGACTTTTTGAGGTTACGTGTACCTATAATGGTTCGCTTTCGAAGGAAAACAACATGAGAAAACTTACATACGTAAAAATTCAGCATGGATTTTGGAGGTAAGTGAAATCTAACAACCCACACCAGGCTGGCATGGTGACTAAGGCCTAAACCCTTCAGTAGTAGAGGGGGCCCATAGTCCTTTATCCCTTTAGCCCTTTATCCCGTTGCTGGGTCCATACCCATAAAGGGCTAGTACCTATTCTATACTCTCCCACTGCTTTATTTATGATACTAACAGGTTATGTTGTGTCTTATAAAGCTAAAGTTATGTTGGTCTTAAATGTATGTAGATATATCAAGTTTTCAGCACGACCTACTCTGGTGTATTTTTTCAAATATGCACCGTCGTCTTTATGCTGTCGAGTTGTGAATGAATTGAGCTCCTCGCAATTTTTTTTTTTTTTGTGGTAGCTACCACTTTACGGACAAAGCTACAAATCACAGTTTCTTCCTACTAATCCTTGAGTCTCCAGAGTAAAGTTCCTAATGTGACCCTGCTTGTCCGTATTGCGCACTTTTGCTTTTAATTTAAAATAGGCACTGTAGAGTCTTCGGCACTTAGTATGGTCTGTACCTATCACTTCGTTTAATCAGACGTATACCATGGCTTAGGTAGCTAGTGAAAGACTGGTAGGTTAGCTAGGTTAGGGTCTGTAGTATCCTCACCGGTAGGGATCGCGACGCGTTCCCCCCATTATTTTTAATAAAAATTATTCATTTTTTTCTATCTCCTCTTTCCTGCCAGCCCGAGGTTGGCTTCTTATTTGTTTTTCATTGATTTTGCTCCCTGTAAAAATGTTCCTCCCTTCGGCAACAAATTACAGGGATTAAACGTAGCCTATATTAATCGAGAACATGCTCTTACCGTGTGCCAAATTTTATCCCGATCCTTTCAGCGCTTTCTGAGTTTACTTCACAAACATCAAACACAAATCTACACATCTAATAATTTTCCAAATTTCGCACATATAATGTTAGTAAGATATCAGAACAAACAATAAAACCAGTCGGATTCAGCCGGTAGCAATAAGTTTTAAATTTTTCACCATACCATACCGCCATACCAGCCCTGTATTATATACTGCCCACTGCTGAGCACGGGCCTCCTCTACTACTGAGAGGTTTCAGGCCTTAGTCCACCAAACTGGCCTAGTGCGGGTTGGCAGACTTCACATACCTTCGAAATTCAGAGAACTTCTCAGGTATGCAGGTATCCTCACGATGTTTTCCTTCACCGTTAAAGCGAGCGATAATTCACAGAGAATACGCACAATCTTTTTTATAAAAGTCAGAGATGCGTGCCCTTGGGTTTTGAACCTGCGGACATTCGTCTCGGCAGTCCGTTCCACTCCCAACTAGGCTATCGCAGCTTTTTCACTTTTCAGTAATAACTAATAATTTAGCACATTGTTAATGACCTCGCAAAAATTTTCTCTATAAAATTTATTCGTCCCAGCCGCCTCAGGATAACCGATACGCGAAAATGCACTACAATACTTAATCACCTCCTATCGAGCAATCCAAGAACAGACCGGCCACTAAATTTAAAAATCCTTGCTTGTTGACATTGTTAAAGATAGACTATACCGGGTCTCTCTGCAGCCTAGCCCAATATCTTCTTATTTGGAAGTCCACTGCTGAACATAGCCCCCCCAGATTCCCAGACCAACCTGTTAGAAGCGGCTTGCATCCTGATGAAAACACATCAGTGCCTAGCAGTTGCACTTAAATCGTGATAAATAATTCACTCACCCAGCCCTGTACACACGACTTGCACTATCTTAGTCATTATTGCAAATACCAAAATAATTGCAAAACTATTCTCTTTTAAACCACTAGCAGAAAACTAATAAAGATTTTCTTCATCCACTCTTATCTACTGAGTAATAATGATAAATTAAGTACCAGGTAAACATAACTATTCAGGCGGGAATACCGTTGGATTTGATCTGGATTAATGTATTACGACATATTATGTGATGGCATATCACTCTTATCTAAACATTCCTTGGTTATAATTTTCTTCATTATAATGTACGCGGTTATCTGACTTCACCGTTAAAACAACTGATAACTGATAAAGAATAGTATGTCGTAACTTTAAAAAGTGAGGTTACCTTAGGTTCTGAACTTGCGGAACTCTATTTCTAAGGAAAACATAATGCGGAATTTGGAAGACTGCATACCTAAAAATTATTCATAAGCATTTCAAAGGTTTGTGATGTCCGCCAACCTGCACTAGGCCAGCGTGGACTAAAGCCAAATCCTCTCTGTAGTAGAAGAGCTCTGCCGCCGGAAAAGATATAGAGCAGGTAATCGATAGGTAATCAGCCTATCGCCTTCCACTGCAGAGTTGGTTATCCCAAATGAGCCCCAAACATTACAGTCTTGAGCAGCCTGAAACCATCCGTTACATTATGATGCTGTGTTTTGGCATGTTTTTTATTTAAGTATTGATGTATACAAAGGTCGGTAAATCAATAAAAAAAGGAAATTGTCATCATCAACCATATGACGTCTACTGCTGAACATAGGCCTCCCCCAAAGATTTCCAGATGGAGCTGTAAAAAGCGGCATCCAGCGCGTTCCCGCGGCCTTTACCAAGTCATCGGTCCACCTTGCAGGTGGACGGCCGACCCTGCGCTTGCCAGTACGTGGTCTCCACTCGAGAACTTTTTTGCCCCATCTGCCGTCAGTTCTTCGAACTATGTGCCGTGCCCATTGCCACTTCAGCTTGCTTATCCGTTGGGCTATGTCAGTGACTTTCGTTCTTCTACGAATCTCCTTATTTCTGATTCGATCGCGAAAATGTAAAGCGGTAATTTTATCCCGGAAAACGTTTGCACGCAGGTGGAGTTGCGAACAAAAGCTAGTCATAAGTAAATTTAATTGCAATTCGCTAATGTGATAAGACACTTAACTTTACATGACCACGGATGAAATAACCCGGCTAAAGTTTTTACAAATGTCGCAGACGTAATAAATAAATAAACCCACCTTTATTACCAGGCTGTGCTATAAAAATACCACGTAATTCGTAAATAGACATGTCGCATCCTCACAGCTTTATTTTATACTTTGGGAAACAAATTGCGACACGTAGCAGATACATCAGACGCTCATAATATGCAAATATAACTTTTCTTTATTGCAACGAATGTCTAGACGAGCATGCCGTTCGCATGTTGGTGAGTGATACGACCACCCATAAACAGTAACAACACCATCCAGCACCTTGAGTTACAAAGTACTGTGTGGCATTCCACTACGCTGGTCACCCTGAGACATAAGATGTTCAGTCTCATTATGTCAAGAAGTTACACTGGCTACAATGTCCTTCAAACCGAAACACAACAGTGCATGGCGCATGCACACTGCTGCTTGGCGGTAGAAATAGACGTTGCGGTGGTACCCACCCAGACGGCTCTTACGTATGAGGGACCTACCACCAGTACCTAACCCAAAAGAATTTGATTTTGGGAAATTACGAAAAAAGTTTTGCGATCATGACTTGTCTCACAAAATGGCATAGCTATGGCAAGGGAAAAATAACAATGGAATGATGCAAACGTTCGAATATACTATGAAGTAAGAAATTACTGGTACGAAAATGAGTTTTCGATATTTTTTTATTGTATCACGTTTTTTTATAGCATTGAATGACGAGGCGAGCATGCGGTTCTAATGGTGATAAGCGATACGACCACCCATAAATAGTAGCAACACCATCCAGCACCTTCAGTTACAAAGTACTGTGTGGCCATTGATGTAATCAATCAATGTGTGTAGAATTCCACATTTTAACAGGGTTAAAAATTAAAAAAAATAATTAGACATGCCCTGTGGTCCGTGGGCCTTTAGGGATTCCGCCACGGCACCCCCTGCCTGTCGTAAGAGGCGACTAAATGGGGTTTGAGAGAGTCGCGGGGCGAGCAGTGGGGGGCTGTTACCCCAACTTATGCGACTCCGAGGTGAACGACATTGCGGGTGGTCGGTTTCCTAAAGTCGTAGACGGCAAAGGCATGCTTTGGATTTCAGGGGCTTTTTAGCCCCTCATTTAGGGAGGGGCCGTAATGGGGCATTGCGCAGGGGCGGTTCCGTGCAACTATCTTAGTGCAACAAGATACCCCGGGGCCGTCCCGTACGCGCTGAAGAGGGCCACCGCGAGTTTTGGTTGGTATGCCAATGTAGGGTGTACATAGTGTTAGGGACTCGGTCCAATGCTCGCTCGGATAATTGTACACTCCCGAGTGTCGACATTAGGCCGTAAGATCGGTGAAACCAACATAAACGTTCTACTAACCCCTCAGTTGTGAACTGTGGTAGCGATAATGCGTTTTTCCCCGCGAGAAAAAAAGTTAAAAATTATATTCGTGAATTCTTTTCACTGTCAAAAAGTAATGAATCTCGATCAATTTTGGTAAGATGTTTTGTAACAAGTCTTTATTTTGAACGTCTAGAACCAAATACAATTATTTTTATTTGAAGTCCATAAAACCATAAAATATTCAAACATTTGTTTTTTTTTTCAGTCTTAATTACTAATCGATCACTTTACAAAACTGCTTCCGTTGCGTAGTTGTATTACAGTACGACTGCAATGCTGAGGTCTCGGGTTCGATCCCCGGGTTGGGCAAAGTGATATTGGATCTATTCAGTCTGGAATTTGTGCCCGATATGGCCCGAGTGTAGGTATCACGGAGGACGGAAGGAGAGTAGGTATACTATGATGTACATGTAAAATATAATCAGGCCCATAATGAGACCGATGCAGTTGTGAATTGGCGTAGCATACTGGTGTCTAATAACTGTATGAGAGGAAGATAGCTAATATTAAGAGTATGTATGCTCTACTTCTTTTCTACCTAAACCTTAGTCGGTCAATCTGTTATTGAGCATACAATATCTGCGTACCACTCCGAGATGGCATAACACTATATTAATAAAAAACGTGTTGTAATATCATTTGGTGGGAAATTATGCACGATGTATGTATTATGTATTAGAAAAGATTAACTTTTAGAGCATACAATAAAGAGATTTACTAATTATGATGGCGATAAAATTTTGTGTTCTATCTCTAGTGATAAAAAAATATGCAATTAAACGCTTGAATATGTTATTCTTTTCTTTTTTTTATTGCTTCTGTTTGTCGAGACGAGCATGCCGCTCGCCTGATGGTAAGCGATACGACCGCCCATATACAGTATCCACCACACATATAGAACTTTTGAATCCAAAGTACTGCGTGGTACTACGCTGCCCAGTAATTACGCTGGCTACAATTTCCTTCAAAACCGGAACACAACAGTGCATGCACACTGCTGTTTAGATATAGACACTGCGGTGATACCCACCGCCCCACGCATACGAATTCATACGATAGACCTACCACAAGTAAAAATTACGATAACTGTTTTTAGTTATTAGCTCAAACTATGTTTTATAAACGAAACCGAATTCGGTCTAAAACTGTAACTTCCTTTAGAGGCATTTTAACCGAATTCAAAAAAGGAGGTTCTCATTTCATCGCAATCTTTTTTTTATTCAGCCACGACAAAGTGACTGCACCTCACTTGATGGTAAGCGCTATGGCGTCCAGATAGAGTATCGAATGGCAGCAGATGGATATCTCATGCCATTCGAATTATTTTATTATTTTTAGGTATGTTCCCCGATTACTCGATGGCGTCTGGACAGATTCGAGAAATTATTTTTTGCTTAAAAGGGTATACATCCCAGGTGGTCCCACTGGCACCAAGTCAGGTTCTGATGAAGAGGTCCTGGAGAAATTGTGGGAATTCTTAAAATTTAATAGGCAGTCACATAAAAAATCGAAAATTTAATCTTTTTTCCATAAATTAAACCGCCTCCAAAAACCATTACAAACAGAAAATTAATTTAACATCATATACGAATCACCAATTCTGGTGTCGGTGACTAATTAAAATTGCTAATTAAGCTGGAAAGTACATTAACAAATATACGGAATTAATTATGTCCCATTCACACGAAAGTAAGACTGATTGTGCTAATTATCTCAAGTTTAGCGTGCCACTTGCAGACGTTCTAAAGGGCCGGCGCACATATGACGGAGCGCAGCGCAGTGGGGCTAGGACGTGAAACGAAAAACACGATGCGTCTCCGCTTTGTTTTATTGTGATTGGTTGAGTGACTGACGTATCGGTATTTTGATGTTTGTGATTGATCGAGAGACCGACACGTCGGTCTCTCAACCAATCACAATAAAACGCAACTGAGACGCATCGTGTTTTTTTTTCACGTCCTAGCCCCACTGAGCATGCCCGCGAAGTTTTCTAAACGCGTGACACATTAAATTTCTATCCGAAAATGCGCATGTATTCGCGAGAGAGCTCGCGTATACACGAATATGCGCAAGTCTGCGCATACTAGGCACACCGTTGGCATTCATTTTTGCAACTTTCGAGAGTTCAAACGTGTCCTTTTGTAAATAAAATGATGGGTTGGGTGATTACATTACTTGCAGAAGAGGAAGAAGAGGAATTAAATAAGAGAATAATTCAAGAGAAAATAAGATTTTGGGTTGACGAAATTTATACTGTAAGTTACGAGTGTTGACAACAAAATGGTAGGTCCAGCTCGTCTCGCGCGGACACCCCCGCAGTACTCTCGTTCCTGCGCGCTACATTTCGCATGTAGTTGCTTCGATGCTTTTCTGGAATTAATTGATGATTGATTTCAGATATTATTTCAATGAGGACAACGTCGTTAATAATTTGACAATGTAAAATCCTCTGCGCTGCGCTTCGCTATATGTGCGCCGACCCAAAGGTAACAATTTAAACGTCATTGATTGTAATATCTTTGTATGGATGGATCCACTTGATGGGAGATACAAGGTTTTATATTTATACAAGGTTTTATATTTCAATAATTGTCTTTTGTGTTTAGACTTGATTAAAACGGCAACACAGTCCTCCATGACAGAGTGTACACGCAGTGCTACTAACCGTCAAAAATGGAGAAACCTTAGTAGACCTACGAACATCGCCGAGAAGACTGACAACGCTGACATCTCTCCATCTATTACCATCACGACAACCACGACCACGAGCAAAGAAGAAAAAAAATCAAATTTAATTTTGTTCTTTATTTACCCAGTCTTTGGAGTGATAACTTAAAAATCAACAAAATACATCTCATCGTGAAACTCGTATCAAATAAATACCTACTAGAAGAGCATAAATGCTAACACAATTTATCGGGTATATTTTTTCAAATGGCACGTGAGACGGACGCACGTTTACAAGGGAGTGCGACAGAGATGGATGTAGTGCGTATACGCGCCACAAAAATATTCCCAATGAATGGTATTTATTTTCTACGCCATAGCGTCGACTTTATTGCACAAAATCTGCCAGAATATTATCCACGCAGGCAGCAGAACCGATGCGGTCATGTTGAACAGCCAATTGCCGTAGATCTGTAACAATACGGCAGACGTAAATTTATTATATCTTTTATTTAAAAAATATGATTGTCAAATCATAGCGCAGAAAGAATTGGTTAAATGCGCTGAAAAATAATTAAATGTTTGAAATGGCAGCTATCAAAAACCAAAATTAAATGCGCGTACACAGGCGTGACGTCACCGGTTGTAAATAGTTGTAATGATGCGAGCAAAAGAAATAGATGGAGGGATATCTCTAATATGCGCCCACTTTTGTTCATTGCAATATTTTAACCTGGAATTTCTACCTCATTTCACAATAATTTTTTTTTGTTATTTTTTTTTTCAGTACTATTTAAATAATGTATAAACTCAAGCTACTATTCTATTACTCTTGATGATCGCTAATTCATAATTTACCAATCAATGCTAAAGTTTGTTTATCTGCGTAAACGTGTCAGTTTATTTGCTCCAATAATAAACTTAATGATTATCTTTGCACATTCTGTTTACCGGATAAAATTACGATCAACGGTATGACGTCTAAAATACGACTTTGTGTTGTATTACCGTAAAATATAATTAAGAATCTTATAAGGAAAATGTTAACAATGATTGCAAGTCACCTAACTCAAGTGCCTTAAAAGTTTGATACAAATATCATCCTTATTCCAACGACCGTAAGGTTCAGTTTACCATAATTAATACTAACATAGACAACTTTATACTCACCAATGAGTCCGCGACAGAGAACATAGTGGCCTGCATGGCGGCGTCGCGTCCCCTCCCTACCATGGCCATTACCCCCTCCTCTGGGAATAGTACGCGACTGTACAGCATCATGGCGAACGTCAGCGTGAATATAGGTTGCGCCGTGAGGCACAGGAGACACTTCAGCGCTACGAGGATCGAGCTGGGGGTGAAAAGTGTCATGAGTCACCGGTGATCCATGACTTTTTATATGACAAACTGATTCCACTTAATAAGAAATAGAGTGGCATCTAGAGTATCGATTGATGTCGTCGTCAGTCGACACAATGACGGCTTGATCATAAACTGGTATGCACAGGTTAATCCCAAAATACCACATTTACGTGGGCTACAATATTGCGTTAAATACCTTGTGTACGATTGTCGCTATCCAGGATAAAAATATCTCCCCACCTAAAGTTTGACGTGAGTTACAAGTCAATTGCGATGTTCGTCGCGAGTCACCGGTGCGTCATGACGTCGAATGTTGCAAGTCACAATGAATTTCATTTGAGAGTAATGTGGCGCTTTTTATTGAGCATTTTAGAGGGATAATAAAATTTGTTATCGTTTTTATGGTTTCACGAGACATTTTCGGTTATAAAACACGTGATTTGCGCAAGATTAGTTTTCAAGCTGACATCTAATAGGCTAAATACTACACCAGCATTTTTTGCACTGCAGTCTGAATCTTCCGACATCATGTCTTTATCCCAGTAATAACAATTATATCCTAAAGTCTGTCTCACGAAAGAAGTCCCGCGGACGCGGCGCCACAATCATAAGACGGAATATTGCTAACTTTAAGGCGTTAGACGTCCCGAAATTAATATAAGTTTACAGTATAATTATATTTTAGTGATTATTAAAAAGAAAAACAAAAATGTTAACAATTGCTGTATTCGAAGAATCTGCGTTACGGGGGATTTAGGGTTACCGAGACGGGTTTACAGTTTTATTTTACTCCCAACGTTTTTAATGGTTTGCAGCATTTCATAGTAATGAAGCGAGCTTGCAAAATCTTTAAAACATCGTATGTAAAATTAAATATGTAAAAAAGAGGGAAAATCGAACAAATAGTTTAATTTCAGTATTTTATTTTAGCACAATAGATCGGGAGATATGATAGTAAAATCGATATATCGGGAGTTTACAGACAAAATCGGCAAATTTCCCGATAAACCGGGAACTTTTGCAACACTAAACACTACGTAAACAGCACCTGACAACGGCAAAAAACACAACATCGGCGATTTGTGACATCTGTCATGATTAGTTCCACATATTGCCGCGGGACGTCTTTCGTGAGACAGACTTTATATATATATATATATATACATGTACACTCACGCCTGTTATCCCCGAAGGGGTAGGCAAAGGCGCAACTAGTGCACCCACTTTTCGCCGTTATTCCGTCCCATGATGTGATAGGGGGCGAGCCTATCGCCATATCGGGCACAAATTCATTACCACCACAGACAGACTTTACCACCTTAAAGAAAAAAAAAAAAGACAAATTACCTTTTTGTTCCTCCTTGCTTAGTAACCACCTCAACTACCAGAGCAACAGGAGTGTAAAGAACCGCAATCGCCAACCCTAGTGGGAAGTTGTGCATTCCAACAGTGAGACACAGTGTCGCCATTTCGATGAGTAGTAGGATGTTCACAAGACACATCTCCTCGTATGTTATGGGGCCCTTGCGTAGCATACGAGGGAAGTATGGCGTTATTATAATAAGTAGTATTGATACTGCTACTAGACCGAAGTAGACTGATACTTCTGATGGCTGGCTAAAGTATTTCGCCCCTAGAACATGAAAGGTAAAGAATTAAAATTAATTAGAAAAGGTTTCAATTATTTTTCAGGAAAATCTTAGAAACTGCATCAAAATCAAATGTATTGAAATTTTTATTGTAATATTTCCTATAAAAAGATAAATAAGACAATAGAAAAACTGTTGCCGTCTCTTTCCCACACTCCATCTATACTGGTGATGGCCGTCCATAATTTATATTCTATTTTTAAATTATTAATAGGTCAAGTGTAGCGGATTTATATTCGTAGTGGAGTATCAAGTATGAATGAATAAGGAACTGGATAAAAAAACTTACCGATATAAGTAAAAAGCATTGGCGAGTTCATAACGGCGTAACCAACCAAATGCACCAACAAATAATTTGCACCAATACTGACTACACTGAAATTAGCCTCTTCTTTCTTCCTCCTCTTCACATCTTTAGCAACCTCCTTAGATTTAACGTCTCCTGGTTGATCACTTTCAGAATCACTGTGTTTGTCTTTGGTCTGTTTCTTCTTTTTATCAACAAGTTCTTTGCCTTCATCATCCCCTCGTACTTCTGTTTCGGAATCACTGGGTTTATCCTTTGTTTTCTTGCCTTGTTTGTCTGTCTGTTTGTCTTCTTCCCATACATCTTGCTGTATGCTGACCCACAATGATAAAGCACGAAGTAACATCGCAACGCAAAGCAGACATAAACAGGGCATGTATTGTCCTAGAAATAATAATAATCAATTAAATATTTATTATGAACTACGTAACTTGTAATTTGGTTCTTTGTACTGATTTCTTACAAGAGTTATTGAGTAATATGAAACTATTGATGGCCATTAGCTTCCTTATATAATATAATTCAGTGAACCATAATATTATACAGATTATAACTCATTTGATTTTACTATATTTTATTCGAGACTATAGTCAACAATACATTAATATTTGGTCGTCCTATATTAATATGCTCACAGTTGTGATAAATAGGCACTAACTATAGTTAGCAGCATAAATATCTATACAAAATCAAAATTTCAAATCGCCTATACACGCGTTAAGTTAACAGAAAAAAAAAATTCTTCGTATGAAGAAAGCAAATCTCTTTTATTTTATTATTGTGAAGAGAAAAAAAAATGATAAGTAAGAACACAAAGGTACGCAGGCAATCTGAAATTTTGAATTTGTTCAGCTACTTATGCTGGTGACTATACACATCTTACCTATGGAAATAAACCTATTAGTAGCAGCGAGTAAATAGAAGAAGTAGCTCTGATGGAACCTCTCAAGTAGGTTGTTAAGAGATCGCAGCATGCTCTCAAGCGCGGCTCCTAGCCTGTAGAAGTTGGCGGAGTTGAGAGCGTTCACCCTGGGCGGCGCGCCCGCCGGGTCGGACGCGTCGCGACCCTCGAGGGTCACGGCTTCGATTCCGAACCGATGGAACAGGCCATGGTTGCCGTTTGGCACCTGGAAATCATCATCATCACCACATGACCTCCACTGCTGAACATAGGCCTCCCCCAAAAGTTTTTTTTTATAGCATTGAATGACGAGACGAGCATGCCGTTCGCCTGATGGTAAGCGATACGACCACCCATAAACAGTAGCAACACCACCCAGCACCTTGATTTACAAAATACTGTGTGGCATTCCACTGCGCTCGTCATCCTGAGACATAAGATGTTAAGTCTCATTATGTCCTGTAGTTGCACTGGCTACAATGCCCTTCAAACCGAAACACAACAGTGCGTGCACACTGCTGCTTGGCGGTAGAAATAAACATTGTGGTGGTACCCACCCAGACGGACTCTTACATATGAGAGTCCTACCACCAGTAAATTTCCAGGTGGACCTGTCAAAAGCGGCCTGTAAATATCGCACTCATAATATGAAAGTTCTCCGTAAGAATTTTGAGGGTATGTGAAGTCTACCAACCCGCAGTAGGTCAGCGTGGAGGACTAAGGCCTAAACCCTCTCAGTAGAAGAGGCCCGTGTTAAACATTGGGTCAGTATATGCAAATTGCAAGGCTATTATTATGATTGTATATTATGTATGTTTCCTTACGATGATTTTTTTTTAAACTAAGTGCACGATAATTGATAAACATTACACACATAACTTCGAAAAGTCAGCGGTGTTCTGGGTTTTGAACCTGCAGACATTCGTCTTGGTGCACCGTTCAATTCCCAACTAGGCTATCGTACATACTATATATCAGTAAGCTAAGCTGTAACTAGAAATAACGTAAAGAAAGAAAGGAACGTTTACAATAAACTATCAACAAATCAAATGTTATTTTTCATACTTTTAATGAATATTTTACGTCAATGCCAAGTATTGGTGGGCTGAAACATAGATTTCGCTACCAGATGTCAGTAACTAAAAAAACTAACTATTCAGCTCACCCCATCAAGCTGTGCGGACACCATGCCCAGCATAGTCCACAGGTTGTTGGTCCACTCTTCCATCTTGTCTCGGGTTCGCATCCAAGAGTAACTGACGAAAATTTTAAAAACAAATTAGGCTTCAACGTATAATCAAGGGACTCCTTAGCCACCCAAAAAATATAAAATGAATGGGTCTTCTTCCGAATTAACTCTAAATGACCATAATCAGATAAATTAATGGATTGTTGTTGACAAAAAGATTAGCACGTTCCAGGAAGATATCAAAATGATGGTAAGCGATACGACCAACTCATAACCTGTACCAACACCATCCAGCACCTTGAGTAACAAAGTACTGTGTGGCATTCCACTGCGCTCGTCATCCTGAGACATAAGATGTTAAGTCTCATTATGTCCAGTAGCTACACTGGCTATAATGTCCTTCAAACCGAAACACAACAGTGCATGCACACTGCTGCTTGGCGGTAGAAATAGACATTGCGGTGGTATCCACCCAGATGGACTCTTACATATGAGAGACCTACCACCAGTAAGTCTGTCCCTTCTCAATGACAGTGTCACCTCGTAACGTGGTCACATCAGGTTAACTTCGTGTAACTACCGTTAAATAGTATTCTGTATGCCAATTTCCATAGTGATTACGTGATGAGCAACGTTACGTACTTGAAAGTAACTTAACATAGGGAACAAAGGGGCTGGACAATAAAGGGTCTCTGACAGTCTGTTATATACTAAACTAGCTTTTGCCCGCGGCTCCGCCCGCATTAAAAAGTTTTTCCGGGATTAAAGTCCCGGTTTATATTTCCCCCGAGATAAAAAGTAGCCTATGTGTTAATCCAGGACATGATCTACCCGTGTGCCAAATTTCATCAAAATCCGTTCAGTAGTTTTTGCGTGAAAGAGGAACAAACATCCACACATCCATACATCCATACATACTTACAAACGTTCGCCTTTACAATATTAGTAGGAAGTAGGATTCGACAATCCGACACCGTCTTGTAGAAGTTTTAATTATCGCGGATTTACTGTAGTGGCTTTTATGCTTAAATTTTAGTTTTTATCACCTGTTTTTGTACGAATGGTGTATACCAGATTTAACGCATAACTTGTGCACCAAGTTCACCAGATCCAAGTTAGGCAACTGTCCGTTCAGACCTTCCACTTTCACTTCGATGTATTCTGTAAAAAGTAACATTTTAATGGAGTATATTATGATTTTTTATACATGTCTATGGCCATCTAGTGCCTGGTTAATGATTTTATATTTTTATAGAATCCTGAAAAAGAAACAGTCGAAGGCGGGACTCGAACCCACGACCTCCGGCGTACCGTGCCGGTGCTCTTCCAATTGAGCTACCTCGACTCTAGCCATCGATTGCTAATTTCAGGATCCGTATATAATTCTCTTAAAGGAGATGACCGACTCGTTTCGGTTACTTACTCCTGTAAAGGAGTAATGCTGAGTAGTTGTAATAACTGCTAACAGATGTCGCTGGTCATCTCCTTTAAGAGAATTAAATACGGATCCTGAAATTAGCAATCGATGGCGAGGGCCGGAGTAGCTCAATTGGAAGAGCACCGGCACGGTACGCCGGAGGTCGTGGGTTCGAATCCCGCCTTCGACTGTTTCTTTTTCAGGATTCTATAAACATGTAGGAGTATTGATGCATAAATTAATGATATAATCATGACAATTTATTTGTTTGTGATTGTAGAGATGGCAGAGGATTGGTTTCGATCAAAAAAGCCTTTCAGCACTCCGGGATGTACGGTCAGCCACATAAGGAGCTGAACAAATTCAAAACTACAAATCGCCTCTAGGTACACTTTTGTGTTCTTATAAATTTTAGTTTTCCCTTCACGAAAATAAAGCAAAAGGTATTAACTTCACTTCACATAAAGATCAAACTTAATGCGTAGAAGTGAATTTAAATTTTGAATTTTTCAGCCATTTATGTGGAGGACTGTACAGTAACGCGTCTTTCGGAGTTCGCGGGCTTCTATAACCCCTATTTAGTGAGACGGGATGCGAAGCGGAATTACGCAGAGACGGTAGTCATGGGGCATCACACCAATTTTTAGCCTCGGTCTTTCTGATTAATTTTATTGAGTGATATAGCAATCAGCCTCATGGTCGCTCAAAGAGTCCATCTTTCCCGAGTGGGTGTTGGATCCGCGCAGCGATGAAAACATATCTTTGACTCCAAGGAAACCATTTAACTTTTTAAAACTATAGTACCTGCGCGCTTTGTTGGCCGTTTTGACACATTACAATAGTGAGGTGAAATCTCAATTCATTATCGAAAAGAATAACCTAATGCGAGTTGCAGGAGGTAGAAGTTGTGCCGGCCAGCGATCCTATAAGTGACGATCGTATTAGATTTCATTTTCAAAATAACGAAAAGCAAATGCCTAGTTTTTTTTTTCTAAAATTATACATTCCATATAAATTTTACTGCATAGTAATAATAATGTACATAAATTAGGTCCTTCAACATAGTTATGAAATAATACGAAACTTGATGAACGGACAAACGTCAAAACGGACATCACAGCGTGTCGGTACCATAACCATCTTGGAAGGTTGTTGGATTCAACAATAATATGAAAAGTAATCGTAACAAAACTTACTTATTTGAGGTGTATGCAACTCCAAATTTATAGCTGCTTGTATGGATCCTGACCTTCCCTTCAGTGTTCCAGGATTTAAACATTTCTTATGTGTCCCGCCAAAATTAAATCCAGGAATAAATTTCTCCAAGTTCAAGCCAGAGGTACCAGGCTTCCAGAAACTGCCAAGGCTTGTTTGGAATGTTTCGGTATCACTGTGCAAGCCGTGGTACGCTTCTAACCATGCCTGCATTCCTAGTTGTTCATGCTCAGTGATCAGGAAAATTATGTCTTTTGCCCAATACTTTTGTGCTAAAATTTATAAAAAGTAATTTATCAGCGCGAGAAACACTAAAATGTTTATTCTTAATATTACTGCAAAAAAAAAACAAATGTTCAGGTAACCATTAAAAAAAAATGATGAGGCCACATGCATAGTCTGCCTATTTTGCGGTTTGCCCTTAGTTGGTAACATGATCACATAGAAAAACATGTGAATGCTAACTGATGATTGACTTGATCCAATGGCCATGATCATTTATTCCAGTATTTTTTTTTCTAAATCTGTGAAGCAGAATTATTTTTTTCATACGTTTTGCAAACTGGGCAAAGGCGAGCATGAGGGCGATGCCGGCTGTGGTGCCCTTCTGGTGCGAGTAGAGCGGGCGGTACGGAGCCGACAACACCAGCGCCTCCAGCGAGGACGTGCGCGCCGCCCGCAGGATACCATACACGTTCGTGCCCTTGTACACCTGCAATCGAGACGCATGCATTTCCGATTTTGGGATTCGATATTTAATAAGAAGCAAAAACTGAGATATAAATAGTCATGCTGTTAATGTCGCGCCGTCTGGCGAAAAACTATTTTTGATGGCGTAGCCTCACACGATAATGCTTGGCTTAACGACCTAGCCGTGAAACGCGCAAAACGACACGAACGCGCTAGCAATTCCTCATCATCCAGGGCGAACGTTAATGTCTGTATGTCGTGTGGCCGATTTTGTCTTTCTCGGGTTGGTCTCTACAGCCATCAGAGAAAGTGTCTCAGAGGAACCGCCCGCAGTTGACGCTGTTTAAATCATCTACAATAGATGTATTAGGCCAATGATGATGATGATGATGATGATGCTGTTAATGGTGAAATTCTGGTTTGGAGTCCAGGGTGAAACAATATTTGTTTTTTGATTCAGAAAACATACCTTACTTGTGATGGATATTTGTGACAATAACACATCCTGGGACAGGGGGGGCACATTAAAATATGACAAAACTAGTTACAGCCTAAAACCTTTAAAAACGGTCTGAGCTTATGTAATCAGGTATGTATATTTCAAAACAAATATCTATTTTTTTTTCAATGAAGTTACAGAAAAAATTAAGTTATTTTTAAAGAAGGCTATCTCCACTGACATATTGTGGGTTGTTAGACTTCACATAACCTTAAAATTTCGATGGGAAATTCTCAACTATTTTCTATCAATATTTTTGTTCACTGTTAAAGCAATCATCAGAGACATCAAACACACATAACTTGGAAAAGTCTAATGTGTGTGCGCTGGGTTTAGAACCTGCAGTCATTCATCTCTGTAGAACATTTCCATTCTCAGTTAGGCTATTGTGCAATTATAGACCATCTCATTCTAGTTATCCTTCCTTCTTCACATAGTATAAAATAAAGTTGCCTGCCACCTCTGTACACGATAAACTAAAGAACTACCCAAAGGTTTTCAATTAAATTTGGTATGGAGATAGTTTGAGACCCTTGGAAGGACATAGGCAATTTTTATGCTGGTAAAATATATAGCAGAACTTTTATCCTGGACAAACTGACACACGGGTGAAGTTGCAAGCAAAAGCTAGGAATAATAAATAATAAAACCAACCCTGTATTGAAGTAATCCTTATTTAAAAATATGCTTTTTAAAGCATAATACAAAAACAGTTCAGCTTAGTTATTAAGTCTAGCCACCACACTTACTGTCTCTGGGGATCTAAGCCCAATTCTTGCTTACACATATTCTTTATTTCATACCTGACCCTCTCCCAATGGATAATCCAGGGTAAAGTTATGTGTGTACACCTCCAGGTGCAGCTGGGACATCTTGGCAACAAGCCATGGAACTGGAATCTCATCTGTGTCTTCATATTTATCCTGCAATTTCATTGTTAGTTTACAGAATGCTCCAATCTTGTATTACTTCATTAACAAATTTTGGTTATGTAATCAATAAAAGTTATAGTGATGTTTAAGAGACAACATAATCTATTTGCTACATCCAATAGTTATAAGCAATATTATTTTTTACTAGCTTTTGCCCGCGGCTCCGCCAGCATTAAAAAGTTTTTCCGGGATAAAAGTCCCGGTTTATATTTTCCCGGGATAAAAAGTAGCCTATGTGTTAATCCCAGACATGATCTACCCGTGTGCCAAATTTCATCGAAATCCGTTCAGTAGTTTTTGCGTGAAAGAGGAACAAACATCCTTACATCCATACATCCAAACATCCAAATATCCAAACATCCATACATTCTTACAAACTTTCGCCTTTATAATATTAGTAGGATTAGTAGGATATTGAAATAAATGTTTGAATTTTCATGTCGAATGGTTTTCAAACAAAAAAGCAATAAAATGGAATATAAACTGTTTATTGTGAAATTATCTGAGCATCATATTAGTTGTTAGGACATGCAAGGTCTAAATATAACAGTGCAGAAAAATTGAGAAATATAAGAAAACCTTGATTTTATTTTTAATGGAAACATTGAAAAAGAAACAGTCGAAAGTTTTTACTGGTGGTAGGACTCTCATATGTAAGAGTCCGTCTGGGTGGGTACCACTGCAATGTTTATATCTACCGCCAAGCAGCAGTGTGCATGCAGTGTTATGTTTCGGTTTGAAGGGCATTGTAGCCAATGTAACTACAGGACATAATGAGACTTAACATCTTACGTCTCAGGATGACGAGCGCAGTGGAGTGCCATACGGTGCTTTGTAGCTCAAGGTGCTGGATGGTGTTTCTACTGTTTATGGGTGGCCGTATCGCTTACTACCAGGTAAACGGCATGCTCGTCTCGTCATTCGATGCCATAAAAAAAGCAGGATTTGAACCGGCTACCTCCTGCGTACCATTCAGGTGCTCTCCCAACTGAGCTCTCAGGACCTTATCTTCGTCTGTTTAATTTCATGTTCCCTATTTTTATCTCTTTAAAGGAGATGCCTAGTGATATCTGTTTAACAATCATTACAAAATACAACTGTCAAACTCAGTTTTACTCCTTTACAAGCGTAAATGCACTAAAACAATATCACCAAACTTTTTTCTAATCCTATATTATGATTTTTATACATGTTAAGGGCCATGTAGTGCTTAGACAATGATTTTATTTTTAATGGAAACACTGAAAAAGAAATTGACGAAAGCAGGATTTGAACCCGCGACCCGCAAAGAAATCCTTGTTGTCATTATGACTTCTGCCTTTACAATAAGGATCAAAATAATAAAGGTCTAGCCAATAAATTTCAACAATATTTGTGAGATATAGAGTGGACTACATTAATTTCTACTCTTGTAAATCACACTTGAATATGACTAAAACGTGATTTTCATATACATTATGGAGGGTAGAAGTAATGAGGACCATCTTGTATGGGGATTAGTTGAAAAAGTATCCACTTGTAAACAGCAAATTATAGTTCGAACACACACAGAAATAGCGCTAGTGTAGGAGGAGGAAATGATATGAACTTGTTTTTTATGAAATTTCGTAGATACGGCTTTATTATTTTAATGACTTTATTGTTGTCAATACAAAAAGAAAAAATATAGAAGCAATTTTAATTTAGTATCTCTCTAATAATTTGTGGCGCTTTATTTAAAATTCTTCCACTTCTACTATAGCTCCACCTTAATTTGCTCCATTTCAACTGACACTTTTTAATTTATTGAGATGGTCCTCCTTACTTCTACGCTCCATTACATAGATTAAAACATAGACATTAAAAATATGCTACTTGCAAATCTTACCTTTAATTCTTGCACTAACTCATTATAATACTGTTTAGCTGAATATTCTCCACTGAATTCGTTAGTGACCAGCCCAGGAAGCAACGCATTCTCTGAGAAATATGTCTCATTGTTGAACTCCCTGTTGCCCAACATGACAAACCATACCAGGGAAGCAACATAACATAGGAAGCACAGCGGCCGGTGGACTCTCCTCAGCACCTTCACCCACTTCACAGAACCATACTCCGGGTCCGACAACAAACCCATATTTCATTCACTATAAATGCAATGTTGCTTATCAAGTGTTATGTTACGTCAGAATTAAGTTTTTATTTCATTATTTCGTGAAATATCTTAATTTCGAGAATTATTCTCTTGTTTTTATCAAAAATTGTTTGATGCATTGACAATTTTATTGATAAAAGCAATGGACAGATGTGACAGGCGACACTCGACAGCCGACATGACTTGACGTTAGTGTTGGTAGGACATACAAGAGGCGGTACATTTATCCCGTACATGACGTCAAAACCTAGGAGCGGCTCAACATTTTTTATTGTACTACTTCAAATTTCATGTCGCGGTAGTCGCGAAGTCGTGTTACTCACTATCTATTTCAGTAAAACTCTAAGACGGAGATAGAGAGGAAGCGAAAGGCATGCTAAAAAACACAATAGTATGTTATTCTTCAATGAAAATCCTACTAATATTATAAAGGCGAAATTTTGTAAGAATGTATGGATGTTTGTTCTTCTTTCACGCAAAAAATACTGAACGGATTTCGATTAAATTTGGCACACGGGTAGATCGTGTCCTGGATTAACACATAGGCTACTTTTTATCCCGGGAAAACATAAAGCGGGACTTTTATTCGGGAAAAACTTTGTACGGTTTCGTACATTGAACTTTGTTACCAACCGTTAGTGCTGATACAACTTTTCTGCACAACAAACATTTCTTACAATTCGCGTGAGGGCGACGCCCCGCTATGACCTGCATTAATAAGCATTTTTTGCCAACGCGACAATTTACTTCTATCGAACGTTTCTGATACGTACTTGTGCCATACTAAACGCCGACCCGAACACTTGTCTCGCACCAGAGTAATAATCGCTAAACTATAACAGTTGTGATTTAACAATAAACCGGTGATTTTACTACGACAAGTTTACTTCCATTGCACCCCGGAACTTGCAACACCTACATACACCACTGCTCCAACGAGCTATCTAATGTCACTGAACATTTATGGTCCTTCGAGCCGGATAACCAGGTATTTTGTGCATTTTAAAAACTCTATTTAAGATAGCGAATCGGTTTGGCTGGCCTTCCACAAGCGGACCTCCCCAGTCAAATTAAGAAGGCGCACATATCCTAAATAGAGTGTAGATGTACTGAATATCAACTGGGACCTTCAAGACATAAAAACGCATCGTCCAGCACTACGGCAGGCAACAAAAACTCGTCTTGAAGAAGAAGATTGCAAAACATTGCCATCATCGTGTCCCGAACTACAACCAACAAGCTAAGCAACTACGTATTAGCACACTGTACTAATAACTTAAAACTTCTGGTGGGACTGGAATAACGTCCGTCTACCAGAACATCAGGTAACCTACCTGTACGGTAACTTCATAGTATATTTGAGTACCGAATACAAAGCAACTGGGACCTCCAAGATACGACAACGCTTCGTCAAACACGGCGGTAGACAACTAACACAAGTCTTGAAGAAGGTAATTGCAAAACATTTGCTATTATCGGGTCCTGAACTACGTACAACAAGCAACAAAACGACGCACGAATAAACAGTGCGCCAGGAACAACTAAGCACTACTTCAAACGAAGACTTCGTAGTAACTCAAAACTACTGGTGGGGTTAGAACTACTACTACGTTCGACTACCAGAACTTCAGGGAAACTACCTGAACTATAACTCTCAGACACATTTTCAACGAAAAAATGGAACATCTAAACAAACAAGTCACGAGCTTTGAGAACATTAAAACTATATGCTCCAACTTCAAGAAGGACAGTATCACCAGGAAGACTGTTGACTATCTGGAAAATCGTCTCCAGAAACTGGAAATTGAATGGGTGGAATTCCACGAACGTCACGAATTACTTGAAGAGACAATTGTGGATCAAACCAACGTAAGCTATTTTACGAACAACATATATGAGAGTACCAAACAATTATATGAATCCACTAAAATTAAAATGATGGATTTGTTGGTAGCGCGCCGTCAGCAAACGCTGCATAAACAAGAGTTTGACCTCACTGGCATTTTAATAGAAGAAACAGACGACAACACAAAAGAATTGCTAAACACTCAAGAGACATATTTTATGGCTCTAGATCGGGCAATGTCTAAAATTGACGTCGACTTGTTAACAGAAAAATGGGAATTTGAAGATTACCTGTCTATCTTAAAGTCGAAGTGGGAAGCCGTGGACAAACAACACTGGCAACTACAAACAGCACTAAAGGGTTCGAACTTGAAAAAAGAATACGACCGTAATTTCGAAGAAATTGAGGAAAAATACGATCACATAAGAAGATTGCTGAACGGCAAAATGTGGACGAATATCCACTATGAAAAATCTGCACCCCAAATAGAAATTCCTGAATTTTCCGGCAATTTCATAAAATGGATATCATTCAAAGACTTATTCATGGACGTCATACACAACAACCCTACGCTTTCAAAGAGCCAAAAAATGCAGCATCTTAAAACAAAATTGAAAGGTGAAGCTGAGCGTTTGGTTCAACATCTCACAATAAGTGCGCAAAACTATGATTCATGCTGGAAAATACTAACGCAACGATATGACAACCGCCGACTTCAGTTTATATCTTTGATGAATACCATGCAACAGTTACCAGCCATCCAGGTCCCAAACAGCCATAATTTAAAAACCATGCATGACCATATAAACGAAAGCATGAACGGACTCTCGAACATGGGCGTTGACGTCAGCAATTGGGGACCAATGATTGTATATTACATGATACAAAAATTAGACGCAATGACTTTAGACGAATACACTAAAGAAATGAAGAACAATCGTGACTTGCCTGATTTGAATTTATTTCTATCATTTTTAGAAAGCAAATTCGTCAGTTTTGAAACTGTGAAGAACTGTCCAAAGGAATCGACTATACGTCAAAAATTAAACCAAGGGTCTAGATACAACCAACACCAGAAAAGTTTTATGAAAAGCTTTCCAACAAAGCCATACAACTACTCGAACAATAACGAGAGATTGAGCAATGAAAAATCGACTTTATTTGAACGTAATAGAGACTACTCGAAGATATTCCATACATCATTTGGAAAATGTCCACTCTGCGATAAAGATCACGTACTAAGGCAGTGCGAAAAATTTATCGAAAAAGATCCTGCACAGCGAAACAGCATAGTAACAAAACTTAACCTATGCAAAAATTGCTTATACAGTCACAAAAACGCCGATTGTTTTTCACACAAAACATGCAGACAATGCAACTTGAAACACCATACTTTACTGCATAAAGACAAAACTGAACCGGCATCCAAAAACGGAAAACAGCCGACAAACCCACAAGCTTCAACTTCAAAGCACCAAAGCTCCCATCATTTATCGGTCAACGACATGGAAGTATTGTTGACCACTGTACAACTAAGGGTCCAAGCTATTGATGGGACGTATATCACACTACGAGCATTACTAGACCAGGGTTCCCAGGCGAACTTAATCACCGAAAAAGCTGCGCAATTACTACGACAACCACGCGCCAACTTCAACGCAACCATATCAGGAATCGGATCTGAGGTCAGAGATTGCAAAGGACGCATGAACTTAACATGCAAGTCATTACATTCCGACTATACGTTCAACGTTGAAACATTAATCCTTTTTTTTTTTTTTTTGGTTTCGCGGAGAAAGTGCATTACCACTACCGCCCGGCCTTCAAGGGGGGCGACCGAGCGGTTATGTTGGGGTCACCGTGCCTTACGACCCGGCGTTGAGCCGCCCGGAGAGATGGAAAACATCGGGCGACCGCCGGGCCGAGTCCCTAACCTATGTACACCGCACGGCATACCAACTAAAACTCCGCGGTGGCCATCTTCGGCGCATTAGGGACGGCTGCGGGCTTCCTCTGACGAATGTCTAAGTTGTCGTCCGCAACCGCCCCTGCGCGGTGCCGCCAGGTGCGGCCCGTCTCCTGTTATGGGGGGGGCTCAGACGCCCCCGCGCCCCGAAGGACGCTCTCAGCGTCTACGGCAGCGTGAGGCCAACCAGCCACGCTGCCGTCCATCACGGGGGTCACAACAATGTGCAAAGGATACACAAAACTAAAGACGGACAGCCCCCTGCTGCTCGCCCGTGACCCCCGGTGGCCCCTATTAGTCGCCTTTTACGACAGGCAGGGGATACCGTGGTGGAATTCTCCAAACGCCCCCAATCCACAGGGCGGGAGACGCCGGTCAGTCGTCCACCCGGCGCCTCCTTCGTCTCCTCTGGCGGCGGGAGGGATCTTCCCGCTCCCGATCCCTCTCGGCACTCTCCTTCTGCGAGAGGACCACCTCGCAGAAGTGGGCCACCGCACGCCAGGCCTCCCGACTGCCGACCATGGAAGCGACCACGGCCGGCAACGAGAGGTCTCCTCCGACGACTGCTCTGAGAGCGCTGCGCTCCTCGTCCCAGGCTGGGCAAAACTCCAGTGTGTGCTGGGCCGTATCCAGCGGGCAGTTGTCACAATGGTGACACACGGCCGACACCTCCGTGCCAACAATACGACACAGATACTCACCGAAGCATCCATGCCCGGTGAGCATCTGTGTCAATCGAAATGTAGCCGGGCCGTGGCGCCTGTCTAGCCACTCGGCAAAGACCGGGCGCACTGCCGCTACGACCCTCAGCCCCGCTGACGGGGCCTCCAGCCTGAGACGCCACTCCTCCACGGCGGCTCGCCGTAAGGAGGCCCTCATGGCCTCCACCTCCTTCAGGGCCGGACGTTGCCCGCGACTGAACGCCTCCTCCCGCCAATAAAAAGCATCGGACAGGGATTCGGCGTCCAGATCCCAGGGCAGGAATCCGGCCAACATGCAAGCCGCCTCGTACGAGACCGTGCGGTACGCCCTGATCGCCCGCTGCGCAATCACACGTTGAGGGTTGCGCAAAAGCGCGACGCAGCGGTCGCTCAGGGAGTAAGCCCAAACGGGACTTCCATACAGGGCCATGGACCGCACGACTCCGTGGTATAACCTTCGGCAAGGGATGCCAGGACCTTCCAGGTTGGGCAGCAGGCTAGAAAGAGCGCCCGCTGCCCGGGACAGTTTCGTCCGCATCTTCTCAAAATGGGTGCGAAATTCCCATCGGCTATCCAGAATCAGCCCCAAATACTTCATGTTCTTGCCGATGGGAATCCGCACCCCCTCTACGACGATGTGGGCACCAGCCGGTGGCCCTTTCCGAGGCCTATGGAAACAAATGGCCTCGGTCTTTTCAAGGGCCACCTTCAAACCAAGTCGCTGGATGCGACGCACGACGTCGCCGGTGCCCTCCGCCGCCAGGATTGCGGCATCCTGGAAGGTCCCAGAAGTCGCTGTCACTAGCGTGTCGTCGGCGTAGCATGTGACGCCGACGCCCCGGAGATTGGCACCACGGAGCACCCAGTCGTACCCGATGTTCCACAGGAGAGGGCCCAACACCGAGCCCTGTGGAACACCGCACAACATCGCTCTTCGGTGCCACCCGTCGGCGCCCGGATACACCACGTCCCTGTCAGAAAGGTACGCGTGCACCAGA
This sequence comes from Lapara coniferarum, assembly GCA_949316025.1. NCBI lineage: Eukaryota > Metazoa > Arthropoda > Insecta > Lepidoptera > Sphingidae > Lapara > Lapara coniferarum. The sequence goes on from OX438926.1 coordinate 35,234,709, forward strand.
CGCCGGAGATAGGGCGGCACCACGTGGTACCGCAGTGCTTCGTGGATGCAGGGCCAGGGCAGCGAGTTAAACGCATTGGAAATATCCAGCGATACCGCTATCACTACACTGCCTCTGGCCACTGCATCCTCCGCCTGTGCCTTCACCCGCAGAATCGCGTGGACGGTGGAACGTCCCCTGCGGAAACCGAACTGTTCGTCGGCCAAATTCGGACCGACCCTATCGAGGTGCTCGACGAGGCGAGCATGGACGATGCGCTCGAAGAGTTTGGCGACCTCGTCGAGCAACACGATGGGCCGGTAGGCCGACGGCGACTCTGCGGGTCGTCCTTCCTTCTTCAGCAGGACGAGCTTCCCGGTTTTCCAACGCGCCGGGAAGACGCCCTGCTCCAAACAGGCGGAGAACAAGCTGCGGAGCCGCGGACCCAGGTGCTCGATCGCTAGCACCCAGGCCCTCCCGGGGATGCCATCGAGCCCTGGGGCCGCGTTTTTGCTCCGCAGCCGAAGCACTGCCGCCCGCATCTCAGCGGGCGAAACCTCCGAGATTTCCCTTGCCGAAGTCTCGTACGACGATGACGCCACTTCCTGTGGCGCCATCGGTGGAGGAGTGGTCTCCTCGGTGGCCGGAAACAAGGTCGCGACGACGTTGGCCAGTAAGTCTGGCCGGAGACTCTGCGACAGTGGGGGCGCCGCTGGACGAAGCTTGTTCATAACCAAGCGATAGGGGCGCCCCCACGGGTCACCGTCGAGAGTCTCCAGGAACTCCTTCCTTGCCGCGACCTTGGCCCTGTGAACGGCCACCCGCAGCGCTCTCTTCGCCTCCTTATAGAGGCCGTAGAGCTGCCGCTCCTGGTCTGCATGATCGTCCGCCCTCAATCGGCGACGGCGATGCCTGGCGTATCGACGGCGCGCAGCCACGCAAGACGCGCGCAACTGCGCTAACTCCGCCGACCACCAGTACACCTGCCGCCGCGGCGAACGGTGGAGGGCTCGGGGCATGGCGGCGTCGCAAACATCCGACATTGCCACCCCGAACCACTCCGCCTCCTGCTCGACCCGTACCGGCCCGTCCGGCACGGGGAGCCACGACATGACCAGAGCGGCCAACTCTAGGGCCTCTTTGTTGAGGCGACGTATGACCCACCGCGGGCCGTCCTGATTAGGGGCACTCGGTCCACCACTGGGCTGGATACTCGAGGACGCGGAGACGTCGAACCTGATGTAGCGATGGTCCGACAACGTCTCCACGCCCACGAGGACTCTCCAGCCCCGGACACGACGTGCGACGGCGGGACTCGCAAACGAAAGATCAACAATGGACCCGCCGTTGTGCCGCACGCACGTCTCCACCGACCCCCTATTCAGGACGACCAGGCCGACAGAGATCGCCCAGTCCTCCAGGACCTCACCGCGAACGTTGGTCGCCGGCGAACCCCACACCACGGATTTGGCGTTGAAGTCGCCGGCGACGATAGCCGGGTGAGGTTGGCCTTGCTCCACCAGGGCCCCCAGTCGAACGAGAAAAGCCTCGAACTCGTAGAGGGGTCTGTTGGGAGAGAAATAAACTCCTACAACCCATACGTCTCCCAACAGAGCCGCGACGCATCCCTGGCCCTTCGCTACTTTTTCGAAGGGCGGGGAGCCCGCGGCACCCTGGGTGATGATGGCCACCGAACCGTCGAGGTCCCCGGCCCAGTTATCCCTGGGCGGGACGAAGTACGGCTCGGCGACCACGGCCACTTGCACCGACCACTGCGCCAGGCTTTGGGACAACAGGTCCTGGGCCCGGGCGCAGTGGTTGATGTTCGCCTGGAGGAACTTCAGGTCCATTATTGGGCGATCTCTTCTACTACTTCCATCTCGGCCCCTTCTTGTTGTGGGCTCACCGGTTGCAGCTGGGCCGTAGCCTCAGCGCCAGCAGGTCTCCTGCGCGGGCGGCGCCGGGTTTTGCGGGAGGAGACGGGACACGACTTCCCCCCGAGTTGGTGCCCGGCGGGCTTACCAGAAGCCGCGCAGACTACGCAGTTCGCCACGCCGCTACACTCGCGGGCCTTGTGGCCCTCTTGGCCGCAACGGTAGCAAAGCGCGCTACGGTCCACTGCGCAGTCGCAGCGCTCCCGGACGTGCCCGGACTCCAGGCACCGGAAGCAACGCATGGGCCTTGCCTCGAGCACCGTCACTCGAGGCACAGTCCACCCAATACGAAGGCGACCCGCCTTCACCTTCTGGGCCGCCTTGATGGGCATTCTCACCCACGCTGTGCCCACTCCGGAACGGTCAGGACGAATTTGTCCCACTTTCACGCTCTCCAAAGCACACTCACCAGCCTCGGAGAGGGCCGCTGCGACTGATTCGGAAGTAGCCGTATAATCGAGCTCCGTCAGCCGCAGTTCCACGGTCTTTGTGGGCCGGGAGATGCGAACGTCGTCCGACCCACTGAAACACTCCCTTAGTCTCGTGGCTAGGGAGTCGGCCCTCTCTTCAGAATTGGCCCCGGGTACCTCGTACATCGGCGCACCCGTGGCCGCAAACTTCGGCCGTAACCTTGTTATGTCGAGGCCGGTAAGGTTCACCCTACTCTGGGCATCCATCAGTACATGTTTGTACGTAAGCCCCTTGGACACCGCAGCTGGCGTCAGGGAAATGACTACTACCGCGGAACGTGGTGGCCGCAATTTTGGTTCCACCCGGCGTGGCGGGTTCCGAGGCTGTGGATTCGCCGTTGACGCCGCAGCGACTTTGGTCTTCTTTGTCCTCCTGCTGGCCACTACGACCCAAGGTGTTTCGGTCGATGCTGGGGCAGGCGGCAGTGAACGGGGCTCGGGAGCGGGTTGCGCTTTGGGTGCTGGTGTATTCTTCTTGCCCTTTAGAGGCTTTGGGGCAGGCACCACTCTCTTTGTTAATTGGTCCTTCTTAGTTGGTGCAGCAGCGACTGTCGCCGGTGCCGAAGAAGGACCTGCGATGGCTTGCGGCGGCGCTTTGGAGGGCCCGGCTACTGGAGTGGGGTCAGGAAGAACAGGTTGGACTGTCCCCTTCCCTTTTCCTTTACCTTTCCCTTTTCCTTTACTGGCGGTGGGCTGGGATGTTGCTCCCACAAATCCACCCTGTACGGGGAGTGGGACATCCCCGGGGGTGGATCTCCTCTCATGTGCCAGTGGTGGCCTCTGGGCTGGTCCAGCAAAGAAAGATTCCATTCTGGCCTGTACTCTTGCCTCTACCAGCTGCAACACCTCCTCGGTCTGCCGTTGACTCGCGGATGCCTCCAAGTCTTCGAGTCGGCGCCGGAGGGAGGCGTTCTCTTCTTGAAGCTGCTTCATGGCAGCTTCAACGCGGGCACTATTCTCTCGCCATTTCTTTACCTCACTTTCGAGGCGAGAGACAATGGTGGACTCGGGTTGATCCACATATTGCGTGATGACGTCCGTCACGTAGTTTAAAGCCTTCTGAGAGGTCCCTTTGAGGTTACCTGACTTTTTCACTACGGTCTGGACTATCTGCCCGCAGCTTCGAAGGTCATCACGCAGAATGACGCCAGATTCATTCTTTCCAGTCACATTGGAAGATGCCTTCGACTTAATAGAGCGGAACTGCTCCGACAAATGTTTCTCCGCCTTTTGGCGGGCCTCTTCTCGCTTCGAGAGGTCGCGCTCCTTTTGAGCCTTCCTTTGGCTGACATAGTTGCCCACCAAAGGCTGACCACCTCTGCCACGACCGTCAATCGCCTGTGACTTCGGCGCTGGCTCATCTGTGTCAGTTGACTGAAAAGAGCAATCACTGTCCTTTATGCGAGAGGATCTCTTCCAGAGTCTTTTGCTTCTGGCTGAAGAAGCACTCTCGTTTGAGTCTGAGTCTACGCACATGTCGGTAGGCCGCACGAAAGCGGTTATACCTTCAGTGGGCTTTACGCCTAAATTCTCCTTCTCAGTATTAACATCGTTGGGCTTACGCCCTTCGAACTCCGCCTCTCCAGCCGGAACTGGAGTAGGCAACCTCGTCAAAGTGATAATAGGTTGTTTTAAATTTGAAATATCCATGAGATTCCCACGAGTATGGGGGAAATAAGCAGTCCGCCCAGGCAGAGCCCCCTGTACCTGGGTAAGCCTAACGTAACCCGCCAAGAGGGTCGGCCGGTACTCTGGCGGGGGTCGCACTAGTGACCGAACTACCCATCGGCCATGCATCCCCTCGCGGTGCGCCGCCGCTTGGGATTCGGGGTAACTTTTTATAGAGGTTTTCTCCCTCGCGGTCCGGGCGGTTAAGCCAAGACCCTCGGTCCGGCAGGAGCGCGAGACATGACCACGGACCTCCATACCGGATTACGATCTGCGACGGCGACAGCGGGAGAGAAAGGTTCCCCCCCACTGCCTGCTCGGGGCGGGGTTAGCGCACACCGAGCCCGTCGACACCCCCAGGACAGAACCGGGAGTCGCCCGATGAACGGGCCCACCAAGAAAGGACGACGATCTCCGCAACAGGCGACGACCGTCAACCAACTGTTGTCAGGATATTAGCCGTCGCGCCGATCAACATGATCGACGCGCCGTTGCCCAGGGTGCACCGCGTGGAGGTTTCCTGACTTCGCACCCCTGAAACATTAATCCTCACTCAACTAACAAACAAGTTACCAAACCAAAGCTTCGCCAAGACCAACTGGGCACACATTGAGAACCTGAAACTTGCAGACCCTGATTATAATGTGTCAAGCCCAATCGACTTACTGTTGGGCGCCGATGTCTACGCTGAAATTATACTGGAAGGGGTACTCAAAGGGGATCATCAATCCCCTATCGCACAGCAAACTAAGTTGGGATGGATTCTATGTGGCAAACTAAAAACCTTTAATTGTCACGTAACAACTGTCGACTTATCAAAACTATCGAAATATTGGGAAACTGAAGATATCACTCAAGGCCCCGAGGATATTAAAAAAGACGATCAATGTGAAATCTTCTATCAGCAAACTACTAAAAGAGACACAGACGGAAAATTCATCGTCAAGATGCCGATGGTCGAAAATTTCGAGCAACACCTTGGAAAATCTCGATCAATAGCGACCTCGCAGTTTCTGCAACAAGAAAAGCGTTTACAGAAAAAGCAAAAAATGATGACTATGTATAAAGATTTTATTAACGAATACTATGAACTACAACACATGAAATTGGACCCAAACAGTGTGTCATCCAATGCTGTGTCACCTATATGTTACCTTCCACACCATGGGGTTCTGCGGGAAGAGTCAACCACTACTAAACTGAGAGTAGTATTCAACGCGTCTCAAAAAACTACATCTGGATTCAGCCTAAATAGTTTAATGGAAAAAGGCCCAAATCTACAGAAAGATATGCAAGAACTTATTTTAAAATGGCGAACATACAAATATGCCTTCACCGCAGACATTGAAAAAATGTATAGGTGTATATGGATAGACGAAACACAACACAAACTACAAAAAATCATTTGGCGAAACTCTCCGTCCGAAAATTTACAAGAATATAGCTTATGCACAGTAACATACGGCACAAAATGTGCGCCATGGTTAGCTTTGCGAACATTAAAACAGCTAGCAATGGAAGATGGGCACAAATATCCAGAGGCAGCAAAAATATTAGCGACGGAATTTTTTGTCGACGATTTGGCAAGTGGACACAATACACTTGAGGGTGCAAAACATTTACAATCAACACTTATTGAACTACTTAAAGGAGCAGGCATGAATTTACGAAAATGGTTGAGTAACAGTCCGGATTTACTGAAACACCTGGATAGAGATCAAATTTCAAAATCTATGTATGATTTTAAAGACGGAGATACAAAAAAAACGCTCGGCTTAGGTTGGAACCCAAACTCAGATAACTTCGTTTTTAACTGGAATCTAGAAAAATCTAAGAAGCAAATAACTAAACGAAAGTTATTATCCGAAATGTCACAACTCTATGATCCACTGGGTTGGCTGTCACCAGTCACCATAACAGCGAAACTCATGTTTCAGCGGATATGGACAGAAAAATTGTTATGGGACGAACCCCTCCCTAAAGAAATTCAAGACAATTGGCTGAAAATAAAAACGGAACTCCCAGAATTGAAAAACATTAAAATAAACAGGTGGATCGGCAGTACGAATAATAACATCGAACTACTTGGATTTAGCGACGCAAGCGAAAAGGCATACTCATGTGTCATATATCTGCGCGGTAAGGATGAAGAGGGCAAACATAAAATAACGTTACTCACAGCGAAAACTAGGGTTGCCCCTCTTGCACAAAAAACAACTTTGCCTAGACTCGAACTATGCGGTGCTCTACTACTTGCACAGCTAGTATTAAAGGTCAAGGAAAGCTTAAAAGAACACAACATTACTGTATGGGCTTGGTGCGACTCCAAAGTAGTGTTAGCATGGCTGCAAGGAGAGAAAACAAAATGGGAGAGATATGTGGAAAATAGAGTAGAAAGAATTAAACAAGTAATACCAGCATCGCAATGGAATTACATTGTCACAAAAATGAATCCCGCAGATTGCGCAACAAGAGGATTATATCCAAGCAAACTTTTAAACTTCAATCTTTGGTGGGATGGCCCAGCAATCTTAAAGACCTTTAAAGGGGAGAAACAAGTCGAAAAGAGATGTCTCTTCACTACTAACACGGAGAAAAAACAGAAGTTGACAACCCTGAGCGATAACAATGAAAATAACATTATTTCGCATTTATTGAATAACTGTAGTTCGCTGACCCGCGTCACGCGGGTATTGACTTGGATTTTGCGCTTCGTCAACAAAATGCGAAACAAAACAACAGCTGACATGCAATTTAACACCTACAAGGCGCTACCTAATTACCTAACAATAAAAGAACTTGAGACTGCAACCAAACTGATTATAAAATATGTACAGAATTGCGAATTCGAAACAGAAATTAAACTGTTGTCGACGAATAGACCTTTAACAACTAAATGTACTGTCTTGAAACTAAATCCGCAACTAGATGAAAATGGGATTCTGCGGGTTGGCGGCCGCCTGAACAACACTAACTTATCTTCAGGTAGAAAGAACCCCATAATTATATCCAGAACGGGAAGGTTCACACAACTCTTAATAGAGCAAGCTCACTCAGCGACTCTACATGGTGGGGCACGACTCACGCTGGCCTACATCCGCCAACGTTATTGGATCATAGGCGGCAATAGGGCGGTGAAAACACAACTACGTCGCTGCGTCCGGTGCCATCGTTTCAAGACACGGGAAAGCTATCAACTCATGGCTGATTTACCAACACAACGAGTGACACCCTGTCGGCCGTTCACCCACACAGGGGTGGACTTTACGGGATATGTCGACATAAAACTTAATAAAGGAAGAGGAGTTAAAACGTCAAAGGGATATATCGCAATATTTGTGTGCATGACAACAAAGGCGGTATACATAGAACTTGTGTCGGATCTGAGCGCTGAAACATTTCTTGCTGCTTTCCAAAGGATGTGTGCAAGGCGTGAAACACCGAAACACGTCTATTCTGATTGTGGCACAAACTTTATAGGAGCTTCGAAAATCTTACGTAATGAATTTGAGTCATTCAAAATGGAACTACCAAAGGAATTTTTCGAGGAACTAAGCAAACTGGAGGTGGAATGGCACTTTAACGCTCCAGCCTGGCCTACAGCCGGGGGTCTTTGGGAGGCTGCAGTACGCTCTATGAAGCATCATCTTCGTCGTGTTTTGGGAGATCAGAAGCTTACTTTCGAAGAATTCTCCACTCTACTCGCTAAGATTGAAGCCTGTTTGAACTCGAGGCCCCTCTGTCCATTAACTGAAGATCCGGACGAGTTTTACAATTACCTGACTCCGGGACATTTCCTCACTGGGAGTCCTACAATGGCATTACCATTATCTTGTCATGAAGATGAACGAAAGTTGAATGTAAGGCATCGATGAAAATTAATGGAGCATATGTTTAGTCACTTCTGGAAAACATGGTCTAATGAGTACCTTACACAGCTGCAAACTCGAAGCAAATGGAATAATCCAACAAAGAATTTATCAATAGACGACCTCGTGATAATAAAGGATAACAATCTCCCGCCGGGAAAGTGGGCCATGGGACGAGTCATCGACGTTCACCCAGGCAGCGACGGCAGAGTTCGAGTGACAACTTTAAAAACGCAAGCTGGCATTACGAAACGACCAATAACAAAATTGTCACCGCTGCCAATTAATGACGATAACATCAGCGAGTAATTACAATAGCAAAGCAATGATTGACTTTGACATTCAAATTCCGACGCTCGACACATCAATCAATTCAATCATAAGCACCAAGGACAAACAGGACCAAGACATCGAACTACAACCCTACCAAAGCAGTAGTAAAATACTCAAAAATTATTTCGATCATTTTCAGGGAGAGAGCGCGGGAACAAGGAGACATCCCGGGCGGCGACGTCTGCAGCGAGGCCAGTCGCATCTACACCGCATCAGCGTACTCTAACGCCCAAGCCTCGATGTCTAGCAACGGAGGCAACGACAACCCATGATGTCCAGTTTACATTAGAAGACTAAATATTTATTTATTATTTTGTTTTATACGAATTATCTTTTGTTTTATACTTTACTTATTACTTTTACTTTGTACTAGCGATTCTTATTCTATTGCGTTTTCTCTTTGTTTTCGGGTCGGGAATATGTACGGTTTCGTACATTGAACTTTGTTACCAACCGTTAGTGCTGATACAACTTTTCTGCACAACAAACATTTCTTACAATTCGCGTGAGGGCGACGCCCCGCTATGACCTGCATTAATAAGCATTTTTTGCCAACGCGACAATTTACTTCTATCGAACGTTTCTGATACGTACTTGTGCCATACTAAACGCCGACCCGAACACTTGTCTCGCACCAGAGTAATAATCGCTAAACTATAACAGTTGTGATTTAACAATAAACCGGTGATTTTACTACGACAAGTTTACTTCCATTGCACCCCGGAACTCGCAACACCTACATACACCACTGCTCCAACGAGCTATCTAATGTCACTGAACAAACTTTTTGACGCGGGTGGAGCCGCGGGCAAAAGTTAGTATGTCATATTTGTACTCGTTACTTAAAAGTTAAAACGTATCGCCAAGCTTCATTACGCCTCGCCTCATTTGAAGTGGAACATTGTACTCGCTAAGTGCAAAAGAGAGGCTACTCCTACAAACTCTTTTTTATGTCGTGTGCTACCCAACACTACTTGACGTTTGACAATAATTGACTAGTGTTGGGTAGGACATACAAGAACTGGTACATTTGTCCCGTACATGACGGCAAAATGTAAGAGCGGCTCAACTTTTTATATTGTACTTCTTCAAATTTTCTGTCGCGGCAGTCGCAAATTCGCGTTACTCACTTTGCGTCTCCGTAAATCTATAGGAAGAGAACTGAGAGGGAGCGAGACGGATGCTACATAAATACAATAGTAGCCAGTACGCCTCGCCTCATTTGAAGTAGTACATTGTACTGGATTAGTGCAAAAAAGAGGCTACTCTTACAAACTCTTTTTTATGTCGTGTCCTACCCAACACTATAATTGACGGCAATATTAGAAAGTGATAAAAAATAGCTTTATTCTGGATTCAGTTAGTGCAACAAGGACACATAGATAATATTTACGCTAGTATTTGATTAGAATGGGATATGGAATAAGTTCCTTGTTTTTTTCTCAGAGATCGACTAAGAAATTGCACAACAAAAATCCTTCTAAATGACTGTCGTCCGTACATTGTATGTGGGGCATTCCACGTGAAGCGGGCACGAAAAAAATACCAATGTTTCCGATTTTAGTAATATTTGACTACGTTATACCTGCATGTATCCTCGATCCAGATACATATTTGGAAATCGGATTTTTTTTATGATAAGTAGGTATATTTTAATATTTCAGACTTGAATTTCACAAAGTTAACAGGTTTAGATTTTCTTTTTTTTTCTTTTATAAATAGCTACTATTGTGTAGATAAATACAAAAACTGACCTCTTTTTACGATAACACTATAGACAAATCGATTTAACTTACTTTGATATCAAACATTCTGTGTAAAATCGTGTATGGTCAGCATCCAATGGAAAACATTCTCTATTCTAATCTTTGAAACAAATATTGTTACGCGCACTAGTACTCGCCGATAAACAGCGCCAACTATTGGCGAGAAGCGGACTATCTGACTGTGGAAAGTTCGGCGATGGAACATTCTCCAAGGGTCTCGATGTGTCCAGAATGTCGTGGAAACGCGATAACCGACTTTAATTTGCGAGAGAGTTCCCGACTATTCTGGATCTTTCGAGAATGTTCCACAAGCTACGACGGTACCGGCGGCCGGGTATATAAGGCGGCGGTGGCCGCCGCCGGGCATTCAGTCTTGTTTACAAGAGCGAGTGATAAGTGGACTACAAGCAATAACTTCAAGCGATTTTGAGGCGAATATTGTGGATTGTGTTTACTGTTTGAATGTGTTGTGAGTGATTTTAATAAGTACATTTGAGAGTTTAATTATAGTTGTATTTAGTGCAGTGTTTTTCTTAGTTTAGTAGTGTTCTAGTGCTAATAAAGTCCTAATTGGTGTTTTTCGTCACAATACCGGTATTTTAATTGTTTATCTGGAACCCCAGAAAGTAACAATATTATTTTGGTATTTATCTGCATAGGTATACACAGGCTGAATGTACTAAGACGTAAAATATTCGCCTGAAATGAACATAGGCTCAAGGCTTTTTTATTTTTTTCACACACACACACACACACACACACACACGCGCGCGGACACACACACACACACATACGCACACACACACACATACGCACACACACACACTCACGCACTTTATCCCCGAAAGGGTAGGCAGAGGCGCAACTAGTGCACCCACTTTTCACCGTGCACATTCCGTGATGTGATGTGATAGGGGGCGAGCCTATCGCCATATCGGGCACAAATTCCAGACTCCGGGCTGATACTGAATAGAAAAACCCAATATCACTTTGCCCGACTCAGGGATTGAACCCGAGACCTCAGCATTGCAGTCATACCGTAATACAATTTATTTTTCTTAATATTAAATTTTAAGTAAGTAGACGTCTAGGACTACTTAATAACAATAAAAACATAATATTCAAGCAATATTACGTAACATTAATATTTTGAGGAAGTATTATTATAAACACATCCTACTAATATTCTAAAGGCGAAAGTTTGTAAGTATGTATGGATGTATGGATGTCTGGATGTATGGATGTTTGTTCCTCTTTCACGCAAAAAATTTGAATCGATTTTGATGCAATTTGGCACACGGGTAGATCATGTCCTGGATTAACACATAGGTTAATTTTTATCCCGGGAAAATATAAACCGGGACTTTTATCCCGGAAAAACTTTTTAGTGCGGTCGGAGCCGCGGGCAAAAGCTAGTACTAACATACTACCACAATGTTTAAAACAAATTGTTATATCATACAAGGATTAATTAATTTAATAATATTATTACTATCAGTACCTACAGTTAGGTACTGCTTATTTATCAATTTTCTGGTACAAATAACCATTTTCAAACATTTCCTGTACTCTTTCAAGGGGTACGCCCTTAGTCTCTCTCATGGTGAAATATATGAATATCGTGGCGATGACCCCAATTAAAGAAAATATAAAGAATGTACAATCAAGGCCCAGATTATTAACAGCTAGTCCATATAGGAACAATACGATGAAGTTGGCAATGCATATGAAACTAGTCAGCAGTTGTGTGCCCACTCCTCTTGTCTGAAAATAAAAAACGATTGTCATCAATCATCGTAACAATGAAAGACAAAACAAAGTAAAGAAAATAAATACTCTAACCTAACCTAACCGTTTACGATTTACATTCTGCACACTACTGTGAACTGCTAGCCTTTCATTCAAGCTAAAAAAACTCACCAAGAGGCTCCGCTTATATATATAGACGTATGGAAAAACCCTATATATATATGGACACCGGTGTCCGTCGCGGGGCTTGACAGACTACTTATTCAGCCGAAAAAAAGAGTAGTAGGTATAGTGTATTTTGTTTTATAATATTGTTAGGATTCAGTTATTTGTAACGGTATTTGTGACGTACTGTCCAGTTACTAAAACCAGTCTAAATGTCAAATGAATCATTGAAGTGGTAGTTGGGTGTATAAAAAGGGTGCCATATCGATGCTCACTCTCATTCGTTCTCTTTCGCGCTCAGTCTCGCAGTCGATCTCAGTGGCAGTTGAGTAAGTTTATCTTTGATTTTCATACTGGTCGGTTAGTTGCAGATATCTTTGAAAAGTATTTCTGTTAAATGTCTTTATGTAAAGCCAGTGATAAATGTTTATGTAAAATCAGTGATAAATCGTTTTTATTTAAATCCAAATCGCTTCAGTTTCTATCAATATATTACCAATATATATCAATAAAAGCTTACCTCTGGCCTAAAAATTTCAGCAGCTTGGATCAGAGGTACGTTATTAGCGCCTAACTGGAAACTGATGCAGAAGAAGACCACCAGAAGCGGCACCATCCAGTTTGGCGCCCATGCCCACCGTAGTTGACTACCGAGCATCGCCAATGCACAGGTCGACAGAAATATGGAAGAGAGCAACAGAATCTGCAGTATAAAATGAAACTGAAATATTTTATGCGTATTTCTAGACTTGTTCTTTAAGTAATACTAGCTTTTGCTCGAGGTTTCGCTCGCGTGAATGAATTTTTCCGAGACAAAATTCCCGTCTTATAATATTTTACCAGAATAAAAGTATACTATGTCCTTCCCAGTGTCTCAAATTATCTCTCTACAAATTTTCATCAAAATCCGTAGTTTTTGAGTTTATCGCGGTGTTCACAAACGCATTCGGAGGCATCTGCTCACTCCAAGATTTTGTTGCTCTACATCACCAACCAAATTATGAGAAGTGAGCATGTTATGCCTTCGTCAGCGTTTGTGAATACTGTCAACTAAGATTATTCGAAACCAAAATAAAATATTCAAATTAAAATCTTGTTTCTATCTTCTCAGTTCTGCAATGAATTTAATAAAGGCGGCAAATATTGACGTCGTCGTGTTTTTTGTTTTCCTTTTAACATTTTTTTGACTGAATTTATTGTGTGAGTTGTGGATAATATCAATATCATCAGATCGGTTCTAAAGAGAAGAGATCGGGAACTCAGGTAGGCACGGAGATATTAATAAGGGACAAAATGGCAACGGAAAATTTCACGCAGGCGAAGCCACATGATAACACGAATATAATATGTCTCACATAAAATTGGTTTGTGATCCCTTTATTAATAGTTATGGACCAATGAACCTACGCAATGAACTCCTCTTTAAGCTTTAGTTATGCTAAATATATGAACTTGAAGTCATGGAACATCGAACATCACTCATATTCTCCACTGAGTTCTCTCTTCTCTTTCCTCCGTGGTTCTCCACAGAACAAAGATGTCACCATCGTCCATCCCCTTTCTGTGATAACAAAACTGCTTCATGGAACCTTTATTAGCTGCGCAACAGATGACGCGTGAGCACTCCGCGACCAGGATAACATAAACAACCAACAGTCATAAAAACGATGCGGTGCGCGCCATTAATTTACCCGTCTGCGGAACAAATCAGTGATGGCAACCGCGAGTCCACTTGAGACGGTGAGTACGATCGCAAGCACAACGGAGCACAAGTGCGGTGATATGCCTGGCACGGCCATCGAGAAAAACGGCCCTGCGTACGCTTGTACTGCCACCATGCCCATGCACACCGTCAGCATAATTACCGCGCTCAGGAACACCACTGCCCGTTGAGACGGTTTTGATGATACTGGAAAATATGTAACGAGAACTAATAAAATATGAAAAATTATTAATTTTCAATTTCGGTCCTAAAACAGAGTACACTATATTTTACTCTTGGAGTACACCAATTGTGCGTTTGCCTCCGGTCTGTTTGACTCCGGCGCGGCGTGAGCGAAAGAGTGGCTAAAGACAATCTAAAGACGACTTGGAGCAATTACAAGACGATGATGTCGAATGTCGAAAAACGCGCGTTTCGTTTTCTCGGTTGCAAAATCGTTTCGACAAATTCTCGTTCTGCACTAAGAAAACATAAAATAATAAGAGGTACAAACAACTACCGATTGAATGGGATGATCGCGCGGATTTGTTGGAAGTTCATTTTCGTGGGAGGAAAGCGATATATATTAAGAAGTTACTAGGATATAATAACACTGAAGGTTCAATATAAAAACAATTTGACAATTGACATTGACAGGTCAAAGTGATCAAAATAGGCAAGTGGCATGCATGTGTCAACGAATCCAAATTCTGACAGCAAGCACCAGGATTTCATAAGCTTTAAGAAGAGTGTACCGCGCCATAGCTTGAAAATCGGGAACATACTCCTCATATCTCATTGCCCAATCTTTCTTTACCTATCGGTACGACGCGACGCGACGGTATCGACATACTCACAAAGTATTTTCCAAGCACTTGACTCATTTTCGTCTTTATTACAATTTGCTTGCTTCAACTTTTCGTTTTCGGCTGGTATTTGTGATTGTTTCATCACTGAAAAATACGATACATAACACATAAATTATTATTACAAATAAAATATAAATACGAAATGCATGATTTTTTAAATTGACTAGCTTTTGCTCGCGGATCCGCCCGCGTGAAAAAGTTTTTCCTTTCCAGAAACATAAATCAGTTCAGTAGTTCCAGAGAAAACTTTCTACAAACAAACTCCTAAACTTAACTTTACCTCTTTATATTATTAGTGTAGGTTAAAAATCTCTATCTCTGTGTTCTGTGGTTAAAAACCTGCTGATGATGATAGTTAGTTCCCTTCGATGGTTCCCACACGATCGCGAGTACCAAGAAACAATAACATTGTAAGAGAAAATTGTATTAAGCCACGCCCAATGCGCTCTGCCTACAGTCAACAGTGGGTGACGGTTTGCTATCTCTTTTGCACATTAATGGATCCGTTACAGAAAGAAAGACGTATTAATACATTGGTAGTAATACTTACTTGAACTGACTGCGATTACTTTATATTACTTATGTCGGAAGAGTTAGTTGAAATAAATAATTAAAACAAAAAAATTTGCTTCTACGATTTATCGTACCCTTGTAATTAAAATTTAACACAGCTTTAGCTGCTACGTAACGTATTCACGTAAAATGATCAAAGCAATTTTTTTTAATTGGTTTATAATCTCCGAGACATCTCAACCTAAACTGTTGTTAGTTTGCTCTAGAGTAAACACCAAGGGTGTGTATATAAAGGGGGGTTTTGGGGGTCCGGAGCCCCCCCCCCCCTCCCCTTAGCTTTCAACAAAAATAATCCGGGCATGTACACATTATAATGCCTGTGTGCACTTCTAACATTCAAACATTTTCACAAACTTTCGCAATCATACAAAGATGAAAAACAAATAAAAAAAACGACTGAAGTGATTTTTGTATAAAATCTGTTTCAATATTAAGTGATGACATGAGAGCTACATAATATCGCTTCTTTAGGATGAAAACGACACAATTCAAAAAGATAGAAAATTGAGTTATCGTCATAAAGTTACTTAAAACGAAGTTCTCAATACAACAATAATTCAAATACAGCCATATTCAAGCAGTAAAAGGACAAAACTGTTATATCGGTCCCTTATTTATTATATTTTCATAAATAAGAGACTAGTTTTTAGTCATTTAAAAATGACAACTCAGTTTTCTATTTTTTTAATTGTGTCGTTTTCGTTCTAAAGGTGTGATATGTACGGTCACCAGCATAAGCTTGTGTGTTGCTTAATTGATAAATAAATAAGTAGTTGAACAAATTCAAAATTCCAAATTGCCTACATAATATTTTTGTGTTCTTACTAATCTCTTTTTCTTTTCACAAAAACAAAATAAAAGAGATTTGCTTTACTTAATACGAAGAAAAAAATTCAGTTTAACTTAACGCGTGTATAGGCGATTTGAAACTTTGATTTTGTATAGATATTTATGCTGCTGTCGTACGTTCATGTATCATTTATGAGGCATAATTGACTAACACTTAACAATTCTATGCTTGTTCATGTTGTTGTTTCACAGTGTTTTTTATTTCTGTTTGGTCTGTTCATCTGGCGTAGTCTTGTTTTATGTCTCCTGTACGTGTATCCTTTGAATAAGAGGTGTATCCGCTTCACTTGACGTTAGCAAAATTGTCCTAAGGACAGAGCCAGATAGGAAAAAAAACAATTCTATAAATTGAGTTGTAAATACTTACTAGAATCAACCATATTATTGACCTTTCGTTGGCTTTTAATATAATTGTACTCCGCCAAAATATCTTCGGTACTTGTGGATGCAGCGCGATAAAATTTGAGCGACTTTAGTGCTTCCTGCAAAGTTTTAAAATTTAATCTCTAATAATATAAATATCTTTAAAATATGTACGTAATACACGTGGACTATAGAATTATATTCTCTAGACCCGTGTTTTTAGACTCAGCACGGGTCGGCTCTACTAATTCGCTGACCTAGTGCGGGTGGACGCGGCAAAGTGATTATGGATCTACCAATACACATTTTAAATCAGAGAATAGCTTACTCTGCATTCACAAATTCTTTGATGAAGATAATCGTCTCACTGATCAAGATGACGAGAGTCACCCAGTGCCATATAGTATCCTGTATCGAATCCCACAATAGTACTTTGTAATCAAAGTTCTGATGTTAATTGATAAATAAATGCAAAAATGTACCTTGTCCTTTCCCATTCCAATGAGGAACGCCGGAGTCTCCCTGAGAAAACTTATTGCTACCACGAAAACTACTCCTACAGAGAGATTCAAGTAGCATATCACCTCGTAACTACAAAACCAACCAGCCAAGTACGAGCAAAGAGCTCCTAAACACTCGGGTACACCGAACATGAGAATGGAGGTAGCAGACCCAGTGGTCGATGGATGGGCCATCTCTCCAGTGTATACGAGAGCTACGACGAAATGAAGGCCAAAACCTGTTCCAAATACGAATCGACCGATTAGTAGTTGCGTTGAAGTCTTAGCTGTAGTTATTATAGCCCATGCTAGCTGTAACAAGAGATCGAAGATGAATACCTTGGTGAGAATTTGTGTGTTGTGTTTAAAGGTAGATAATTTAAAATATTGAATTAGGATAAGGGTGATCAGCGTGATATCGGCCGGTCATCTCAATAAGTAGCTTTGTCAGTGCCGAATTCGTCAATAGGCCGTATAGGCCGCAGCCAAGGTGCGTAACGGCCTGGCCATGGACACCCGCGATGCGAATTGCGGGTGATGCGACGGGAGACGCGATGAGCGATGGTATGCCACGGATCGATTAGCTGCGACGGCGGCGACGTAAGCGGCGGACGTAATCAGAATTTTTAAAAAATGGCGCTATCAAAAGTGGCACGGTATTGCCTTGAAACAAGTGCTCTTTGGTCAAGATATAATTGAGTCAAGATTAGGTATACATCTAATAAACCAAAAAACGAGAAACTACGACCAGGAAATACTTGCTTAATTTTGTCCCATATGTTTTTAGTACCTGGGTGTCCGAGCCTTGCTCGGATGATTTTTTAATACTATACATGGTATTTATTACTTTAAAGTAGGTCCTAATAATATTTTCCATTTCAAGAAAGTATACACGACTGAAGTCAATTGAGTCGATACTTATAGTTAAGTACCCTAGTAGATTAAAAAAAATCAGTTCTTCAAGGGCTTAGATTTTATATTAAATCTCAGGTTTCATATCATGGTTTAAGATACTTAATTAAATCCGCACCAAATTTGGGCTTGATAACATGTTTCTCGGTTTAGTTTCTCCCTTCTTTCACCCCCCCCCCCTTAAATAGGAGTTAGTAAAAAATTAGTATTCCATATTTGTTTTCAACGTTCAATATATCCCCATACCGAATTTAATTACAATCGATTCAGCGGTTTAGTTTCTCCCTCCCTCTACCCCCCTTAAATAAGAATTAATAAAAAAAATTACATCCCATATTTGTTTTGACCGTTCAAGATATCTCAATACCGAATTTCATTACAATCGGTTCAATGATTTAGAATCTCCGCCCTTCTAACCCCACAAGTTTGGGGTTGATAAAAAAACGAATATCCCAATTTAATTTTTAGACCTCATACTATCCAAATGCAAAAGTCATCCAAAGTCTGTTAAGTACTTCACTTATAAAATGTTCAATATCCATTATAAATTCACCGCGGTCACGCGACTAAAACAAAATATTTTGTTTCGTTCGCGCGATGCCGAGTGCGTCCACTGCCGCCGCCGCGACCGCCGCTCGGACCGTGGCCACCCCGCTACTGGCTAGTACATTAATTGTTTCATTCGCTCATCGCGTCGCCGGTCGCAGGCGCGATTCGCTCGAGTCTCGCCGCGTCGCACGTCGCGTCGCAATTCGCATCGCCGGTAGCCGTGGCCTACTTCATACAATTGCCTACATTTGTTTCGGTCGCGCATCGCTCGCCGCTTCGCAATTCGCATCGCAGTTCGCATCGCGGGTGTCCGTGGCCGGGCCGTAACGGGCTCAGGGGGCGACGTAGTTGTGATCGGGCACTTTTTATTGCTCCCTCAAAATAGTCACCCGCACAAAAGACATGCAAGGCGATACCAATTACACGCAAGACATGCGAGCCGATACCAATAAAAATAATACAATAATAATAATGGTTGAACTTACCGTTATCAACAACCCACATAATAGTTGAGATTTCTTTCTGCCAATGCAATCCGATAGATATCCAACGAAGAGTGAGACCATAAAGGATCCTAACATGGGAAATGACCCTACACAGCTTGCCTCTTGATTGCTGATCTTATGAGATAATGGCGTGGAGTCACCCTCGAGTATACCTATGGTATATGACGGCCATACTATCCCAAAAGATGCCATGAAGCTTGGGATCGATACTGGAAAAGAAATAGAAGTCCCAGCATAGTCGAAAGTAGTTTCTAGTAGCGCTCTTATCGGATTTTTAGTGAGTAGTGGGCACATAATAGGTATTTATTTATGTTGATCTTCTCGGTCATGTCGGATTGCCGTCTCACCGGAGTATGAGAGTGAAAGAATAGCGAGTGCTTGTATTGCGCACACACTTGTGCACTATAATATCTCCTGCGTACCTGGCTGATCTGCATTGAGATTGGCTGTCGCACCCGTGGCCGAAATCTAGTAGGATGGGATTATAAGTATCCATTTGCCAACTATATTGTGTTTACTTTATTCGAATCCGATGTATGTAACTACCGTCCAATTTCCAATTTCCAAGTTATGTCTATTCTCAAAGATTCTGGAGAAGATAGTCCACGCCGAAATTTACTCCGTGCTAGCTACTAGGCTGGGAGACGAGCAACATGGCTTTGTCAGGGGGCGCTCAACCTCATCTAATTTGGTCCTATTTAATGAGTACATTTCCGAACGTATGGATAATCGCATTCAGGTGGACGTAATCTATACAGATTATACAAAATGCTTCGATCGTATAGATCATGTGGTACTTTTACGAAAATTGATGCTTGCCGGCATACATGGAGATTTGTTGCGGTGGTTCGAATCATACATAGATAATAGAACACAGGCAGTAGTTTTGAATGGCTTCACTTCTCATTGGAAATCTGTGCCCTCAGGCGTACCTCAGGGATCAATTTTAGGACCACTGTTATTTACAATATTTATTTCTGATGTGAAATCATGCTTCCTCAATTCCGAGGTACTGTTATATGCTGATGATATGAAAATCATGAAGCCTGTACTCAGTACCTCCGACGCAATTCAGCTGCAAGATGATCTTGATAGGTTTTCACATTACTGCTGGTCTAACAAACTTCAACTTAATGTTTCTAAATGTTTTCATATTACTTTCTCCAGGTTGAAAAATAATATTAATACCAACTATACTTTTTACAATAATCCTATTAGCAAGGTTTCTGAAATTAAGGATTTGGGTGTCACACACGACGGCAAACTATTATTTAATAAACATATAGAATACATAGTTAGAAAAGCAGCTAAATCCTTAGGATTCATAATGAGGACTGTTGCTTGCTTCCGAACACTGAAGCCTATAAAGATTGTATATTGCTCCTTCGTTCGTAGTCAATTAGAGTACGCGTCACAAGTCTGGAATCCACAATACAAAACATATATTGCTCGGATCGAACAAATCCAAAAAAGATTCCTAAGATTTTTAGATTTTAAAGCACAACAAGTCTCATCCAACTACTATCATCGCTGTGAACGGTACCACTTTCTTCCATTGGAATACAGGAGATGCATAAACGACATATGTTTCCTAATGAAAATAGCCAGGGGATCTATTGACTGTCCTTTTCTTCTCTCAAAGTTATCGATGCGCACTAATCAACTAAGCTTTAGGCAAAGACCATTAATATGCACACCTTCAGCAAATACAAATTATAGAACAAACTCATTTTTGATACGTAGCTCTAATAGCTTTAACAAGTTACATGCAAATTTGGATATTGACTTATTTTGTACAAAAATAAACAAAGTTAAACACGTATTAACAAAAGAATATTTCTCAACTCTAAGTTGTTAAAGTCAGTTGAGATCGTAATAAGTAAACTTAATAGCAATATTGTAGATACGTTCAAAACATTTACTTAGACTTAAGCATAAACTATTAACTGTTTATAATCAACATAAGCAAGTCTAACTCCGTTACTCTACAATGGATTAAAGGACACAGTGGCTCTCTAGGTAATGACGCGGCAGATGAACTGGCGAAAAGGGGGTCAAACCAAGTGGTATTCGGACCTATTCCAATAGTACCACTACCTTTTTATCAGCTAAGATCATGGCTGCGTCGCAGAACACAAGAACAACACGCGCATCAATGGGCAAGTACTAGTGCATGTAGACAGTCCCGGGAAACAGTGCCACACCCGGACCGACGTCTGACGAGACGCCTTTTGTCTCTAGACAGGGCCTCTCTACGCACAATGGTGGGTATGATCACCGGACACTGCTCATTAAACAAACATTTATATGTTTTAGGTATTACCGACAGCCCCCTCTGCAGGGGATGCCTGTCGGCTGACGAAACAGCCTCCCACGTTGTCCTGGAATGCGAAGGAGTAGCTGCACAACGGGCTGAAACCCTCGGTACACCGGGGTCACTCCGAGAAGCCTGTGAAGGAACCAGGAAGATCCTGCGCTTCTGGAAGGAGTTGGGCTGGCTAGACTGCTAGCTGGCACATCACGCACAACGGCCCGACTTTATACGGGCTAAGTGCGGAAAAAGGAGCCCCACAACAGTAACAGTAACAGTAACGCGAGCAAAATACGCAACCTGCATATGCTATGAGGGCTGGGTTCCAAATCGTATTTATTAACACTGTATTGTGTTATGGATTCAAAAACTATCTTAATTCATCAAAAAACTAAAACAACCGACCGCTTACTAAATATCATCAGAACTCTTTATGAGTTATACATAAATACATGCATATATAGCATCACGCCTTTTTCCCTTTTAGGGGTAGGCAGGGGTATATCACACCCACATTTCACCAGATATGTTAGGTCCATGAATAGAGGGCAGGCCTTTTGCCATTTACCGTGCACATTTCTAGACTCCGGGTGCTAAATACAACCTAATATCACTTTGCTCCACCCATCAATCGAACCCGAGACCAACACTACAGTCGTACCGTAATACAACTACGCCACTCAGGCAGTCAGTTTGATTTGCGTTCTGAAACTAATAGTTGCATAGGAAATCTAATAGGAATTCAGTGCCGGATTAGCCCATAAGCAAATTAAGCAATTGCTTAGGGCATCACGTCTTGGGGGGCACCATAAACAAAAAAAAGTCTAGCACATAAAAGTACCTAAAGCTGTAATTGGCGTCAGGCAAACAACTGATCTCGATAAGATCAGTTCTTAAACTAAGCCATAACATATTTTCTAGAATATGCGTCAAACGTGTAGAGTCACCACCATAATTAGCTGAATAAATTCAAAATTTCAAATTGCCTACATAATTTTGTGTTCTTACTAATCTCTTTTTGCTTCAAAAAAATAAAATAAAAAAGATTTGCTTTACTTCATATACATATATACACACTCACGCCTGTTATCCCCGAAGGGGTAGGCAGGGGCGCACCTAGTGCACCCACTTTTCGCCGACATTCCGTCCCATGATATGATAGGGGGCTGGCCTATCGCCATATCGGGCACAAATTCCAGAGTCCGGACTGATACTGAATAGAAAAACTCAATATCACTTTGCCCAACCCGGGGATCGAACCCGAGACGCTACTGAGGCAGTCTTTACTTCATACGAAGAAAATGTTGTTTCAGTTTAACTTAACGCGTATAAAAGCTATTTGAAATTTTGATTTTGTACAGATATTTATGCTGCTGGCTCTACAACCGACTCCAGATTGAAATTTAATCGAGGGTAACGCTTGCCGCACACGTTCGGTTTCCTTATTAGGTTTCCTGATCAGGATTTCAGATTCGGAATTCCGAGTGACTAGCGCAAACGTCCTGTTTTTTGTACCAACACGTTCGGTTTCCTAATCAGGTTTCCTGATCAGGAATTCAGATTCAGGAGCGTCTGCGCCTTGTTGAACATTTTCTATGTAAGCGGAGCATTCAGGTTTCCGAATCTGAATTCCTGATCACGAAACCTAATCAGGAAACCGAAAGTGTGCGGCAAGCGTTAGAGATGAAGTTAACACTTACTTATCATAGAACACAGATATTGATTCCTGCCGGCCGTCATTTTGTCTTAATGCTCTCACTCATATAGTCAAAACACGATATTTGAAAACACCATGCGAAAGGTAGCGCTTACTGTAATATTTGTACTAGTGATAAAATTAGTCTATATCGCGTCGCTCCATTGTGATACCTAAATAAAAAAGCCGGCCAAATGCGAATTGGACTCGCGCAACGAGGGTTCTGTAAAATTTACGGTTACCGTAATTTTTACCCGACTGCGAAAGAAGGAGGGTTATGTTTTTCGAGTGTACCTATGTATGTAGGTATGTAAGTATGTATGCATGTACGTATATTTCTTTGGCACGGCCTAGAGCCTAAACGGCTTGTCGTATTTTTATGTGAGTGGTGTTAATAGACTCGTCTTAGCCGTGAGAGTGACACTGGGTACATCAACATTTTAAAAAATCAAAATTGAGAATTTTTGGCGGCAAAAGTAATCTAAAAAAAATAATATTTTTAAAATACATCGAGTGTGGTATCAAAATAAAGTATTATTAACGGATATTACGAATATATATTCAACTTATATGTTTTGTTGGAGTTTGTAATAAGAAATGCTAATAAATCACATCACACTTCACACTAATAGTATAAATGCGTAGTTTGTGTTAGTTTGTTACTTTTTCACGGTAAAACGGCTTAACAGGTTTGGCTGAAATTTGGCACATAGATCCTACTAATATTATAAAGGCGAAAGTTTGTAAGAATGCATGGATGTATGGATGTCTGGATGTTTGTTCCTCTTTCACGCAAAATCTACTACTAAAAGGATTTCGAAATAAATAAATGATAATAATCATGTTCTGGATTAACACATAGGCTACTTTTTATCCCGGGAAAACATAAAGCGGGACTTTTATCGCGGAAAAACTTTTTAACGTGGGCGGAGCCGCGGGCAAAAGCTAGTAGTCTATAAAAAAAGAAAACTAAAAAGTTGGAAATAAAAAGATATGTTGAAACAAACACAAAAAACCCGACCCGTCAGCGTCTGTGAAGACTGTCAACTAATATTATTCAAAAACAAAATAGAATATTCAAATATTCCTTTATCTGTGCTGTAAGGCGTTGCTTCGTGCCAAAATTCAAGTTTCTGAGTTCACGGGAAGTATCCTGTAAGCCATGATTCCCTTGCGCGTTTCCATAATTTGCGGAAATTTGTGGCATAAACGGCTGTATCTTTTGATTGCGTTGGCTTAGAAATTAGATTTTTTCACAGCTCCAAAGGACCGGAGACCTGAGTATTTTGTATAAATTTCAGCTTAATACCTCCACGCGTTCCTTAGAAAAAGGGTCTTGACAGACGCACGGACAGACGGACAACAAAGTGACCCTATAAGGGTTCCGTTCTTTCCTTTCGAGGTACGGAACCCTAATAATTTCATGAGTAAATAAAAGATTTTATTCCATTACGTTTGTACAAATATGTGAGCAGTATTCTCTACTGGTTTTCTTCCGCGTGATATGAATCGGTTACGATGATGGCTGATCAGCGACTATATAACCCCTAGACTCCTAATAACATGAGATCGGCTTCGGGCAACACATCTGACAAATAGATCCAATGTAGCTTACCATTCAAAATCTTCAAATCAGTTGCGACCACAACTGTGAGCTGTAAATACTTCCGTATTTGCGAATAAATAACTATTGTAATGAACCCGTGCACAATAAAATGGTGTGGTATAAATAGCCATAATTCAAATTTTCAGAAAAATGGCATTCCATTTCACAGGTAAGTCAATAACGACACGTAATCAATCACATTTTATTTACAATTTTACGGAGTTCACCTTAGACTGGCCATGTTGGGTGTCACGCGCCATCTTGTTATATTTGCATCTCTTTCCGACGAAAGTACTTTTTATATTTTCTATTTCGTTTAGTTTTTTAACATTAAAAGTAAGTGATACACCAAAAGGATTTGTCGATAGTTCTATCGATAAAATTAAAAATAAGAGAAACTATCGCCTGAATACTCAACTAATCAATTTATCTGAGGCCTATTTAATTTTAACAGGCTTCTTATTTTAAATGGTTAGTTCATAAGTAATAGTTAATTCATGTTAAAAATGATTAGGATATATTTTTGACTAGCGGTATCAGAAATAAATGTTATTAGGATAATTTTTTATTTTGTTTGTTGATTATAACGATTGTTTTGAGTTATTCTTTGTGCTATTCCTACAAGTCAGCTCAAATATTCTTGTTAATGTCGATGAGACTTACTAAGCGCCATCTGTCATTCGATAACATAAAGAGATTCGTTAAAATATTAATATGTTTAATAAATAATAATAATATTACTATAAAACTTTATTACATAAAAGTAATATCGATAAAAATATCGTGTTTTCATTTAACTCGTCCCATCCCTATGCCTATGTTTCCAAGGTTATATAATGCGATAAGGTGTTGGAAGAACCAATCATAATGGAGTACCCCGCTTCCTCAAACCTCAGGTAGTTGACAGAATTAATTTGAAGAGAAATATTGAACATTAGGAGTCTAGGGGTTATATAGTCGCTGTGGCTGATAGACGTCCGTGTGGTTACGACGTTATGGTGATGCTGTAATGTGATTGGTCGAGAAGACAGATGTTTGTCTGTTTGTGTTCGACCTAGTTTGCCATCTTCATCATTGTGAGAATCAGTCATATGTTTTTGAAATTTCGGAATCTATAGTTATCCTACTAATATTATAAGTACGAAAGTTTGTAAGAATGGATGTATGAATATTTGTTACCTATTCTTTCGCTCAAAAACTACTGGAGGGATTTCGATGAAATTTGGCACACGGGTAGATCATGTCCTAGATTAACACATACGCTATTTTATCCCGGGAAATATAAAGCGAGACTTTTATCTCGGAAAAACTTAATCACGCGGGCGAAGCCGTGGGCAAAAGCTAGTTTTAAATAACTATGTACTTTTATTAAATATGTAGGATTCATTTCAATTGGGTAATAAAATAAGCACAGCGATTAGCGGAATAGCGATTGAAAAATGCGTGCTGGGAACGTAACAATCCTCATGGGAGTAGTATAGTACATTAAATTAATATTACCTATATTATTTCATTCGCTCGTCGCGTCGCCGGTCGCAGGCGTGATTCGCTCGAGTCTCGCCGCGTCGCCGGTAGCCGTGGCCTACTTCATACATTTCCCTACATTTGTTTTGGTCGCTCGTCGGCCGTCGCTCGCCGGGCCGCAATCCGCATCCCGCGAGGCCGTGGCCAGGTGGTAAAGAGTGTTAAAGGCTTTATTTAGAGGAATGCGAAAAATCAATTTTACTTATTAATTTATAATACCTATAATGTTTTTGAAATTATATTGAAAAAGAGTTACAAATATGAAATATATAAAATTTTGACTGCCTCGGTGGCGTAGTGGTATTGCGTACGCATTACGAGTACGATTTGCGCGCTGAGGTCCTGGGTTCGAATCCCGGGTCGAGCCAAAAAAATTGTGACTGGGTTTTTCATCTTAAAATTTACTCAGTCGCAGCTCGGAGTCAGGAAGTTGGCGGTGTGATACCCCCGTGCCTCGGAAAGCACGTAAAGCCGTTGGTCCTGCGCCTGATCCCTCTCCGGTCATGTCGGATTGCCGTCTCACCGGACTATGAGAGTGAAGGAATAGCGAGTGCACCTGTGTATTGCGCACACACTTGTGCACTATAATATCTCCTGCGTACCTGGCTGATCTCCGTTGAGATTGGCCGCCGTGGCCGAAACTGGCTAGGAGAATTTCATATAAAATCCGACCGTCGAATTTAGACCAATAGATTTCTCAGTTCCCAGTTGGCGTCAAACACGACCCACATCGAGAACGGCACAGAAAGGCGAGTGCGACAGTGACGAACATAGTGCACACATTCAATGAGGTTCACGGTCATCCCAACCTCCTGCTACTGTATGTGATCCTTGTATTTGGAAGCGCCTTTTCGTGCAAATAGTGACGTAAAAACTCTCTACAAAATGGCGCTCGCAGAGGAAGGGGCTTAAATTATGTACTTTTAACCGACGTAAAAAAGAGTAGGTTATCAGTTCGACGTGTATTTTTTATTATTATTTTATTTGCCTTAAAAAAATAGAGTGCGTATTGTGTACTGAGTTGAATATTTTTTTCATGTTAATTATGATTGTTTATATTTCAGACGTCTTGGACTAAATTATTTTAAATAGTACTTACCTAGGTACTAATAATGAGAGATTCAGAAGCCGACGTTTACTACCACACTTCTACCACAGTATAAATATTACTATACTTCTACTGCTGCCTATACCGGGTGGAAGGGAAACGCTCTCGGAAACGAATACAGGTGATAGTATTGGTGATTCCTGACGTGATGGCACTAAAAAAATCGCGATCGCATTGTTACAATTTTAGTAGGATTTTCTCAAATTTCTGTACAGCTTCACGTATGGGTAGATAAATCAAACTATTATTCTGAAAAACATAGTAAAAAAGGTCAATATTTCAAAAAAATCGTAATGAAACACGTACATCAGCTGACGGGTTAACGACCGCGGGCCGGTCCCGGCGCAGCGCGGCGGCCGCCCAGTTCTTTGTACGCTTTACATTGCGCGCGCATGAATTACGGAAATACTAAAATCGTAAGTATTATCGCTTAGCTTTGCAAATGAATATAGTTTTTCGTTAATGTTATGGTTCTTCTCTCTTACCGTTCCGGTATAGAGAGCGTTTCCCTTCCACCCGGTATAAATCCAAATATGTATTTATAGAAACTAAATAACATTATGAACAAGTATTACACTCTTCTTTGCTTTATTGGATACCTATAACAGTTGCTGTTATTTAAAAATGTGAGATCATAAAGTAGGTTAGATTTGACTTTGCCAGTTTTTATCAGAATTAAATATATTTATAATAAATGTTGAATAACTTGATAAAATTACTGATGTAATGAAAACTGGCCAAGTCAAATCTAACCTACTATAAGATCTCACATTTTTAAATAACAGCAACTGTTATAGGTATCCAATAAAGCAAATAAATAGAGTTTAATACTTGTTCATAATGTTATTTGGTTTCTATAAATACATATTTGGATTTTGCATAAAACTTGGCACTCATTTAGATCTCCATTCTTTTTGCGGCGAAGCCCACAGCCAAGCATAATTTTTGTATTGAACTTGGCTCTCTTTTTTTACATTTATGTTTTTGGTGGGATAATTTATTATTTGTATGCATTGATGTATTAAAATCAAAACCAGGGCTTTTTACATTCGTTATATGTACTCGCTTATTAATGGCGCGCAATACTCTTACTGTGTTATGTGATCCTAGTAACTGGTAGCGTCTTTTGGTGCAATAGTGGCACAATTCCGAATAAAACCAACCAACAAAACACAAGCCAATTAATTCTCCCTTTTTAACCGACTTCAAAAAGGAGGTTCTGTATTCGATCGGTGTGTATGTAAATTTGTATGGCCGCGAGCTTCTCAAAAGCTACTGATCCGATTTGGATGTGGTTTTCGATATTCAAATGTATAGTTTTCAGGGAAGGTTACATAATATAATTTATGAAGATCTGATGAAGATTTTCGGTGATACACAATGGAACTCTTCAAAAGCTAACAACAGCAGATGACTCGCGAATTCTGAAATCGTATATCTTATCTATGATGTATTGTTTACACTATTCTATAATTAACTAACAAAAAAGCAATAAATAAAAACTTTTTAACAAAAAATAGACCGACTTTAAAACCACTGCAAACCAAAAATAATTTAACTTTATATTTGCTTAGTATATACGTATATTTGAAGTCGGTGCCTAATTTAAATTGAACAATGTTTTCGTATATTATAATATGATCTTGTATTTCGTTGGCTTAGCTGGCAATTTCAATTAGGCATCGACTCACACACGGGGTCACAACAATGTGCTAAATTAAACACAAAACTAAAGACGGACAGCCCCCTGGCGCCCGCCCGTGACCCCCGGTGGCCCATATTAGTCGTCTTTTACGACAGGCAGGGGATACCGTGGTGGAATTCTCCAAACGCCCCCAATCCACAGGACGGGAGACACCGGTCAGTCGTCCACCCAGCGCCTTCTTCGTCTCCTCTGGCGGCGCCGCGGCGGGAGGGATCATAGCGCTCCCGATCCCTCTCGGCACTCTCCTTCTGGGAGAGGACCACCTCGCAGAAGTTGGCCACCGCACGCCAGGCCTCCCGACTGCTGACCATGGAAGCGACCACGGCGGGCAGCGAGAGTTCTCCTCCGACGACTGCTCTGAGAGCGCTGCGCTGCTCATCCCAGGCTGGGAAAAACTCCAATGTGTGCTGGGCTGGGCCGTACGCAGCGGGGGTACATCATGTCCTGGATTAACATGTAGGCTACTTTTATCCTGGGAAAACTTAACACGGGACTTATTTATTGTCTGGTACATACTACGAGCATCACAATTGACATTTTTATTTTAAATTAATTTTCAATAATTCGCACCTTTAGGATGAAAACGACACAATTCAAAAAGATAGAAAATTGGGTTATCGTCATAAAATTACTTAAAACGAAGTACTCAATACGACAATAGTTCAAACATAGCCATATTCAAGCAAGAAAAGGGCAAAACTGTTATATCGGTCCCTTTTTTATTATATTTTTATAAATAAGGGACTAGTTTTTAGTCACTGAAAAATGACAATTCAATTTTCTATTTTTTGAATTGTGTCGTTTTCGTTCTAAAAGTGCGAATTATTCAATAAAATTTAAGAACTACAATTTAATTACTTTTTTTAGCATTAACACCATCTAGTGTTCAATGGCAAATGATCGTAGTTACATACGTATGTGTTGTTTGTAAACAGGAATTTTTCAGTGCGTTGTTCATAAATATTTTGCTTTAATTTAATTAAAGCAAGAACTATATGAAGAGTAATAAAAACACTATATCCGAGCTTCGTAAACAGCAAAAACTCGTCTTAAAATAAAACATTTAAAACGTTAAAATAAAAAAAAACATCATGTGACTTTAACACCATCTAACAGCACAACGGCTAAAACAGACTCAATAATATAGTACATTTTAATAACATTTTACATAATACCCATTTAACTGCCAATCTAGTAAAGATAAATTACAAAATAAAAGATATAATGGTTAAAGGTTTTCCTCTACTCGAGCTAAGCTCGGCATACTGAGCGCCCGCCCTGAGACCCTCAGGGTAAGGGTGGCCCAGTTTCCCCTTAACAGAAAATGGAGTCCCCTAGTACTTTGCTGACTATTGTTGTTGTGTGTATGGATGCCTGTTTCCGTATGATGTGTATGTTTATGTCTGAATTTAATTTTGTGCAGTATTTTTGTAGTGATTTCGCTACTACTCCAGTGGCTCCTACTACTATGGGAATGATTTCTGTAGATGTATTCCATAATCTGGCTATTTCTCGTTTAAGTGGGTGGTATTTACTTAATTTTTCAATTTCTTTTGCACCTATGTTGTAGTCTGATGGAACTGTGATATCTATGAAATATGTTCTATTTTCAGTTTTGTTAATATACAGTGTCATTTCAACATTGCGTTACTAAATGAAACCACATATTCAGCGTGACCTCTGCTAACATCGTGCAAAATATTATCCATGGGTAACGCATACTTTCGCCAATAATCCCGATTATAGTTTTATAGTTTTTTGATCACGCTGTGTTTTAGCGCGCTTGACTTTATTCAGTGAATCACGTCACAGCTGACGATGTTATTACAAAACCTATAGGATTAAGAAGGGCAACTCACAAATTCACTTGCAATACATTCACTCACATAGCTGCAGCAGTACCGCTATAGACGTGGAATTTGAAATAAAATAATTAAATTGCTACTAGAGCAGTCCCTACTCCCTAACTAATACGTTATAAATATCAACATGAAATAAAGAATTGTCATGTTTTAAGTGTTATGCTGTAAAGAAAAGTATTAATTCTTTAATACTAAACTTTGTTTTCGTTAATAAATAAGTTTACCTACCGAAATAGGTAGGTACTAAACAACTCGCAGTCGGGTTATTAAAAAAGTTACAGGATTTTAATGTATTGATATCATATTTTTTAGATTCCGTATGATATTTCAACGTTTATTTTAATTTTAACATCAATATTTCTGGACGTCATGCCTAAAATAGGTTTACGTAAATACTTTATACTACCAAACGCCTTATTATGCCTTCTGTACCTTCTAATCTCTAGCTACATTTTGTATCGCGTCAGAGTCGTTGATCTTGTTACTAACACATTGAAACTAACGTGCAAATACCAACATGTTGTATCTCTTTCGCACGCCATTCATTACAAACACGCACTCAAACACGCTGTGTTGCCAGTATAAACATTTTAACCGACAAGTTTGCTAAAATGACACAGCTTTTCAAAGAATCGGATATTAGTTTATTTATCACATGGATTTCTAACACACTTAAATAAGTGTATGAAATAATAAAATAACTAGGGTAATTATGCTAATGAAAAGTCTACTTAAACGAATACGCAGCAATATCTTTGTATTGTAAAAATAACATTACTTTAAGCAATAAAGCGTAGCAGAACTCTAACATAATTTAATTTCAATATGCATTGTGGTATGGTTTAAATACCATAGAACAATGTAAAACTAAAATTGCAAGATATTGCAGAATAAGGTAATAGTACCAAAGCTTGGTATCCCTGTGGGAGCACGTGTAACACGAACATCAGCTGGCGGGGCCAACGATCGCGCGCGCCAGCGGGCGCACGGCGCACTTGTCGGCATGTTCTTTGTATAGGGCTGCCATTACCTAAATTGCCGACGCCGGACAAACACAGCAAGAATCTCGGACATTTGGGCGAAATATGGGTTTATTCCCGGACACCTCTGACAGAGTACCCCAGTATCTCCGCACCGCAATAACAATCGCAATTTTTAATAGTTCCTGCCTGAGTAATAATACCTAAAACTGGCGTTATTTACTAACCACTTATAAAGTGACTCGACCAAGTGCATAAAAATCCTTCTAAATACCTATGTTTTACCTACTTACAATAATTTTGGTCATTAGTCAATTGAATATCCTGGTTATCTTAAATTAAATTCAGTCATTACTCACTATTGGAAGCTTTAGTATACGTACGTAAATGTAACTTATTCTTGACAAAAGTGTGCGTGTATTCTATGAAGTGGTAAAAATTAAACGTTTTTTACCCTACTAGTAAATTACGACAATTCCAGGTAATAGCAATAAGTACAAGACGTGATATTTATCAAAATGTGTAACGTGTCGAAATACATCGAGATTCGCGGTCCGGGATTCGTGGACTTTATGCCTATGGCCCCGCACTGGCTCCTTCAGGCGCATGCGCCGCGGGAAAGCGGGGGACGGCGCGCGCGTCGCCCGCCAGTCGCGACTTGGCCACAGTACTCGGCACTTGTCATTTTGCCAGCGGCCACTCGCCCGGCAGCAACACGACGTGGCGTATGTTGATTTATGTACCGAATGTTAGGCCGATGCGCCCTATGTACTTACTCATAACTATTGTAATTTTATTATTATATCGTTTTGTATCGATCCGAGTGACCTTGCGTTTGACATCGCTTCGGGAGACGCGAGCCATGTGTAGGTTTTTAGTTTAGTCCTTTCTCGGCTTTTATGCGCACACGATCAAATGTTCTCTAATTGTAATTATTATTCTATTGTGTTAATTTTTAAGTTTTTGTTGTGGTAAACTATGATTTATATTTACAAAGCTCGTGAATAAAGTGTTAATGTTTCCGAGAAGGTCGTTGAAATGTCTTTTGTACTTTTAGGGATTACTGAGTAAATGTTCAAAATTCCAATTTTCCAGAACCTCGCTGACACTCGTATCATAACGGTAGCATCATAGTCGGTTTCACGAAATCGATCGACGAATTTGACGACTTGAGCATGCGATTCTTGCTGATGTATCGTGTGATAGTTGATAGAATCTTAGGGTTGTGAGGCTTTTTGATAAGCTACGTGCGGTGTACGGACTGTGACCATTATCGAAGATGCCACAATGATTTCAGTCTTCTAAAGGAGACATAACTGGCTCTGACAGAATCTAGTAAGTGACTGTTTAGATTGACCTATGTGACCTGACACACAAGCATTGGTAATAATAGCGACCTCATCTTTTCGGTTTGGAATAAAGCTTCTTGGTTACGATGGCGCGATGTGACAGCTTATCGTTGCGCTCCGTGTGTGCATCTCTTGTTCGCGTGTGCGTGAGCATATTATCAATGAAACACACAGATCTCAGTGCGATGTTGACGCTCCGACGATTTCTCGTTTACTAGTAGTGGCAATAGGATGTCTAAAATTAAAAGACCTTTTTGTTATTTATTTTGTTTGAAAAATGTACTTCTTTATTTTACACTTATGGTTAAATTAATTAACTGCATGGTGTTTCTTTCAAATTGATTTTATCGCAGTTAAATTTATGTATTCGGTTACAAAATGACCCTGTATATTATATCCGGCCTATTGTGTACAATTGTATTATCTGTTTGGACTGGTATCTCCCACATTAGTTTTGCGTTATCATTCTCTTTAACCTGAGGTTGCGTCAAGTTTACTTGCCACCACAGGTTTGAGACCGGAAATTTGTGTTTTTAGCTATGGCCCAGAAAATATATTGTTGTGTCGTTTTGTGTAGTAAGTGCCCGCAAGATTTTCACAGCCGGAGGCAATATGCTGCGTGGTCTCGTCTTTTACTAAACATAGCCGACATTTACCGTCTACTGCTCTTTTTAATATGTCCCGCTCATGTTGTTTAGTCATAACTGCTTGGTCCTGATTTGCGAATATGGCTGACTCTAATGCTGGAGATACCTGTTGTTTTTTAAGCCACCGAAAAGATTGTGCTTTATCTATATTTTCTTTTTCTAAAACGGATTTATAAAACTGTTGTAATGGAAAAGGATTGAATGTAGACGTGTTGTTGGTTTTAGGTTCTTTATTAGACTGTCTGACAACTCACTTTATAATGCATCTTATATCTACTTATATACTAGACACATACCACACTACACTGTCCATGCAAAGGTTTTGACTTTATTTTCTGTACTCTTGTTTTAACTATTGCGTGTATGATTTCTTTATCTGTATATTGTTCATTTTTTCTTAACTTTTTCCTATTTCCTCTAAATAAAATTGCGATTCTTTTGTTATAGAGTGCTTGTATTTATTTCTATCGTGTTCCAATATGGCTCCTAATATATAATACTTGTTTGTTCCTAGGTACGATTCGTATTTAATTATTTGTGTCTTGTGTAGTGTTTCTAAACTGGTCAGGCCTCTTCCTCCTTCATCTATTGGTAAGTACAACCTTTCCACGTCTGCTTTCTGTTGGTGTGCTTTATTCATTGCTAATAACTTCCTAGTTTTTATGTCTATTTTCTTTAAATCTATTGTTTTAAAATTGATAATTCCAAAAATATACAGAAAAACCGGTATTGCGTGGATGTTAATCGCTTTTAAAAGATTTCGTGCATTGAGATATGAAACTGCTAGATTTTTTACTCTTCGGAAATATTCCCTTTGTATCTGTTGCCTGACTTTTCCGTGATCTATATTTCCTGCTTCATTAATCCCTAAATATTTATATTGCTGATCTATTTGTAAATGTCTAAATTCTTGTCCGCTTAGTAGAATATGTCCCTCCCCTTGATGTTCTTTTCTTCTTCCTGCTACCAAATGCAAAATATTGCATTTGTTAAGCCCGAACTCCATTCCTACGTCCCGGGTAAATATTTCTGTGCTGTTTATTAGGACTTTTAGATTAGTTTTACTGTTTGCATAAATTTTTAGGTCTTCCATGTATAGCAAATGATTTATTGTGGTATGTCTCGGTATCCTTTGAGTTCATATTTATTGAGAATTTGGGAAATGGGGTAAATGCCTAGACAGAATAGTAGAGGAGATAATGAGTCTCCTTGAAATATTCCACGTTGGATATATATGGGGTCGGTGGTTAAACACGCGTTAGCACCGCGGGCTGTCATGATCACATTCCACGTGGGCATGGCTATCTCTAGAAACCTTCGGATAACAGGTGGACATTTGTAAAGATCTAGTACTTTGAGTAGCCACTCATGCAACATGCTAGCAAAAGCCTTTCGATAGTCGACCCATGCCATACTAAGATTTTTTTGGCATTTATGTGCATCTTCAAGTATGGCCTTGTTGATCATGAGATGATCTTTGCAGCCCCGTACCCGTCGCCTGCAACCTCTTTGTTCTAGCGCTAGAATGTTATTTTTATCGCAATGGACGTGGAGTTCGTTAGCCATAATAGATGTTAGTATTTTATCCATAGTTGGTAAACATGCTATGGGGCGCCAGTTCTAAGGGTCCTGGGTGTCATCGCTTTTAGGTAATAATATGACCTGACCTGTTGTAAACCAATTATCGATGGGTTCTAATCCTTTAATCGTCCTGTAAAATAGCTGGGCGATGTGTTTATGAGTGCTCGTGAAATATTTAAGATAGTAATTTTGAATTTTGTCTATACCTGGTGTTTTCCAGTTCTGGATTTTTCTAACAGTGTCCCTTACTTTCTCTATATCTATATCTTCGAACTGGTGCGTCTCAATATTTTCAGTTGATGTTTCTATTTCAGTTATCCATATTGCCTCTGTGTTATATGGTATAGGGTTAGTTAGTATGTTCGTCCAGAAATTTTGTATATCCTCTTTTACTGGAATGTGAGTGGGGTTGTGGTGTATGTTATTGAGTGACCTATAAAATTTGTGTTGATTCTATGCAAATAGTTTGTTTTGTGTTTTCCTATCGTTAATCTCCTCGTACCTGCGTAACAGGGAGATTACGCAGGTAAAGCTAAAGCTTTGACTTTTTGTTTCAGTATTTCAATTGTGTTATTTAATTCTACCTAGTTAGTGATTTTGTATAGTGTGCGTTTAACGTTTATCATTCTTCTGCTATTGGCGCCTCCTTTAATCTCTACTAATCTTCCCAGTTCTTTTCTAAAATCTTCGATTTTTCGTTTTATTCTTTTTTTCCACGGTGGATCTTGTTTTGGTTTTTCTACAGTTGGTGGCGCGTACGGGGATTGTTGGTTTGTGGTAATTAATGTTTTTGCAGCTACATAAATGACATCGTTAATTTCGCGCAATGACGTATGTGTTGCTAAAAGGTTTGGTAAGTATGCATTTATTGAGTTTAAGTTAAATATGAACTGTTTACTAAAACTCGGTTAAGGTAAAAACTTTCTATGCTCTATGGGTGTTTCTCTTACTTCCGACAGTACCTGCAACAGTTCCATTATAATTATGTCTTGATCTTCGTTCACTACGATTTCCTGTATCTCAGTTTCAAAAGTGGGAATTGTGTTTGTGTCTTGCGTGTTTAATTGGGTTTGTTCGAGAGTGAGTGTCTGCTGTATATTATTACATATATCATCGGTATGTTGCAGGGTAAATTGTTCTGGCGAGAACACAGAAGCTTGTGTGATTGTTGTTGTTGGTGCAAGTATGTCTTGAGTGATTCTGGGTTGTGAAATCATTTGGGGAGCGTTGCGAGATTGCGTGTTCGGTGAAGGGTGTGCCTGCTCAGCTTTTCTTTTAATATGTTCCAACACCTCTGTAGAGATACACATTCGTGACAATACACAGCGCGCTTGATTAGAAAGTGTTACCTGTAAATTTTTTACATTTTGGATTATTTGGGTTTCTATTTTTAAATATTTCTTCCAGTCTCTTTATGTAGCCAGACCCTCCAGCCTTGGTTTTATAATAACAAAACATGAGTTCTTCTAATTCGTTGTTTGACCACTTTTGTCTAGCATCTTTTGTTGTTACTGTGGTCGATGCGGATGTACCGGCAGAGCTCGCGGGAGACGCCTCCCTACTCTGCAAAGTATCACCCGTAGAATCTTCGGCTGTAACATCTAGGGACCTACCCCGAACCCCCCTGTCTTTAACTCCCGACCAGCCGGTGCGTCGAGAGTCACTGACTAGCATTCTGCCACGCCCGACACCATCCATGGACGTGCTCCGGCGATCGCCCCCGGACAGCGACCCAATACGTTTACTATTTGAATTTGTATCCATATTTAATGGGTTACCTTGACCTTGTTAGCCGTGTCTGTTGGTCGACTCGGGCGTAAGGTAGGATTTCGGGGGGCTAAAAGATATTATTATAATATTGATATTATAGCTAAGAGAAACTATAATATATATCGACGCAGTCGTCTCTGGCAGGCGGCGGCGTTTTTATTTCTTTTACGTTATGTGTGCCTGGTAGTCAGTAGCGCCTTTTGGTGCAATAGTGTTAGTGTCTCTTTGTTGGGCACCGCTTGGTCGATTGCGACCATGACGTCTCCTGTCAACAAGCGAAAATCTACCTTATAGGCAGCCAAATAAATTTCAGTTATTTGACACTTTAACTCAAATAAGGTCATTTCAATTAATTACATGGTGCACTTTGCCTCTTGTAGTTTCTCTATTTTTTGTTTGTATGTTATTATTAAAAATACCTTTGGGATTTTAATATCATGTTTAGCAGTACGCATTACAAAATAATATAAATACTATTTTCGTTTGTATTAAATAAATTATTATTTCTCCTTGTGCTTTTTTTACCCCACATTTTTTTAAATTTACCCATCTAGCGAGCAGAATTAGTGTAAAAGAGCTACAATGCCATCTGGTAGCGAGATACAGTAAGCGTAAAACTCCTATTATATTATGTTATCCTAATGAAAAGGATAGAAATTTCGTGGAATACTGTCCGTAACTCGGACTCAATCGATCTTTTTTCCCGATTACGGCGAAGGTATTCCGTATTATTTATAAGTTTATTTTATTTTCTATTTCATCTATCCTCCTCTCGTATCATCGGGACAAAGCCCTACAAATTGTTATTGGTAAATAATATTAATATACAATTAGGGAATCCATAGTTTAATTTAATCCTATTCCTATATCTTCTTACTTTATTTAGGACCCTAAATAATAAATAATTAATGTAAATTAATAAATAATAGTGAAAAAAAAAAACTAAAAAACACTTTTATAGAAAATCCTACTAAAAATAGAAAATATTTTGAATAAATTTGAATTAAGAATAGTGATAATAAGAAAAAAAATATATTTTATTGTAAAAAAAAAGCGTACTATTGGCTAACAGATGTCACTAATAAATACATAAGTTTTGGTGATGAGAAATTGATAAAATAATACTTACTAGTGGACTAATTAATTATAAATTATTACTCAATTATGCCCTGTTACAACGTACAACATTAATAAATAATAATAATAATAATATAAAAAGTAGCCTATAGCACTCAGGAGTAAAGTAGCTTTCTATTAGTGAAAGAATTTTCAAAATTGGTTCAGTAGTTCCTGAGATTAGCGCGTTCAAACAAACAAACTCTTCAGCTTTATAATATTAGTAAAGATTACAACACTCATCATTATAAATAAATAAAATAAAAAAAGCCTTATATTTCTTGCCAATTAAATTAGGTACATATTACTTAACAAAGTTAAAAATAAAGTACATTATATTAGTCAAAATTTGATATGTAATAAATTATAAATCAATATTAACATTTTGTGGAAATATTCAATGAATTGTAATTAATTAACATTTTTTTAAATTGTTTTAATTAATCTTAGGTATTTAATGAATGAGCAAGAACCCCTTCTAAGGTGAAGGCTTCACCCTCCTCCAGAGATTGCCATGCGTCCCTGTTTCCTGTTATTTTTACCCAGTCTCTACCAGCTACGTGCGTTATGTCGTCTGCCCATCGTATTTGTGACCTGTCTCTCTTTCTGTAGCCGGCTGGTACTGGCCACACTGTGGCCCGTATAGTCCATCTGTGAGTTTTGGCGGGAACTTGGTAGTGTCATGAGGTGCTCTTGTTTTAATTCATTATTTTGGTGATACTTAGTGTTATGTTGCATAATTATGGTGGTATATTATCCAATATAGTTCTATTAAAGGGCTCAAATGAAGTGAATTGAAATAACTGTGCTAATCAAGTGTTTTCTTTGTTGCCGCCAAAACTCCTCGATAAAGTCTTGGTAAGGTAGCCACTGCTTTACTTCGACATAGTAGTTAGGAGCTAGGACTGAGGATAAAAATGTATGAAAGACGGGCTCAATGGACTAGTCTCCAGAGCCGTAATATCTAAATAAAAAATAAAAAATATAGTCCATCTGTCGTCATTCATCCTGGCTACATGGCCTGCCCATCTCCATTTTAATTTCTGAGCGTAATTTAGGGCATCAATAATATCTGTTTTCTCCAGCTGTATGGGAGATGTTTGTAGAGGGGCTCATCCTAGTTGCTATATGCTAGATGTCTCCATCGTGTGATTTTTGTTTGGGGTTATCTAGAAGCGCCTTTTGGTGGAGTAGTGTGGCTTAACTCGCTCCATAGAGAAAAGAAAAGGCTTATTAGAGACGCTCGAATGGCGCATTTTTCGTTCATGGAGGCGTGCTTTGATTGCTAGTTAACTTTTCTTACTGCTTGCAATTTGCATGCGCATTTTTCTTGTGTAAATTATGATTAATCAAAAGAAATAAATTAATGGAGTTAATCTTTAAAATTTCAATGTATAATATTTTTTTATTAATTTAGCCTTTTTTTGTTTAGATTATAGATTTAGCTTAAGCAATTATTATATTACTGTGTACTTAATAATATATTATAAGCGTAACAATTATAATTAACAAAGAAAAGATTTCAAACTCTTCTCCGATGTTCTTTCTTCAATCTTTTCACATAAAATTAATTTATAAATTAACCAACCGAGACTCATTTTACTTAATTAAATTCTTGCTTGACAGCTAGCTGCAGCGGATTCGATTTCTTCAACACTTTTCCCTTTAGTCTCGGGTAGGAATACCAGGCTGACAAGGGCGCCGAGAAGGTTGATACCCGCGAACATGTAGAACGTCCAATGCGTGCCGAGTGCGGCGGACATTGGCGCGAACGCAGCCAATTGGACGAATGACATGAACCATGAGTACGTCACCACGAAGCCTAGCACTTTGGCGCGAATCTGCATTGCAAACCAATTTATAGTTTTATCACTTTGATCATAAAACTTATTTTACAATCTATACTAATATTATAAAGCTGAAGAGTTTGTTTGTTTGTTTGTTTGAACGCGCTAATCTCAGGAACTACTGGTTCGAATTGAAAAATTATTTTTGTGTTGAATAGACCATTTATCGAGGAAGGCTTTAGGCTATATAACATCACGATGCAACTATTAGAGGCGAAGAAATAATGGAAAATGTGAAAAAAACGGGGAAAATTATTCATCCTTGAGGGCTTCCATTGCGTGCGCTGCGAAAACGGTTCAAGATACCAAAAATATATGTATGAAAGAATTATTCCTCTTAAAATGATCTAAAAAAATGTCCGCGACAGTATATGTCTATCTTTTAAGATTAACTCACTAGAACCGTTTTTATGTTAATCAAATTTGGTCGAAATTAATGCATTATTTATTAAGAGTTGTATCAACGTAATAATATTAATCTTTATCCAAATAAATGTGTTGGATAGAGTGATTCAACGGGAAGGGTTTTATGTACTTTTAGCCCGGAAAAACTTATTAACACGGGTGAAGCCGTGGGCAAAAGCTAGTACTAAATAAAAGAGATCTGCAAATTAAATCGATATTGTGAGTTCATCAGCTTTGCATGAATATAGTGCCTAAACACACTGAAATAAAGTATACTTTACAGTGAATAATATCAATTATCAGCCCGAGTTCATTTACGACCGATCTCATTAACTTGCTTATAGATAACAAACAGTTAAAATACTTCTTATTTGTGGTTGTCTGTGTTTCTAAAAACTAAGATAGACTAGAAATGATATTGAAACAACATTAAGAGTTAGTGTAACGTTTACTGTTGAGTTAGATATCAAACTCCAGTTAAATCTTAGTGAGACCGGCTGTTAAAAGTTTTAGGGTCTGTTTATACTGGTCCCTGATAAACCGGTTAACTAGGGCTGCCATCATTTAAATTGCCGACGCCGGATATACACGGCAAAAAATCCCGGACATTTGGGCGAAATATGGGTTTTTCCCCGGACACATCTGAAAAAATATTTTGCTGTGCCTTCTTGAATGCGGGTTATTATGAATGAGTTTTTAACTAAGGTTTATTTCAATTTATCGCTTATCTATAAGAAAATTGATTACCCATGACAAGTGATTAACATATTTAAGTCGGGAAGACGCGTGCACAGGAATACCACTCAGGGCTTTGTTAATGAACTACTGGGGCTTAGTATCAGGACAGTGACTCACATGGCGTCTTATTTGTATAAAATTCTTATCCAACTCACCTGGAAGTTGAACATCTCTGTTATAATTATGTACGGTATTGGAGATATTCCAGCTGCGTACGCGCAGAGGGACAGTATAATAGCCAGGATCGGCAACCAGACCGGCACCATACCCCCCAGAAGGAGACAGGAAGCTACAGTTACCAGGGAGGCAGCAGCTACTAAGAATGCCGTTGAAAGGATGACCTGAGGAAAAAATCGTTAGATGCCAAGCAACCTAAGTTAAATTTTTACATTTCAGATAAATTAAATTAAATAAATTTACATACTTTGAACAGTTATTTAGCATAAAAAGAAGTACTCTTATATTACGTAAAATTCTAATTTCTGATGTGTACTACGATTCATATCCAGTTCCTTGGTCGTGCAATCTGATTTAGTATTTTTACATAATTGGCAAGAGTTTGCTGTATAATATTAACTACAAGTCGTTACCTCGTTATATTTTTTATAATGGACAAGCAAATGGATCACATTATAGTAAGCGAGCTTCTTCTTCAACCTTTAAGTGTACCTACTGGTGAACATAGGCCTGCCGCAAAGATTTTCATACTAGCCTGTTAGAAGCAGCCTGCATACATCGGGTTCCTGCAACCTTTACGAGGTCGTCTGTCTTGTAAGCGATCATCGGCCCCCATCAGCATTTACAATAGAACAATCGTCGCTATAGAAGAACTGTTAATGTATGTTGGGCTAAGTTGAATACTCCTACCTTCCTGCCTACTCTCTCAACGCACGCCATTGACAAAAAGGACCCGAGCAGCAGAACCGCAGGGAAGCTTAGCGACTGCAGCTCCGGGCTGACGTCAACGACCGATGTGGACAGAATGGTGGCTGCGTGGGTTACTATAGCGAAGTTACCGTTGCACGCAGATGTAGACATAATGACCATGCTGAGGATGAAACCGCGGCGCCACGCTTTGTTTTTCACTAAAAAGATTAAAGTTCAATGTAAAATTACGCCTTTTCCATTCAGGCGTAGATAAAGATGTAACATTGATCCTTTCCTAGCCGAATTTCGGCCACAGCGGCCTATCTCAACGGAGATAAGCCATATACGCAAGAGACATTATAGTGCACAAGTGTGTGGGCAATACGCAAGTGCACACGGTATTCTTGAACGCTCATAGTGCGGTGAGACGGCAATCCGACATGACCGGAGAGAGATCAGGCGCAGGATCAACGCCTTTACGGGCTTGCCAAGACATGGGGGTGTCACACCGCCAACTTATTGACTCCGAGCTGCGACTGAGTATTTTTTAAGATGTAAAAACCCAGTCACAATCTTTTTGCCCGACCCGGGATTCAAACCCCCGAGCTCCTGACCTCAGCGCGGTAATCGTACACAAACCGCGTACGCGATACAATTACACCACCGAGGCAGTCAGGTGTAACATCTACAAACCACTAGCTATATTAGGTTCCAACTTCCATGTAGCCTATTGTCATTTAGCTCCATGCTGATAAGGAATAGAAATACCCTTTATCAATTTGCTCGACCCGGAGATCGAACCCGAATATCTCTCGATCTCAGCACGGCAATCTACAGAGACAGTTAATTTTAAAACTTTCGATTTATGCGACTGGATAGCTTATATCATCAATTCTTACTTTACTAACATTATTGATACTTACATATACTCATGTAAGAGATTTTCGGTAAAGACTTGCAGTATGCTTCCTCATTGCGCATTGAATTTACCTCATTCTGTACCTCTTTATCGTTCATGTCTAGGCCTCGGAGGAGTGCCACTGTTAACATGGCCTTCTAAAAAGAAACAGTAGTAGTATACACTTAGAGATGATTGTTCAATAATAAGAAAGCTGATTCACCCATCTAATAAATTTTAACCTCACTTCATTCCTAGTGAATTGTACATAGAATTGACTAATAATTAAACTGGAAAATTCACTTAAAATTTGCTACCATCTTGATAGCAAATTAAAGCAGTAAATATAGCAGCTGGTTTCATAAGTCCTAATACATAAATAATAATTATTAATAAGTAAATGCTACTTGTCCCATATATGTATAAGCCGACCAAATACAAAAGACGCACTGCTCCCAAATAAATGGCAATAAAAGCAGTCTTATCTTAGCTATTCTCTATCTCTACATTAGCTGTTTATGCCATAATTTTAATTAGCAGCACCGATTTTCTTACCTCAACCATCCCCTTTTTCACCAGGAACGCAGGAGATTCAGGAGCCTTTAGCATAAAAACTATCGTGACTATAGGAACAGTCAACGCAATCCACAACACAGTCCGGTATGCCAAATGCGACCCTAGAGCGTACATGGTTAGTACTCCCACATTCTGCATGAGTATTAGCAGAGAGCCAAGGATTCCGCGCATGTCGTCCTGGCTAATTTCTTTTACGTACATAGGTATGACATTAAAACACCCCCCTGCAGGCAACCCGCAGATTATCCTGGCTATTAGCAAGCCTGTTTTCGATGGAAAGTACATTTTTATGATCCAACTTAGCTGAAAAAAGGAAAAATCAATGAGGAAATAATTTTATTGTATTGTTCATTTGACACATCAGTTTAACACTAAAGTTTTAATACTGAAAATGTTATGTAGTGCCTGCCTAAGTAATATTACTTATATATAGGTTTAGCTAAGACAATAATAGCGCTATGGATCGCTACAGTGATTTAGATTTTTTTTGTAGCGAGAATGGCTGTTCTCGCAGGTGAAGCCACGAGCAACAACTAGTTTGTCTATAAAATCATACCGTGTTATGATGAATAAATAATATTAATTAACTTTATTGTATAATGCTAACACTTTATTATAAAATATTATAATTTAACCATTAATCAGATTTACCTGAAATTAAAACGAAGACTTCATTGTTAATAAATCCGCTGTCACTCACTCACTCATTCCGCTGGTGAAGGCCGACATTGTCGACAAATGAATGTCACATTTAGCAGACAAATACCAGGGCGACATAAATACAAAGAGCTCACCGCTTGCAGTAACGCAATGGACATCACGCCCACCCGCCTTCCGTAGGCGTCAGCTATGTACGCGTAGCCGACCACGCCGAATATGGCCGACAGACACATCATACTCGCTATCAGCGATATTTCCTCGTCCAATAACGGCACATTGGTCGGCGATAACGCGGACTTGAGCAC
This sequence comes from Lapara coniferarum, assembly GCA_949316025.1. Lineage (NCBI taxonomy): Eukaryota > Metazoa > Arthropoda > Insecta > Lepidoptera > Sphingidae > Lapara > Lapara coniferarum. The sequence goes on from OX438926.1 coordinate 35,279,016, forward strand.
TTTGGTCATCGGCGATATCCAACCGGCCTGCAGTCCATATGTCAGCAATGTGGTGTTGGCTAGAAATAACTCTTTAATGTTTATGCGATCCCAGGATATCCGTGTTTTGTTTTATTTATTTAAATTGTTTAATTTTGGCAATACCTAATATGGCTACCGTCCATTGCACATAGGTGTGACCGCATTTTGTTTTTGTACATTCACTTTTTTTCACCATTTTATTTTGTTATGAATCAATTTTGTTTTGTACTCGACACGCCATTTCAATAATAAATATATAAACCGTTTTCATTTATCGTTTATATAATAATAAGAAACTAATTTTAGTATTGTTATTGTTAAACATTATTTTACTTTTGTTGTTTGTTATTGTTTGGTGTTATCAGGGCTGCTACTTCGGAGTGTATTTATATTATGGGGTGCTATTCGTTGAGATTCTTTTTATCTTGAACTTTAGTTCAACCTAATGAGAAATAATCCAACTCTATTATTCTAAAAAGATTTCTATTAATTGCCTTTTCTATACCAATATTATGACAAAGGATTTAATTGTTGGTTTGCATTGAATAGGCTCCGAAACTACTGGACCGATTTGAAAAATTCTTTCACCAATATAAAGCTACATTATCAGCGAATAACATAGGCAGTAGCCTATCCCACCATCCTACCTAGCCTATAAAAAGTATTTTATCCTGGGGAAATATAAAGCGGGACTTTTATCCCGGAAAAACTCATTTACGCGGGCACAGCTGCGAGCAGAAGTCTAGCCTATAATAATCATAAATGAAAGTTGGTGATGGTTGAGACCCAGGACCCAAGCCCAGAATCAAATTATAGGCCAGACACATTGGCTAATCTATAATACATATTACATACAATGTAATAAAATTGTAATAAACATCTGCCAATGCTGACATATTATTAACCTTCCTCTTGGACCACTCTATCTATTAAAAAAAAAAGCATTAAAATCCGTTGCGTAGTTTTAAAGATCTATGCGTACATATAGGGACAGACAGACGGGAAGCGACTTTGTTTTATACTATGTAGTGACTAGCTTTTGCGCGCAGCTCCGCCCACGTTTTCCCGGGATAAAGTGCCTATGTCTTTCCCAGGATCTCAATCTATCTCCATGACATATTTAATTGAAATTGGTTCAGTAGTTCCCCTTCAAAGAAACTCCCAAAATTTACCCTTTTTATAATATAAGTATAGGTAATATTGGTACGGATGTAAAATATTAATTAACAAACTAACATAATATAAATGTCAATATTTTGCGATCCAACCCTGATAGTACTAAAAATGGTTGGGATTATTACAACATGACAAATTAATACTAAAAACATTTCCATTGCATCTGTCTGTTATTTTTGTTTGCTGCGACTTCTGATTGCGATAATAGTACAGTTGCAGCTATAAGCAATAATTTAAAATCTCAAACATTAGTTCGATTTTAAAGATAATGCATTTTATAAGGCGGACTTTAGACTTGAGAGGTGAAGGTTGACACAATGCATCCCAGTCCCCACGTTTTTTTTTACAATAAAATAATTTTCTAATTTACACTATTCTTAATTCGAATTTATTCTCTATTTTTTAGTTGAATTTTCTTACAAAGCGTGCTTTTTTAGTTTTTTTTTAACTTTTATTTATTATTTACTAGCGGCCCGCCCTGGCTTCGCTCAGGTAGCAATGCATATTACATACAAAATATTTATGTTATATACACATAAGCCTTCCTCCCGAATCACTCTATCTATTAAATAAAACGGCATCAAAATCCGTTGCGTAGTTTTAAAGATTTAAGCATACATAGGGACATAAGGACAGATAGCGGGAAGCGACTTTGTTTTATACTATGTAGAGATATAAATCTTTATGGAGGCCTACGTTCGCAGTGGAGTTTCATGTGGTTGATGATGATGAGAATGATTTAACCTTCTGATCGTGGCTCTCTCTGCTTTAATTGACGTAGTCTACAGCAATCAACTTAAAATTATGCTGCAATCTGCATTATCTGTTTAGTTTTCTTTTAAGACAAAATATACAGAAAATTTCTTTCAAAACTATGGCTGGAATATAATTTACCTATTCATGCTAACTGTATCAGTTACGCACGACACGACTGGTTATCAATGTTGTCATTGAAATACGATAACACCAGAGGTCGGTCCTATTCTTATAATCACTACATAGTATAAAACAAAGTCGCTTCCCGCTGTCTGTTCCTATGTCCCTATGTATGCTTAGATCTTTAAAACTGCGCAATGGATTTTGATGCGGTTTTTTTAATAGATAGAGTGATTCAACAGGAAGGTTTATATGTATAATACATGCATAATGTAGTACAGGAACACTGATAATTTTAGAGGGTTCTAATGTGATGTCGTAAATGAACACATTTCTTTGCGCCTACATTGCAAACGCTGGCTAAACCCTAGGAGATAGATCAAAATAATGTACTACAGTATTGTACACTTTAAAAAAGTCCGCGATGGTATATGTCTATCTCTTAGGGATAACCCACAATAACCATTTTTTATCCTTTACTTTTTACGAGAAATAATGCCTTATTTACGAAGCGATTTTATACAATACAACATTAACCTTATCCAATTAAATACCTTAAATACATTGTCCAATTAATATAGATCAATATAGCCCTTTGCAGCATGTAAATTAAAAAAATATTTTCGAAGATATTACAGATTTAAAATGCAGGGACGGCGCGGCCGGCGGATGCCTATAAATAGCGCGTCGTAGGCCACGCTTCTCGAAAATATATGGTTTATGCTAATATTATAAAGAGGAAAAATTTGATTGTTTGTTTGTTTTTAATGGATAACCTCCAAAAGTTCTGGACCGATTTTGAAAATTCTTTCACAAATAGGAAGATACATTACTCCTGAGTGTTATAGGCTACTTTTTATCCCGGAAAAATTCAAACCAAGACTTTTATCCTGGTTTTCCCGAGAAAAAAATCTCGCGCGTGGAGCTTTCACGGCCAGTCTACTACACTAATTTGGATGAAATTTGATAGGGAGATAGTTTAAGACCCTGGGACGGACCTACGCTATATCTTATTACGGGAAAAAATAAACCGGGACTTTCATTCCGGAAAATCTTTTTCTGCGTGTGGAACCTTCATAAGAAAATAAGTAGGTATGGAGATAGTTTGAGATCCAGAGGAGGACATAGGCTACTTGATCCCGGAAGAACATAAACAGGCAAATTTATCTCGGATTTTTTTTCTCGCGAGTGTAGCCGTCCCGGTCAAACCACTGAACTGATTGCGATGAAATTTGAAAGAGAAATAGTTTAAGACCCTGGGAAGGACCTTTGCTGCTTCTTATCTCAGAAAAACATAACCCGAGACTTTTATCCCGGCAAATATTTTCTTGTGGAACTACGAGAGAATACGTATGAAGATAGTTTGAGATCCAGGGAAGGACAGACTATTTTTTATCTTTTTATAAACTCAAAAACTACCGAACGTATATTCATATGTCTTTCACCAGTTGACGGATTGATTCAAGAGGAAGGTTTATGAGTATATTTCATAAATGTTTTGTATGAGAGAAAAATAAATTTCGGCATATAATATTATGCTTTGCTATCTGTGCGAAGCCAGGGCGGGCCGCTAGTAATTATAATAAAATAAATAATGTCAGCCCTGTATTATATACCGCACACTGGTGAGCACGGGCCACCTCTACTATTGAGAGGGTTTAAGGCTTTAGTCCACCACACTGGCCTAGTGCGGGTTGGCAGACTTCACACACCCTCGAAATTTCCTCACGATGTTTTCCTTCACCGTTAAAGTGAACGCTAATTGATAAACAATACACACGTAACTTTGAAAAGTCAGAGGTGTGTGCCTTGAGTTTCGAACCTCCAGACATTGTCTCGGCAGACCGTTCCATTCCCAACCGGGCTATCGTCCACCCTCTCGTCTCTCTCGTCCATCGTCCTTTCTTATTCTTATACACAATTATAATTATGCTTGTCTCTATGACGTTCAAATTGTAGCATACTGTAGCTAATTAACATACTATTTGCTTTTAGTCACGAATTTTCTTAATCCTACTAATATTATTTACTTAATTAATCTATTTTCTTTTTAAGGATATTAAAAATGCCCACGCTGTTACCAAGGTTTTCCTTAATAAGAACAGAATACATAGATTATTATTATAATTGATGGAACAGATAGAATGACTGCCACAGTGGAGTTGTTGTACCTATTACGGTAAGACTGCAATGCTTAGGTCTTGGGTTCGAGCCCCGGTTTAGGCAAAGTGATATTTGATTTTTCAAATCAATATAAGCTTAGATTCTAAAATTTAATAATCTAGAATTGCGGACTATAAGCGCGCCCCCTATCACATCCTGGGTCGGAATACGTGCGGCGAAAAGTGGGTGCACTATTTGCGCCTCTGCCTATCTCTCCGGAGATAAAAGGCGTGACTATGATGGAATATATTATTATAACATACATTTATTTAAATCCCTTTAGAGATTTTCCAAAAAATCTTTTTATACCTCATCGACAATTATGTAATGAAAAAAATATATTTTAAATATTTTAGAGCTATAGAATTAAGCCGTGCGTTGTCTAAGTGAAAAATTAGATTTCGTAATAGATAGATTTCATAATTTCATAATTTCTAGCTCCCTGTGAACCTCTTATAATGATTTGTTTTGGAGTCATTAATAACAGTAATACTAGTCTTACTGTACCTACATAATATTATGACGCAATACACATGACAAAAACATTTATTTTGTAGGTCATTGACTTTGTAACCTCTTTAGAGGTAATGTAAAATTGATATAGCATTATCTTCTCTCACGGTCTTTATTATTAACACACACACTCACGCCCATTATCCCCGATGGGGTAGGCAGAGGCGCAACTAGTGCACCCATTTATCGCCGTTATTCCGTCCCATGATGTGATAGGGGGCGAGCCTATCGCCATGTCGGGCACAAAATTCAGACTCCGAGCTGATATTGAATAGAAAAACTCAATATCACTGCCTGACTCAGGAATCGAACCCGAGACCTCAGCATTGCAATCGTACCATAATACAACTACGCCACCGAGGCAGTCGTTTATGTTACTTTTATTATTAATTTAGTATATATATAACATGTAGCTTTGACTTCCACGCGCTCTGCCCGAGACCAAAATCTAAATAATAACGACTAATTTAGGAAATAAATGGGTTATCATAAATACAATAACTATGTACTGCCTTTTGAGTTTGGGTCTACTAGCGTAGAATACTTTTCCCTAGAAAGTTCCACAAATGCATTTTTTCGAGGTACAGGAAAACTATGTCGTTATCCGATCCATGAACTACCTTAATGGCATAACGTGTTGATGCATGGCCAAGCTAAATGGCATAAATAAAGGCCAAAGGGCAAATCTATAGTCCATGCTAATAGTATAAAATGGAAAGATTTGTCTTTGTATGTTTGTAACGAATAAATTCAAAACTACTGCACCGATTTTAAAAATTCTTTCACCTATATAACTAGATTATCAGTGAGTAAGTTAGGCAGTAGCCTAAGTATAAAATAAAAATCCCGTTTTGCGGGACTTTCATCCCGGAAAAACTCATTGACGCGGACGGAGCCGCGAGCAAGTCTATGAGTAAATAAACGTATGTCAAAGGACCACCCATACAAACTTTCACAATCTACTCGTACACAATAATTATTAGTATCAGTAATAATTTACTGATTCTAAAACAGCGCCATCTCTTTCAAAATCACAAAATTAACTAGAAATAATGTTTTTATATAATATGTGTAACACCATTATGTTATTGTTAAATAAAAATAAAATTTAATTATGTGCGTTATGCTTTATTTAACAATAAACTGTTAACTGTAAATTATACCAGGATATTATAAACTGGTAGAAGTTTTTAACTACGTTATAAAACGTTAGGCGACCTCCTAAACTTCAGCCGGATGCGCATCCAACCAGGAGCGCACTGTTGCAGAGGAGATTCTCGTGAATATCGTTGGGCTAAGGGCCGCTGTACAATCAGCAGCCGTCCATCCCGAAGTAACACCCCATAGTCCGTCGTTAGCAATAACTGGAGCACCTACGTCAGGCTGAAAAGGACACGTTAATGTTACAATGGAACATATATAATGAAGATATAATAAAATTTAATAATAAAATTCTTCCATGATTTATTAAATCGATTGCAATATTTTATTTAACCCATTTAAAATGTTTTTTCTTTATTTCTCGAATAAAAAAAACAAAACAGATTTTAATAAATGATAATATACCATGTATAATTTAATAAACGCCATGTATTCGAAACCGGTATTTATAACTAACTAGTTTTAAATGAGTAAGGTAATTTAAATTAACTGTTGAATTTAACAACGAGAATACACACACTCACGCCTTGTATTCCCGAAGAGCTACGCAGAGGCGCAACACTTTTCGCCATGCGTATTCCGTCCCATGATGTGATAGGGGGCGAGTCTATCGCCATAACAATATACAACAGAAAACTCGTCCATAAATAGTCCCCTCCCTCCATAAGGAAAAAAAACAACGAAACGGAAAAGAAGAAGATTCCAAATGTGTAGCAAAGATACCAGGATGACATAACAACGTGGAGTTACCGTACACACGCTGTGGTGTCGAGTGATAGGCTTCAAACACAAACTAGATTCGTCTAACGTTTCGTTCGCGGCCGCCACCATGGCCGAGCATTTGTCCCATGCTATCATTTTTTGTGTGGACTCTCTCATACTGCTTTGTTTCAACCGTTCTTTTGCATATTGGGGTAAGACTTTACCTTTGACCTGTAATTGGGATGGTAATATTTAAATTAATAACAGTAAAGAGAATTATAGTCTAATAAAGTTGTGATGTAACGTTGGTGATCTCTCGAAAAAGGTGTTTAGAAATTCGTGATCTAAGCGGGTTTTAATAAAATTCCATCGAGTACTTAAACCTTAGACCTACACGGCTAATAAACAGATATAATATTTCTTCAATGTTTTCTACGTACTATTATGGAGGGATAAAGGGATGGTTTACATACCTAAATAAACTAAAATATTTTTTATTTGTTTTAAATTGAATGAATGGATATGTAAATAGTTTATTATTTATTTAGTAACTAGATACAATATTTGCAGTTGAATTTAAAACTGCCGAGTCACTTAAAATAGCATATTATATCTACGTAAGTCTTAATCCTGATTGATTAGAAAAATCCAATATCACTGCCCGACATGGGGACCGAACCCGAGACCTCAGCATTGCAGTCGGTAATACAACTACGCCACCGAGGCAGTCAGATTCTTATTGTTCTTTTTCGTCATATTTATCATTAGACATACATTGCACTAATATTAACTTACCACTATCCTCGGCCAATACGTAGTCATGAACTTGGCACTGACCACTTTGGCCGTAACTTTAGAAAGTTTTATTGGCTGTACGACTTGTGAATACTCCGCCAGTGCCGCCATGCGCAACAAACACAAGTCGAAACTTGGCTTTCCGTACACGTACGACGGGTGTATCTCGAAATGTTTGATCGGCTTTAGAGAACCACCTCTTTTGCAGTCCACCGACCCTAGTCGCGCTCGGAACAATTTGATCGTTTCTCTAACACTGAAAAAAATGGATTCGTGTTTTTACGATGAAAAGGACACAACGATAGGCTAAAGAGGGGTAAATAAGCAAGTAAGAAAGAGATAAATATACAAATTTGGACTAATTGGCTTACTTAAAAAACTCACTAGCGGAGCTGAGTATCCATCTCTTGTTAACTAATGCGCCTGTGGCATAGTGGGCGCCCTTTCTTTGGATAGATACAGAGAACGGGTAGCCAATTAATAGGTTTTTGTCCTCGTCACTTTCTTCAGATATCGTGAGAACCTGGTGATTGCAGCGTGTTGGAGCCTCTGTATTTTCAACTGTAATTTAATTTTTTTTTTTTTTATTTTGTGCCTATTACACAACTTCTGAGTAAATACTATTGTTGACATAAATGTATAAGCTGACCAAATAAGAAAGGCACACAGTAATCTATGCTCCCAAATAAATGGTAATAAAATAAAAGCTTATAAAATGAGTACATTATATAGCTGCTTAATACGATAACTGTTAAATTCAATTTACTTGAAACTTGTAAAACAGGCTTAAAGTATTAAGATAGTGAAAAAACTTACGATCTTTAATTTCTTTAGATGTTACATTCTTAATCAATTTAATCCTTTTAGGCTTTTCTTTTATGCTTGAATTAAAAACTTCATTATATAAATCACCTTCGTAGCTCTCTACGCTGTAGTAATCTATTGTACCGTAATCTAAATCACATGAAATTAAATTAATTACAAAAAATACTATAAATAAGCGGTACATTGCTTACAAATTTATAGTTAAAAATATTTATTCAAAACTAGGTTATTATAACAATGAGGACATTATATTGGTTTTATTTCCGACTAAACCTACATTGAATCAAAGCAGATGTATAAATACTGAAGAAAATAGATAAAAAACTAAGCCTATTAAAGACGTTAACAAAAAGAAGTAATTTGGAGAACAATAGAAAAGATAAGCTATTTCAAAAATAAAGATTTTAGACAGCATTTTCGCACTCAGTCTTCAAACGATTAAAACTGTAGCTGATGAATTTAGGATACGTTCCAAATTACCATTGTTTTCCTACAACAAAATATGTATTAATATGCATCTCTTGATTTTAGTGTAGGCGGTTCAATTTGACTCGTCAAGCCCCGCGACGGATGCCGGCGTCCATATATAATATAGGGTTTCCCCGTACATCTAGTATATATTATATAAGCGGGGCTTTTCGGATTAAACAAGACCATCCTATATAAACAGTGGCGGATCCAGAATTGTAGTTTGGTAGGGGCTTGACTACGCTGAGAGTAGGTTTCAACAAAGTAAACATTATTATTATTGATGACACCTATACATTAGGCAGTGCAAAGCTTGCTAAAAAGTGTAATCAGAAAAAAAAACAAGTTCACTTTAAGATTTGTCATGGAAGAACTCAGATGCTTTTGGGAAGAGGCGGTAGCATGAGCCTCTTAGGCCCCCCTCCTCCCATTATTGAATCAGCTAGTGCATGCAGTGTGGTTCTTCATTAAAGTTATTTTTGATTTCTTATATATATAGGTACCTAACAAGACTTATAAATCCTGGATCTCAGATAGTCGAAAAGTGACGCGGACTAATGGCTGCCTTTTCTCCTTTCTTCTATTTGTTCTGCCATTACAACGTTGCGTAATCTTCAAAACTGTTTAGTTTTAGTTTCCCCTGTTACTCCATTTTGTTTATTGTTTACCGTTTTGAACAATAGTTTGGAAATTGTTTTCCTTAAATATTTAGTTTCCTAAACTAGCCACAAAGGAAACCACTTTGATTCTCAGAACGATTTGAAAGCAGAATAAGAATGCTGAGTCGTTAACACGATGAAAAAATCCTTATAATAAGTGATTGAAATATATTTTTGAATTGTACAAAATGAAGTACTTTATAGTTTTAGTTATTGTTAATTTTGGTCATAAATTAGCTGAAGCCGGTAAGATGCATAGTACTATAGTTATTTCCCGATCAAAATATTTAAATAGATAAAGGTCTCAATAAGTGTTATTAAACAGTGTTTTAAAATCATAATTTTGTGACTTTTCTACGTGCCACAATGAAGTGCCCCGCACTTTACTATAATATAAAATGATTCCCAGCTTCCACAACCACGAAAGCGGAGTTGGAGTGCGAATTCCCTCCCAAAATGGAAGAGGATCTTACGCATATACGAAGGAAGCGTTTGACCACGGAGACAGGGCTGGTGTGTCTAGAAGACTATCCATACACGGTTTCTGTTAGGTGAGATGTCTTAAATTTCTTTGCGTACTAAGCGTCTTCTTCTGTTAGTGGCAGCACATAAATATGGGCTACTGACCGAATAGTACTGAGTGATTCCTGGGTCGAGAATAATTTTATGTACTTATTAGATCAGTTTTCTATCACAGTGATTTTGACCGTCCCCAATGCCACTTTACGTTGATATACTGGAAGAACGTGGTACTGCTATTGAAGGAGCTAGTCATCATACCTTAGAGAAACATGGAAATATAAGGTTTACTTTTTAAAAATCTGGTTCCAGATTGCACGGGAAACATTGGTGTGGCGGCGCTATTATTGGGAAATATTGGATACTAACCGCAGCGCAGTGTTTTGATTAGTAAGTATAGTTCAATGAGTTCAATTGGGTTTTCAATTCGTAATAGCTTGTTGAGAAATAATGTTAAAGTAAGATGCTGGTAAGAGTAGAAGGCTGTCTCATGATGCACAGCAATTACGAGACCATGTCCTCTTCAACCGATATAAAACAATGTTTAGCTCTACTACGCTTACTAACATAAAACATCATTAGTGCATAGTACTTGGTGAAATAAATAAATAATATAACTCTCTCTTAATTTTGCCTTTCTTAACAAATTTGTAGCGTTACAAAGGAAGAAGTGTCCATACGGATGGGATCTGTGTTCCGTGACTTTGGCGGCAGGATCCTATCTGTAGTGGAAATCCGGAGGCACCCCAACTACAAGATGGATCAGTACTATCCAGAACACAACCTTGCTATGGTGAAAGTAAGTGGGGTATTCAATGGAATTGTTACATTGTAAGTTTTACTCGCGTAAGTTTATCACGAATAATTTACGGATGTCAACTTCGTCAGCATTATACGTAAACTGTAAATCAAATTAGTACCTGTTTATGATAGTGTAAATAGCTTGCATAACTTACATAACTAAAACTGAAAAACGTATGTCATCCTATAGGTATAATAATTCATATCATGGGACAGAATACGCACGGCGAATAGTGGGTGTACTAGTTGCGCCTCTGCCTACCCCTTCGGGGATAAACGGCGTAAGTATGCGTATGCATAGAATCGGTGTGTCTGTATAGTCAGCAGCACAAGCTGAATACACTTTCAATTGCATTTTGTAACATGAATATCGAACGTACTTACGCTCCATTTCCTTTCTAAATTCTAATGTCATCTCGTAGTCGTGCATAATATTATTCGCGGAACTTCCCTTTCAACTGAAACACATCTCCTGATGTCGTTTGTTCGCCTGGTGTTTGCAGGTAGATATTGAATTCCTGTTAGCCTCTTTACTCCGTGGCCAAAATACATGGTGTTTTGAGTTGTGACGTCAGTATATTTTACAACCATCATAATAATTCAGCTATGTTGCTATTAGCTTTCTATTTCATCGTGCTCCTCCCTAGTTCTTCTCCAACATTAACACATCTCCTATAGTCTAATGCATTCCTGGTGGTCCAGGTGAACTTGCCGATAACTCCTATGAGCCGCATACAGCCCGTGGCGTTGCCGGTGGCTGACGCTGACCTGCCTCCACTCTTCGGGGAGACAGTGGTCACCGGATACGGTTCTGTGGTAATGTCGTAAGAAATTGGAAAAAAATTAAGTTCTCTCATTCACTCTGAAGAAAATCATATTTTTACAGAATATTGTTATTACGTTTACTGTATTATTTTATTTTTAACATTGATACCAAATGCAACGGGCTATCAATTAATACCTATTACTATCGTTATAAATCTTATAAATATTATGTAGCTCTATTTTATTGACTCCTGCAATCATTTCCAGGTGACAGGACAAATTCGCGAGGGTGAAAACCAAGAGCTGCGGCGTATGATCGTGCGGGAAATTCCTCGAGCAGAATGCAGGCTCGTCTACGGCAACGACTACCATCTACAACACGACAATATGTGCCTGCAGAGTGTTATTAAAGGGATCGCTTTGTGTGCGGTTAGCATTTTTTTTTAAACCATTAGTTGGTTGGCAACAGCAAAAATTATGTTTTAGAATTAGTTACTAATGTGTGCTACGACGAGCATTCTGGCGATTAATGTAAGAAAATTGTACATACACACTCACGCCCTTTATTCCCGAAGGGGTAGGCGGAGGCGCAACTAGTGCACCCACTTTTCGCCATTATTTCGCCCCATGATGTGATAGGGGGCGAGCCTATCGCCATATCAGGCACAAATTCCAGAGTCCGAGCTGATACTGAATAGAAAACTCAATATCACTTTGCCCGACCCGGGGATCGAACCTGAGATCTCAGCCTTGCAGTCGTACCATAATACAACTACGCCACCGAGGCAGTCGAAAAAATTGTATTGCGCACAATAAGGTGCAACAGCGCGGCGGTTAGGGAATATTAGTGGCGACGCAGACTTTTGAGATTCCAGAGTAAAGTTAATTGTCCACATGGGATTCGTAAATAAGGCGAAATCCCTAATCGGTCAATAACAGCAATTTGTAGCATGTTTATTGCCAACCAAAACAATGCTATGAAAGAAGAACTACCCCGATGACGTCAACAAAGTTTAAATTGTACTCTGTGTGTACCAGGGCGACACAGGCGATCCGGCGGTTCATTTCAGCGGTATGAATCGCGCGGGAACTTTATACGGCATAGCGCTGTTCTCAGGCACCGAGGAATGCGCCTATAAGTCTAAACCTGGGATATTTGCGAAGGTATGGGTAGAGCGTTAATTTGTAGGTACAACAGGTTAAAATATTAGTTTGTATTGCTAAAAATCGCTACGCCTTTCAAGGCCCTTGTAATAAGTATTTTTTGGGATGGGCCGAAATTATTTAGTTTCCCGCTTGTAGTGCCTATGCTTATTTACTTCCTTTTTAAAAATCTGTCAGAGCCAAAATTCTCCTGGCAATGACTTTACCTCTTGTCCCACTGTGCCCATTTTCGCCAGTGATGATCATCCAGGTAAACAGTTATTTAAGTACGTTCTATTATAAAAAAATATATAATTTCAGGTGTCCTATAGCCGTCTGTGGATCGATAAAGTCCTAGGCGAAATATCAGAGCACACGGAAAGCGCAGAGAGCGGCGAAAATACTATACCGCTCGATTTATAAAATGTTATTAAATAAATAGTTGATTGTTATGAGTATGTATTTAATTATTTTTAATAAATCGTTGGCAGTACCTCCCAGTTGCCCCGTTGTCTTGTACCACCATGCTCCAAGGGAGTAGTGAGACGAAATCGACTTATCGAAATCAATTTGCAATCACAGTTGATCGACAATAATAATTGACGGTCTTTATTGACAATAATGTAAAGGAAGGAAACAATAGAACACAACATGACGTAGTATTATAATCAAAGAGCATTATAATACTACGGAAAATTATAATGCTCTTTGGCGTGGTCGTATGAGACAGAATTTGACAAGTGAATTGAGCTCAGAATAATAACTGGCATTGGTTATTACTAGCTTGTTACTCTGAAACAGCGACTATATAACCCCTAGACTCATAATGTTCAATATTTCTCTTCAAATTAATTCTGTCAACTACCTGAGGTTTGAGGAAGCGGGGTACTGCATTATGATTGGTTCTTCCAACACCTTATCGCATTATATAACCTTGGAAACATAGGCATAGGGATGGGACGAGTTAAATGAAAACACGATATTTTTATCGATATTACTTTTATGTAATAAAGTTTTATAGTAATATTATTATTATTTATTTAACATATTAATATTTTATCGAAACTATTTATGTTATCGAATGACAGATGGCGCTTAGTAAGTTTCATCGACATTAACAAGAATATTTGAGCAGACTTGTAGGAATAACTCAAAACAATCTTTATAATCAACAAACAAAATAAAAAAAATATCCTAATAACATTTATTTCTGATACCGCTGGTCAAAAATATATCCTAATCATTTTTAAAATGAATTAACTATTATTAATGAACTAACCATTTAAAATAAGAAGCCTGTTAAAATTAAATAGGCCTCAGATAAATTGATTAGTTGAGTATTCGGGCGATAGTTACTCTTATTTTTAATTTTATCGATAGAACTATCGACAAATCCTTTTGGTGTATCACTTACTTTTAATGTTAAAAAACAAAACGAAATAGAAAATGTAAAAAGTACTTTCGTCGGAAAGAGATACAAATATAACAAGATGGCGCGTAAACACCCAACATGGCCAGTCTAAGATGAACTCCGTAAAATTTTAAATAAAATGTGATTATGTGTCGTTATTGACTTACCTGTGAAATGTAATGCCATTTTTCTGAAAATTTGAATTATGCCTATTTATACCACACCGTTTTATTGTGCACGGGGCCATTACAATAGTTATTTATTCGCAAACACTGAAGTATTTACAGCTCACAGTTGTGGTCGCAACTGACTTGACGATTTTGAACGGTAAGCTACATTGGATCTATTTGTCAGATGTGTTGGCCGAAGCCGATCGTCTGTTATTAGGAGTCTAGGGGTTATATAGTCGCTGCTCTGAAAATACCCGATACTGAGCAAAACCATTTAACGACAGAGGCAAAGTGTGAAAATTCAATTCAGACCTTGAAAAAACTGGCACGTACTACGGGACGGCAATAAAACGATTCTATCCCTTTCTTTCACAATCAATACCTCTATAGTACCATTCCTTTCTGTAGGACTAGACTTTCCTAGGAGCTATACATTAGTCAATATCAGTGTTTTTCAACGTGTGGGTCGTGATCCTCTGGGGGGTCGTGTACGTTCCCTAATATGTTCAAGTATGTTTACCTACTGTTATTGTATTAAATTATACACCATGCTAAAAGCCGAACATGGGATTTGCAACACAACGCAGTCAGCTGTCAGATGACATCCGTCTAATGTCAACGTATTGAACTTGTCAAACAAAAAATAGGTTATGTTTGGATATGTAAAATTACGTATTTACGTAATTATTTACCATTTATCTCACTTAACATTGAGTAAAAACCAGCCGCAACCTCATTCTATTTTATAGTTCCGTGCAAAATGTGCCGTTTCGTGCGCTATTGTGTGACGTTAGGTCTATTTTAGGACCACTGATATTTAGGCCGAATCGCGTCCAAAGGTGAAGGTTTTGGATGCAATTAGCAGTTTGATCGGTTGAGTGCGACCCTCCCGTGTCTCCTGTGCCTTGATATGGACGAGCTGAAGCACCGGGCTGGAGAGAAACTGGAAGCTTTGCATGTGAGTAGCTCCTCTGTACTCATGGATTCCTGGTACATACGCGCGAAAGTGTTGCGTTTATTGACACTCTTTAGAAAGTAAAAAAAATATTAAATAAAAATAATGAAACATCAAACAAAATTAGTTTTTGTTTGTTTATTGTTTGACACTGAAACGTCATTGGCCTAATTTTGTACAAGTAATGAGTTGAATTCAAGAATGTGTTGAATTACATAACATAGACAAATGTGTCTGGATTTAAATCTTGTTGAAACTTCTCTTCCACAAAGAAGAAACCAATACAGATTTTTATGTGCGCTTTCAATAAAAATATTTACCTATTAGTGTTACAATTTACTACAAAAGCAATTGATACTAAAAGAATTGTTTATGTACAGAATACTAAATAAGTTTCAATTTAACCTGACATTGGCTAAATGCAAGTTGCAAAGGAACTGTGAAGCCGCAAAGAAAAAAAAAGTTTCAATTAGTTATGCATTTTCAATAATTATAATTATTAATGACCTTCATAGAGTGCTCACAGAGTTAATAAAATATGGAATAGAGGTCATTTAATTTTTTTGAGTGAAGAGTTACTTTAAGAGTCTACATTTTTGCCTTAATTTAAGTCTATACTGGTTTCAATAACATACAATATAACAATATATCTTTAGATTTTTCAAGATAACTTATAACCTTGTTATGATTAGATTAAAGTTAAGCACGGTTAAAGCATTTTGCAATTGTAGTCAGTTTGTTGATGAGTAAAATTTTTGTTTCAATCTTTAAAATACTTTATTCTACACATAAATATTTGTACGTCATCTGTAATATCATTGACATCATTTTGAAATAAGATAAGGTTCTGTTGAGTTTGTTAAGTTGAGAAATATTATATGAGGTTCGGCTCTATAACATCATGAGACCAGAACACATGGCTAAAAGGGATGCCCTGGCTACACTTTTGCCTACCCCTTTAGTGTTAAAGGTGTGATTGTATTTTGTTTATATTACAGTGGATAATTTTCTAACACCTATTTCTTAATTATTTATCCTTAATAAAATAACACAGTAGTAGTAGATTCATGACGATTTAAAACAGATTTAAAAAAAGAAATTTTAAATAAAGATAATTTTTACTAACTTAAAGGAAGCTGCTAAAACAGCTGCAGATTCTAGCAAGTCTCGAGTCCAGGATGTCATCAACCAAACTGCGGAGGCCATTAAAAAGGTATATTTTAAAATATCATTTAATTTGTGATTATCTATATGCTATAATAATCCAGTAGACACGGTTAATTAACAAATTGTCCACAGGTAAATGCCACCAAAATCTATGATAATTTTTTTATTACCAAACATTGCAATAATCAAATTATATTTATAGATACATGATGAGCATGACACCAATCAATTATTCCAAATGGTACAAGAAACTATTTCTAAGGTAAAATACTAGAATTTCGTATCTGATATTAGTTTTAGGATTTCAAAAATAAAGTAGACTTGCTTAAAAAATAAGGCTAAGTATATAAAACACTCACTTTGTTTCCGACTTCAGTACAGCTCAAAAATAGCAATGAATTATTTTATACACTGGATCATTTTCCAAATGTTTATGTAAGGTTTTTGGTTTCAAGGCTCACCTCAGTTATGTTATTTCTCAATAATGTAGAATGAAGTTCATTAATAGTACGATGCAAAATAGCTTATAGGAATTTTCACGCCATTTATAACATGCCATTGAGCGGCGATAGTCTAGTTGGGAGTGGAATGGACTGTCAAGACGAATGTCCGTAGGTTCAAAACCCAAGGCAACAGCTCTGAATGTTCTAAAAATGTATGTGTGTATCTTTGCGAATTATCGCTCGCTTTAACGGTGAACGAAAACATAGTGAGGAAATTTGCATACATGAGAAGTTCTGTGAATTTCAAACATATGTGAAGTCTGCCAAACCCGCATTAGGCCAGCGTAGTGGACTAAGGCCTTAACCCTCTCAGTAGTAGACGAGGCCCGTGCTCAGCAGTGTGCAGTATATAATACAGGGCTGGTGTGATGGTGGGGTGTGGTATAACATTGATTGATGGCTTGAATGCACATCATTTTAGATTTTTTTTTATTGTAATTGAATGATGAGGCGATGGCATTTCACTTGTCTGATGGTAAGCGATACGAACATCCATAAACAGTAGCAACACCATCATAGTTTTGAATTACAAAGTACTGCATGGCACTCCACTGCGCTCATCAGTAAGATATAACATGTTAGTCTCATAATGCCCAGTAATTACGCTGCCTACAATATCTTTCAAACCAGAACACAACAGTCTATGCACGCTATTGCTTTATGGAAGAAATAGACATTGCGGTTGTACGTACCCCGACTGTCCCTCGCATAAGCTACCCAGTCACTTTAGTCTCCAAGTAAATCCTTTTCCTGTTTACCCATAGATACAAATATAAATTTTTACCTAACCACACATATTTTATTACAATCAAATCTATAAATAGCTTTGTACAATCAGTTGCTTTTATATATTATTAATGGTAAAACTTTCCTGCATACATTATTACATTGATTAGAATGTATTTAATCAGTTTGATGTAAATGGTCATAGAATAGAGTACTTTTTGTTAGGGACGGTAAGGGCTACAATCCCATAAGACCAGTAGCAAACATAGATAATCTAGAATATAGAAAACGAACACAAGACATAATTGAAAAATACAACATAATTTAGCAGTAGAGTAAGTAGAACAGTACAACGGTAAGTATAGTTAATTAGAATGTTTATGGTCACCTGCTGAGTGAAGTTAGCCACAGACAATATGATAAAAGATTAGACATGTCCATCTCTTGACGGTACTACTACTCAACAGATTTAAAACAATGCTGATATTGAGAATGTAGGAGTTGCCTAACTTCATACAGCTGCCGAGCTGTAGATTTAGGGTTTGTTTTGCAACTTCTGAGTAAATGCTTTTACCAATACAATTTAATACTTCTAAATAAAATTATACTAAAGTCTCACCAAATATATGCTCCTAAATAAATGGTTATAAAATTAGTATTATTTACATTAGCTATTTAATATGATAACTATCAAATAAATTTATTTGAAACTTGTGAAACAGGCTTAGTAATTAAAACAACACCAAGTATATCAAAAAGAAAATTCGAGAAACTTTTGTATCCAGTATTAGGATATCATAATTATCAAGGAGTTTGTAGGTCCGCGATGCGTTCCAAGAGCTGTGGAACAACGAGCTGATAGCGGAAGGCAGGGAGCGAGTTGTCGAATGGTCCAGGGAGGCAGTCAAGAGGATAAAGGAGGGCGCACCGCCCCTATCGCCGGTCGTACTTTACGAAGAGTTACTTGCGCTGCTTCATGATAGAGGTAGGTTTTATTTTATTAGTGTTTGGAATTTATTGCGTATTCGCATAGATTTTACTTTGGGAGTCGTGATAGTCGATTTGAGCACAGAAGAACCATTTTATTTATGGCGTATCATAAAAATATCGCATCATTAAGATTCCATATTGATTATATTTTAACTATCTTCACAGAGTTACTTATGTATGATCAGATTTGTATATATCCTAGTAATTTGACATTCGCGCCTATCTTATTAACTTTAACAATTAACTATATATAATATTTTTTATTTTCTTTGTTATATATTTTGTAGTATGGCGGCGCAGCATGGTAATATTCGCGTGTGGCCTCGTGGTGGGCGGCGCGACAGGGCTGGCGGTGGGGCTGCGGGCGGGGGCGCGACCACCCAACGGACCTCACGCGCGCGCCTTACACACACACTCCGACCAGACTGTTATACTAGTCGAGGACGCTGTTGCGCCTGGTAAGACCTATGTTTTTTTTAACACGCTTTTATTAGCTTCAGACGTATGTATGTATGTATGTCTGTATCTACGTAACTCACACTTTGAACATGATTTTGACCCACTTCAAAACATCGGATTAAATCGAAATTTGGCATACTTATCAAGGACCGATGGCAATACAATATTTTAAACTAAAAAATGCATTTTTATAGAAATCCAACTACCCCACGCCTTTTTTTACAATAAAATACATGTTTTTCTTACTTACACTATTCTCAATTCAAGTTTATTAAAAACTATTTTCTATGTTTTAGTTGGATTTTTATAAAGCGTTTTTTTTAAGTTCTTATAAACTATTATTTTTAATATTTGATCTGTGCAGGTTGTAGACCGAAAACTAAGCTTAGTTTAGCTTGCATAACACTAGTTACCGTAACTTAGTTGTTAACTTACAATACTCCGTAATTACATTGGCTGCAATACCCTTTATTAACTTGCCTTGCAAACTTCTTGGCAATTGATATAGTAATATCCTTAAATATTTTATAGGACTAAGCAAATTGTTTATCACTCCAGGTGCGGCGGCAGGTGAGGTTCTAGTCAGAGTGCAAGCATTCAGCATATGCAGTCTAGACCGAAGCACTCTGAGAGGCAGGGGGTACTTGCTGCGGTCGTTACTGCACAGGGGACATGTGACAGTGGGACGAGGGTTTGCAGGTAATTCATTATTATAATACAACTGGACTTTTTCCAGGATAAAAGTCCCGCTTTATATTTTTCCGGGATAAAAAGTAGCCTTTGTTACTCGCTGAGTATATAGCTTTATATTAGTGATATATTTTTTTAAATCGGTTCAGTAGTTTCGGAGCCATTTCAATGCAAATAAACAAAGCATCAAATCTTTCGTCTTTGTAATATTAGTATAAACTATAGAAATATGGCGTCAGATGATTAAATTGTTTTATAATCTACATAATTAAATTGTTTTATATGGAAAAGATAGGCTAAAGTATCGTTTTACAGGTTTTAATAAAATTTTATTTGTTAGTTATAATGCCCATTTTATTAAAATTTTCCATTTATTTGGGAGCATAGATTAGAGTGTAACTTTTGTATTTGGTCGGCTTATACGTTTTTGTGACGAGTATCGGTTACCAGCAAGCGTGTGTACAGTACAGAGGACATTTCATTGCAATAAAGATTCGGCAGTGGGCGAGGTTTGCAGGGGCGGTTGCGGAGGACCATTAGGCATTCTTTGCTGAAGGAAGCCGCAGCCGTCCCTAATACGCCGAGGAAGGTCACCGCGGAGTTGTAGTTGGTATTGCTGTGTGTTCGGCCCGGCGGTCCAGATGTTTTTCATCTCTCCGGACGTCTCAAAGCCGGGTCGTAAGGCATTGTGAACCCAACATAACCTTCCAGTCGCTCCTCCAGGCTGGGCGATAGTGGTAAAGACTGCAATTTCTCCGCGAAACAAGAAAAAAAAATGGTGCGAAGTTACGCTATTTGACATAAACATAGTTGAGTTAGACTGCCTCGGTGGCGTAGTTGTATTACAGTACGACTGCAAAGCTGAGGTCTCAGGTTCGATCCCCGGGTCGAGCAAAGTGATATTGGATTTTTCTATTTAGTATCAGCCTGGAGTCTGGAATTTGTGCCCGATATGGCGATAGGCTCGACCCCTATCACATCATGGGACGCAATACGCACGGCGAAAAGTGGGTGAATTAGTTGCGACTCTGCCTACCCCTTCGGGGATAAAAGGCGTGAGTAGGTATGCATAGTTGCATAGTTTGACTTGTGTGTACATATAGGTCACTCGTTTGTTTGGTTTAACTCGGGCCAAGCGACTCCACTGTATTTACACGCTTATTTTACTACATGATATTGATTTGTGATCAGGTGTTGTCCTGGACGTGGGTCACGGGGTGCAGGACTTGGAGATGGGGGACGAGGTGTGGGGCTGCGTTAGCGAGTGGAGTGGTGGGGCTGCCAGTGAGCTACTCACCATCCGCAGGTAATATATGATTTGTAATACAAGGAATAGACAAGTATTGCAATCTTTTGGTAGTTTTTTGATACGCGAAAGTGATTTTACTGCACCTAATAGTAATGATGTATCCCTCACCAGTCGACATCGGCCTGTCAGAAACCGCATATACATAGTCTGATAATATTATTATGTGTGTGTTTGTTCGTATGACTGCCTCGGCGGCGCAGTATTGCGGTACGACTGCAGTACTGAGGTCTCGGGTTCGATTTCCGGGTCGGGCAAAGTGATATTGGATATTTTTACTCAGTCTCCAAGTCTGGAAATGTGTCCAGTAAATGGCAATAGGCTCGCCTCTTATTACATGGCACCTAACATAACGGTGAAATGTGGGCGTGATACAACTCTGCCTATCGCTGAAAAAGCGTGATGCTATGTATGTTTTATTGTATGTTTGTCAGCACGCGTGTGAGCAAGCGTCCCCGCAGCGTGTCGGCAGATAGCGCGGCCGCGCTCCCCTGGGCGGGCAGCACCGCGCTCATCGCACTGCACAGGCTCGCCTTCAACAAGGGCAACGTCAAGGGGAAACGGTATCACAATACAATATTATATAGCGGCACCGATGAAGCTTCTCCGAAAACCCAAAGCCTACTATCTTTTAGATGCTATTGTCAATTATCCCTTGCTATAATGGTGAAAGAAAACGTCTTCAGAAAACCTGCCTTAGAATGAGAAAAATAAAACGGTACGACAGTCTGTGGTTTCATTGCGATTGGTCGGGAGACTAACATGTGACTCACGCGTTCGTCTCTCGGCCAATCATAAACATAATCAATCGAAACGCCCCTTCGTGTCGTGTTTGTTTTACCACATTCTAGAAGAGCTGTGGGCTTAGAATGTGAAAAAAAAAACACCATGCGTCTCCGCTTCGTTTTATTGTGATTGGTTGAGAGACTGACGTATTGGTCTCCCGATCAATCACAAACATCAAAATACCGATACGTCAGTCTTTCAACCAATCACAGTAAAACGAAACGGAGACGCAACGTGTTTTTTTTTTCACATTCTAATCCCTCTGGTCAGTTATATATTATGATGTCATGCGTGTAGTGTGGCGATCTGTGGCGCGTCAAGTGGTGAGGGTTGTGTCCTGGTGCAGCTGCTCTCAGGGTGGGGGGCACACGTCACGGCACTCGCGCCGCATCACACTGCACTCACGCTTAGGGACCTGGGTAAGATTCCTTCAACTTCGTAAAGAGTTTAGGATAAGTTCACAAGAAAATTAACATGGTATTTGTTAGAAATGCGCCCCTTCAAGTTAGCTATATGTCATTACTTCCCAGAATTTGATAATTATTAGCGACATTATGAAATGGTGTAATGATACAGTATGTTATTTTTTGTCAATATCAACGAGATCGATTCCTGACCAATATTGTTTTTTTTAAAACCCAATGTTGCAGTTTTTATTTCCATCAAAATTGACCTCGAGATTCCTTTAAGTATTTTTCGCTACCCCTCATAGTCTCGGATGGCGCTACCCACGCCCACTTGAAAAATTCACCTGTGCTGCTTAAATAGTTTATTTTCTTAATAAAACACAATAGATTCATGTTAACGTAATATGAAAAGTTTTTACAAACCGGTTAAATTACATACAAAGTCGAAAAAAATATGCAATTCCCAGGAGCTCAAGAGTACGTGGACGACCAGGACGGTAGTGCAGAACACTCTCCATCATGCTGGCTGGCGTTAGAGCAGAGGGCGCTGCGGTCAGGTCCGTGGGACGCGGTGGTCGCGTGTCGGGGGGCACGCGCCCCCAACACCAAGCCGCAGCCCACGCCCATACTCAAGTACGGACCTGTGCTATTACATTATTAAAAATATGCAAAAAATATTTTTTTTGTTAGTTTGAAAAATTGTTATATTTTCTTTTATTTGCCTTTACGTCCACTTCAATGTGTGACTGGTTTTTTTTTAATTTTTTTTATACGGGCACGGCAAAGTGTCTGCACCTCACCTGATGGTAAGCGCGATGCCGTCGAGATAGAGTATAGAATGGCAGCAGATGGTTATCTGGGGCGGTTGCGGACGACAACTTAGACGTGAGTCGGAGGAAGCCCGCAGCCGTCCCTAATGAGCCGAAGATGGCCATATAAAAAAAAAAAAAAAGCAGATGGTTATCTCATGCCATTCGACACAATCATGCCGGCCTACTGAGCTGCTTCTTCACGCTACGGCGGAAGGACCCAGGATTATAGGAAGGAGGGAACACGCATAGTGCAAAACAATTTCACACGCATGCTTTACAAAGAATATTGCTTAGTAATTTGTTTGAAATGATTGAATCAATTGATGAACAAATTATCGCGAATAAAATTAGTTTATTGAACTTATACTTCTTTAGGCGCGTTATGAAAAATTGATGGGAGTGAAATTTTACGATGCGCGCGCATGTGTGACACAAAATTTTCTCATGGGAGAAGTTGCCCGCTAAACCGCTCCTTAAGGGCATCATATCATAAAGGGCAGATTTAATACTAGAATTGAAAAAAGTGACCGCCATTTTGAATTTATTAGTTTGAAGGCCAATCGAACTCAAAATCGATATCTGAGCATGGCTTTAGGTACAAAGGGCAGATCCAATGTTAGAAATGAAAAAAGTGGCCGCCATTTTGAATTTCTTTGTTTTAAGGCCAATCGACCTCAAAATCGATATCTGAGTATGGCCTTAGGTACGAAGGGCAGGTCTAATGTTATAATTGGAAAAATGGGCCGCCATTTTGAATTTCTTTGTTTTAAGGACATTTGACGTCAAAATCGATACTTGGGCATGCCATTGATAGTAAAAGACAGATCTAATATTAGACTTAGAAAAGAGGTCGCTATTTTGAACTTCTAGAAGTAGAAGAAGTAGTATAACTTCTCACGCGCGTACATACGTACACGCACCGATTTTTATTTCAATGCTTACATTGGCAAAACCTGTAAAATCATTACAGAGAGGTATTATTTCCCTGCAGGGCGACAGCTCCCCGCAGCGCGATCCTGGACGTGCGGCCGCCGCGGCTGGTGTCGGACCGCCTCCCCGCGCCCTTCTCCGTGCTGTTCGCCGCCTCCTTCTACACCTACAGGCTCCTGAGGGTACGTTACTGTACTGTACTGTACTGTACTGTAGCTGTAGGTACTGAACACTATCTAGCTACTGCTGCGGCCGGCGCGGCTGGTGTCGGACCAATAAGTAGGTGAACAAATTCAAAATTTCAAATTGTTTATATACTTTTGTGTTTTTACTAATCTTATTTTTCCCTTTACAAAAATAAAATAAACTATGTTTACTTAACTTCAAAAAAAGAAAAAAAATGTTTCAATCTAAATTAATGCGTATATAGGCGATTTGAAATTTTAATTTTGTATTTATGCTGCTTACTTTACATACATAAATACATAGTATTGCGCCTCTATCCCATAAGAGCAGGCAGAAACTATAGATTACTGCTATGCTCGATTCTGGCATAATCTCTTCATCCTCGTTTAGTTAGTGCATCCACATTTCATCGAAATGATTTTCAGCCTATAAAGTATTATAAATCCATATTTCGATACTGTCATAGTGGTTGGTGGGAGCTGGAACCCACACGGACTGGTTGGAGGAGCCGCAGCGACTCCGCGCAGGACTCGAGACCCTCACTCACATGGTCGAGAACGGAGAGCTGGCGCCCATACTCGATAAGGTAAATTAGTTTACTGGTAAGAAAAGTCTGCGATATTTAAGCCGGTTGTCTGATAGAAATCGTGCATTCCATGATAAAAATAAATTATAGTAATAATTTTATTAAATTTGAGTAACTTCTGCTGCGTTGATTTTTTCTTCCCATAGAATGAAATGATCCTTACGTAAAACTGAGTCGATATGTGTTAAAAAAAATTGATCAATTTCATTCATTTTTAGGGACAACTCGCGCTTGACCAAATAAAATATGCTAAATTCTTTTTCACAGAAAAATACCTAATGGTTCCTAACAGATTCCCTGTATCTCCTATCGTTTCGGGATTTCCCATATTGTCCCAGTTTAAAAAAATCACTGTAGTTTGATCTCACGTTATATCAGGAGTAAGTTTGTTGCCGATTGTTAAAAATAGTTGGTTTCAGGATTTTGTGAAAAGCTTTTTTCAGAAATGTATTAATTTATATTTGACTGCTTCGGTGGCGTAGTTGTATTATGATACGACTGCAATGCTGAGGTCTCGGGTTCGATCCCCGGGTCGGGCAAAGTGATATTGAGTTTTTCTATTCAGTATCAGCTCGGAGTCTGGAATTTGTGCCCGATATGGCGATAGGCTCGCCCCTATCACATCATTGGACGGAATTATGGTGAAAAGTGGGTGCACTAGTTGCGCCTCTGCCTACCCCTTCGGGGATAAAAGGCGTGAGTACACATGGTTATTTTTACATTATGTTACTAAATGAAACCACATATTCGTCTATACCTCTGCTAACGTCGTGCCAAAAATCATCCATGAATAACGAATCTTTCGTCAAAAATCCCCGTTGTAGTATTGCAATTTTATGATTATTTTGTAGTTTATTGCGAATATGGTGTGCGCGTAAGTGTATTTCCGACTGAAAGTGTAATGTTGCTGCTGCGAGAAATTCTCTTAGAGCAGTCATAGTGGCATTAGGGCGTGTAAACTTAAAGTTACTTTTTAGTGATATTTTTTTGTTTGCAACTTACACTTTTTTATTTTACCTCTATGGTTAAAATAACTTAATGGAAAACGTTATTTTCAACGTGATAAGTATACATACATATACATATACACTCACGCATATTATCCCCGAAGGGGTAGGCAGTGGCGCAACTAGTGCACCCACTTTTCGCCGACATTCCGTCCCGTGATGTGATAGGGGGCGAGCCTATCGCCATATCGGGCACAAATTCCAGACTCCGGACTGATACTGAATAGAAAAACTCAATATCACTGCCCGACCCGGGGCTCGAACCCGAGACCTCAGCTTTGCAGTCGTACTGTAATACAACTACGCCACCGAGGCAGTTGTGATAAGTATGTGGTTTCATTTATTAACGCAATGTCAAAATGACCCTGTATATGTATTAATTTATCTGAATATGAAGCTATATCCCTCTTGTCCCCGCAGGTGTACCTCCCGCAGGAGTTCGAGACCGCGCTGGCCCACGCGTGCAGTGACCACGCGCTCGGCACCACCGTGCTGCGCTTCCCCTAGCCTCCCACTACCACTACCACTACCACCACCACTACTGCCTCCCCACCACAACCCACTTCATTGTCACAACCCTACCCACACTACCGTTCACACACGGTACTTACCTAAGTACGGAGAATGAAACTGTTACTTTGTACTACGGCATGATAGCCTTCGCAGTGTGACTGTGATTGGCTAGTTGAGATACAACTTTACTGTTGGTTGTCAGAAAAACAAAGCTGAACAGGGCCAAAGAAAACTATGAATTTGACACTTTCGAGTACACTATGCGTTCTCATAGTATTGGTTGTGAATACGGATGTATCAGGTATCGCGTGGACGATTTCGACCATGACGTCTCCTGTTACTGAGCGAAAATCGTCGTTCCTACCTACGCAATAAGGTTTTAGTAAAAAAAAACATATGTATCTATGATACCTGAACCTGAGGGGTTAAAGATGGCGCACACGTGCTCCTAATTAAGGTTAGAGTTCACAATCGATGTAATCAGAAAATCGTATTTTTGACGTATATATACGACCTTTGTAACAAAAAAAATTAAATTAATTATAGCTATACCAAACACAAAATCTTGTGAGATCTATGTTCAGCAGTGAACTTTATGTAGCTGATGATGATGATACCAAATCCAATAATATTATGAAGGTGAAAGCAAGTTGTATTAAGTGCTAAAGTACTGAGTGATATTTGGTATGGCAATAATTAGAATTTAGAAGGAAAAAGGAATTTATAAAATTTTACGCGAGTCAAACCGCGAGCAAAAGGTAGTTATCAATAATGCATTGTGTATTATAGATATATAATAAAGTTTTATATTTCGAAACGGAATAAATCCTGTAAATAAAAATATTTATATGACGATTTTTAAATCAATTTTTGATACGTTCCTATTTTATTATCGACTATTGTCTGACGTCTAAATGCACAATAATGTAGAATCTATATTTTGTACAGTTTACAAAAGGGCGTCGCCAACATGGGATCATTTGCATATTGAAGACGTCTTATCACGTCGATCATACGCAAAAGGATACACGGCGCAATATTCCTGGAATGAAATCAAACCAATGTAACAGATCCGTATGACGACGTCCGTGCTGTTTATAGGTAGATTATCTAAAGCTGGCGTGTTCAACACATCCACATGACGCGCGTGTGTAGTGTCTGTGAATGAACATCAGTCGTCATAACAATACGCAATGCTCACGCATCAAGAAAGTAAAACAATATATATTTTTTGTTTGCACTTTGCATCTGTCTATATGACCATTCATTTATATTATTTTTAACATGCTGTATAAAAATTTACATACATACACACTCACGCCCGATATACCCGACGGATAGGTAGATGTGCAACTAGTGCACACACTTTTCGCCGTGCGTATTCCGTCCCATGATGTGATAGGGGACGAGCCTATCGCCATATCGGGTAGGAATTCCAGACTCCGGGCTGATATTGAGCAGAAAATCCTATCGCTACGCCCGAACCCATGATCTCAGCACTGCAGTCGTATCGTAATACAACTACGCCACCGACGCAGTCAGTCGAGGCGTGTAAAATTGGTGTGAATACTGTGAACAGGTCAGCTTTAGTCAACCGACCTATACTTTGTCTCAAATATAGTTAATGCTACCCAACTACCTCTGTTACTGGATGTGTGAATAGCTATAGTTATTTACTCCATGCTTGTAAACCACTTAGTCGTAAACAATTCCGTCACATATTCAGATCGATTTGCAATGTAATGAATTTAGGCCAATTATATACTACCCACTGCTGAGCACGGGCCTCCTCTACGACTGAGAGGGGTTAGGCCTTAGTCCACCACGCTGGCCTAGTGCGGGTTGGTAGACATAAACATACATTGGAAGTTACAATTGTTTTAATTAAGTAGTTCAATTGTTTTATGTTTGTGTTCGGATGGATTATAAATTATTTGAGGCATATTTTATCTCATAATTATAAAAGCCTTAAGATGTCTTTAGAAATGAATTAGTTAATGAAAGCTGCTTTGACACTCTTGTCTTCAGCTTGGCAGAAAGATTAGGGATAACTTTATTTTTAAGGTCTCGCGAAACCAGATCTGTATAATTTACAAACGAACAATGCAATATAGGTGCTATACTATATAGTTAATACAAAAATAGTTTTAATGTAACCATGTTTATTGTTTTGTATACTGTTTGAATTGTACTACGGATTAAAATTTAATTTTTAATGATAGAAAGAAGAAATGCTATTCAGATAAATAGTATTCGTTTGATATATTTATAATTTACAAAATGAAAGAAATCTGTGTAATTTAAAAAAAAATATTCAAATGAATTTCATAATTAGGAAGTCACAAAATATTATTATAAGAATTTTAACCTTTTAAATTCTAAAGTTTAATAAGCATATAATTTAATTTTTTTTGGCAATATAAATTGGCATAAATGGGCATTACTTAATATTCATAGGCCAATATTAAATTTTGAATGTATACAGGCGTTATATTATGACGTCGTAAAAATTTGTACATAAACTAGATAATAAAAATATAATGGCTCAATATACACTTTAAAAAATGCCGTCTTATTTAAAAATACTTGTGGTATTTTAACTAATGCGTTTTGTTTAACTCACACGTCACAAGACGTCGAGTGACGAATTCAACAGATAAGGACGTTATAAGACGTCTATGTGTAAGGCGGTTAGAGTATATGCTTTTCCCAACGACAAAACATAATATACTAACTTGTCCAAAGTAAATGTATTGTTTAGCATCAAAATTGGCACAATACAAGTTTTACACTACTGAATTTAAACCAAATATTCAATTTTGATATTAAATAATACGCAAATAACCAGCCATCAAATTACCTTTGTATAATTGTAGATAGAGAGAAATGTTTTATTTTAAATAAACTTGTTGTTTTATACTGTTTTTTATTTTTTTAAATCAAACCAATCTAATAAAATGATTTTTATAAATATAGATATGTCCCTAACAAATTAAATGAATAAAAGTGTTCCGGATACATTGGTAAGGCCACGAAAAATGTTCATTTCAAAAATAAGAACGTGACCCGTACTAAAATTTGAAAATAAAAATATGGTATTTTATTTCTAATACCATTTACAGTTTTATGCAGACTCCGTGCTAGTACTGAATAGAAAAATCTAATATCACTGCCCGACCCGGGGATCGAACCCGATACCTCAGCATTGCAGTTGTACTGTAATACAACTACGCCACTGAGGTAGTCATGTCTATGTTTTTGGAGTACCATTTACAATGGCTATCTGTCTTCTAAATATTTTCTTACAATATTTTGACAGCACTGAGTATAGAAGGGAATGTATCAAAAAGCGATTCTGCTTGGCTGATAGGCAGTATTTAAACAATAGTATCAAATGT
Source organism: Lapara coniferarum (assembly GCA_949316025.1). NCBI lineage: Eukaryota > Metazoa > Arthropoda > Insecta > Lepidoptera > Sphingidae > Lapara > Lapara coniferarum. The sequence goes on from OX438926.1 coordinate 35,308,605, forward strand.
GGAATGACGACTATACAGTCAGCGGCATAAATATCTGTACAAAATCAAAATTTCAAATCGTGTACATACGCGTTAAGTTAAACTGAAAAAAAAATTATTCGTATGAAGTAAAGCAAATGTCTTATTTTATTTTTTTTAAGAGAAAAAAAGATTACTAAGAACACAAAAGCATGTAGGCAATTTCAAATTTGTCCAGCTACTTATGCTGGTGACTACAAGTAGACCAAACGTATGAAAGAATTATCTCAACTATACTAAGGCAAAGTTAAACTAAGCTTAGTTCTTAGTCTGCAGGCATAAAAGGATTCCCGTGCAGCTATCTTAGTGCAACAAGATACCCCGGGGCCGTCTCGTATGACCGAAGGCCACCTTTTTTTTTTTTGACCCTGACATTACTCTTTCTAGCCTGACGAGGGTCGGCTTATGAAAGAACACCGGGCTTTTGGGTGAGTGCAGAAGGCGCTCGCAACCCTTAAAGGCCACCGCGGGTTTTGGTTGGTATGCCGGTGTAGGGTGTACATAGTGTTAGGGACTCGGTCCTATGCTCGCTCGGATGATGCCATACTCCCGAGTGTCGACATTGGGCTGTAAGACTGTGCGAAACCAACATAACCATTCCACTGACCTCCCCAGTGGTGGTAGCGATAATGCGTTTTTTCCCCGCGAAAAAAAAAGGCATAAAAGGATGTTGAATAGATCAAAATAAAACAACCAGTCGATCCAAACCGCATATATTTTGTAATACACAACCTATAACGTGTAACGTTAAGTACAGACAACCGGAACAGCTAGTACATATATTGAAATGCTAACAGATAAACACTTCAATTACTTACCGTGAGCTACACTTCGCTTTCTACGTCTTATAGTAATACTGTACAATATCACTTTGCTCGACCCGGGAATTGAACCCGAGACTCCAGCATTGCAGCCCTACCGGAATACAACTACGCAACCGAGGGAGTAATTTGAATATAAATGATTTTTTGAGTTTAATGACGAGACGAGCATGCCGTTCGCCTGATGGTAAGCGATACGACCATCCATAAACAGTAGCTACACCATCCAGCACCTTGAGTTACAAAGTACTGTGTGGCATTCCACTGCGCTCGTCATCCTGAGACATAACGTGTTAAGGTCTCATTATGTCTAGTAGTTACACTGGCTACAATGTACTTTAAACTGAAACACAACAGTGCATGCACACTGCTGCTTGGCGGTAGAAATAGACATTGCGGTGGTACCTACCCAGACGGACTCTTATATGAGACCTACCACCAGTTTCTTATCTTCCTTCAGTGGTTACTATGTAAAAAAAAATGCTTCCCATTCGTTAATATCTAGGTGTGTTTTCAGACAAATATACCATAAAAAGCGAAGTGTTGCCACATTAACCTTAACCACGTTTCAACTTTAACCCTCCATATCTAACACTCAAATATCGTCGGTACGTACGTTAGCACATTTCCAATTGTGACATACACCTTAAAACAAATGGAATACAGTTCAAAATATCGCATATATAAAATACTAAATGTAAACCATCATATTCCTTCAAATAATTTAAAATCGTCGCCGGGTATGTAACACTGCATAACTGAAAAATAATAAAAAGTAGAGTTTGGAAATAAGTTATTCTTTTGCATTTATGCAAGCCACTACGATAACCAGCAGCTTCTTTATCTTAAATGCTTTCTGAACTCTGTGATCGTACAAAAAGTATCCCTAATGATTGCAGTTATCGTCTGCTAGCACACAGCGTGGGCAAGATACTCTTTAAAGCCATTGTGGCTGTATGTTGTAGAAATGATTTAGGTTAGTTTAAGAAGCAGCTGCCTGACCAACATTTACAGTCATGTTATAGGGCCCAGTGCTTTTCGACCTGGGAATCAAACTTGGGACCTCTCAATCCACAGCCCATATATGCTGCTACATGGATATATAGTCGTGCCCTAGATGCGCTCGAATTTTCATAAATAAAATTGACTGTATAAGTCACGCAAGAGTGCATCAAAGGGGAGAAGCGACGATTGGGTATCCAGTCTTAATCTGGGTTGAATATGCCTGTCTAGTGTGTTAACAGTCGCCGTGGCCAAAATCGGCTAGGAAGACACATGAAGTGAACGAAGGCGATAAACAATAAAGTTCTTGACTTTTTTAATGCTTTTTAACACTGAAAATAATTGTTCTAAGTTACGCAGTGTTAGTTTTCAGGTGACGATATCTCTACATGATTTTTTATTATCGTATCTCAATGATCCCTTAATTGGTTGTCACATTATCTAGCCTCAGAGGCTTGAATACACACATTTCAAATAAATAGATATTATAATACAATTTCTACATCGTCGGCGTAAAGGCAGACTGTACTAATTTTTTTTTTAAGTTTTTGCGTACATAAAATGGCGTCCGTGCCCTTTTGTTTCAAAATTAGAACCGACGTTTTTTTACACCCAGAGAAAAATAGTTCTCTGGTAAAAAACATAACACTCCCAATGTACCAGTTATTGCAGAATACACTTTTGTAATACATTATTCATCTGTCTCAAATATATCTAATATCGCAATACGTACAGAATCAATTATCCATAGTTTTATTGCTTAAAAAGCGTTACTTTCTATCCCAAATTGCAATATTGGTATAATCACATACTAAAAGTATTTCCCACTCTTCATTTTAATATTTATAGTTCCAATAAACAATTATATTTAATTATAAAGACAGCTATTCATTGACAAAAAAAGCATTTAGTATAATCACATTTAAATGAAGTTAATATATTTTGGTCGGTGCTTAATGTTGAAAAGCATCTTACTAATGTTTGAATGAATCGCAAAAGATAATAAACATAATACAGAAAATCTTAGTTAATTACAAAAAAATACATTGCTGATTTTTCGTCACCAATAAAAAAAACGTATATGTATTTGTTTTATTTATAATGAAATTAGTTTACAATATTAAACAATATACATCCTTCTACTGAGACAGTCTCCCATTGATTATGTGACCGCGAAATTTCCAAGAGTAACTATTATGGAAATCAGTCCTATTAGCCAATTTAAAATTCTCTAAACTCCTAACCTGAGAATTTTTCCTAGCAGTAGGATGTGTAGACTAAAATAAATCAGGCAGTAGTTGACTCATTTTAAACATTTCAACACAAAAGCATACTTACATTAATCTCATTACAACTCATGTACTCCGCAAATCGACTGTCAAAATGACTATCGTTAAAATGTAAAAAATAATGAACAAGAGTGAATGGAAAAAGTGTGCTGACGAAAAACAAAACATAAGCCCGTTACAAAAATGCATTCACTCAGTCAAAAAAGATATAAAGTAATTGTCGTTTTTTAATCCGAAAATAAGCTTAGTCCAAACTGTTTAATTTCTAGTAAAGGTTTCGATATTAAAATCAAAACAGCCGTTTCAAAAAGGTACACACGTTACATCGATTTAAATTGAAATATGGCAATATATTGGATTGTTTTTCCTCAACATACCTTGTTTATTCCATTATAAATGTCACAACTGGCAATGTATTTACATCTACAGTATTTATAAGAGATTCCATATATCATCATAATTATCATTAACATCGTAGATAGAAATATTTAAAAATGCTCAACGTACAAATTGGATAACACCTGAAGCTGAGACTGTACATATCTTGAAGTATACTCTAGGGCTACGTAATACTTTACGTAAATAAAATAGTTTCGAAATTAAATTTATTTTTCCACACAGAGAAGGCAAAGGTACGCTATTTCATACAGCCACAAACGTCATCTCAGCATTTATTTAATTATAGAAAAATCTCGAGTCTTTTTATTGTATCTGCTTTAACGGCATACATGCTGTCTTTCATAGGCCCAGCACAGTATCTCTCGAATTATGTAAGTTTTGTTTTCCTCCATTTATCATTAATACTGAAAAAGGTGTATAAATTTGGCTTTTTGTGTATAAAATTAAGTTTGACAAGACATCTTCTACAAGGGCACGTTTAAACATTCCTATCTGATAAACATTGTCAAAAAGAAAACACTACACTGAGCGAAAAATTTGTTCTTAATATTTATTTGACAAGATACAAAAATGGAATTAACAATTTTTTATAGCTTTGGGGTCTCATATTGGCCTAAGAGATGGCCTATAATTTACTAGGGGTTTATAAATTCAACTTTTATTGGCTTCCACCTTAATATTCATGATCAAAATCCATTCAAAAGTAGGTACTCCGTTTCATAAGTCCTAAGTTAGGACTCCTAATATTATAGTCATTTGATAGGCTTAGGAACCATTTTTTTGGGATTAATGTAATTTAATAAGTCAAAGTGGCGAATGCGACCGACATAACTCAGATATCGATTTGTGTGGAATTTTTTTAAGTTCAGTCGCATTTGAGCAAGCCAGTATTAATATTAGCAGACAACAGAGTGTAATAAATATTTTTCTTTTCATACCATACCAGGGGGCTTAGGATATGACAAAAAAGTACAACACGGCTCAGTTTAATTTTATTGTGATTGGTTGAGAGAATAACACGTGATTGACGTATACGTCTCTCGACCAATCTATACTGCCCACTGCTGAGCACGGGTCTCTACAACTGAGAAAGACTTCGTGCGGGCTGGCAGACTTCATAGACCTTCAAAATTCTTATAAAGAACTTCTCAAGTTTCCTCACGATGTTTTTCCTTCACCGTTGAAGCGAACAACGGTTTTTTTTATACTTAGAATCAAAATATAGTTGAAAATGCATATTGACCGAATATATTTACAAGCAAATAATTTTTAGCACAGTGTTGTGTTTACCGTCTCAGTTCTAAAATGATTAACTAAGAAACTTACACATGCGTGTATATGTTTACTGGATTCAAATTATTGAAGGTATCTATACCGAATTAGGTAAAGTGTAACTTCTGAAACAAAACAAAAATTAGTACACAATATATTACACAAATTTTTTTTTTACTACACTAATTATGATATTTAAGGTCATCCATAACAGTGTGCCAATTATTTTATATATAAACTTTGTAAATGGCACTGTATATCAATACCGAGAGGCAAGTTCATATTCCAAAATATAACGTTTCGAAAACGTTATTTCCTAAAAATAACAAAACATGACTTACACCATTTTAGAACTGTGACGACGCGAAATACTATTACTAGTATTAGTAATGCATATTATTAAATATAGATTGCTTTATATAGTGACGTCATTATATCGATAAATGTGATGTCAGTAGGCGCAGAATGATGTGAAGCGTCGTTTGTGACGTCATTGAGATGATGGTCTCAAGTACTAACTCTTAATGCGGTACTCAGGGTCTGGAGAAGAAAGTTCGGTGTTATTTTTTGGAAACACTGAGTACTCAAAATTAAAGTATTGGTAAATCTATCCTAATATTATAAAGATTGAAACTTAGTGAGTTTGTAGAAGTTAATCTTTATTGAACCTATTTTGAGTTTTTTTTCACTAATAGGAAGCTACATTACTCCTGAGTCTTATAGACTATTTTTTCCGGGAAAATATTTATCCCGGAAAAACATTTTCTCGCGGGCGGTGCCGCTGGCAAAAGCTACACCTAATAAAGTATTTGATGGAGAATTTACTTCTAATTGGCTCCTGAAAATCTCCAACTTGTCCTAGTACGTGACTAGTACAGGAACAGTTCCGGGAAGTACTTGGTGTATGGAGGCACGCTCTGCTGGTAGGACTTGTGTCCGCTGGGCGAGCAGGCACCCGATGCGGGCAGCAGCGGCTCCTCGTTCAGGCTGCTGAAGATCTCCTCTAACTTGTCCTTGATCTCGTACTGGAAATATTTCATACATTGTGATAGAACATTTTATACATTTTACATAACTCTAAGTAGAAAAAAAAACACAAATATCATCATTCATTAAGTGTTCAGTGAAAATAAATACTAGAAAATGTGCTAGGATTTTATGCATACGCATACTCACGCTTTTTATCTCCGAAGGGGTAGGCAGAGACGCAACTAGTGCACCTACTTTTCGCCGTGCGCGTTTCCGTCTCATGATGTGATAAGATGCCATATTGCCATATCGGGCATGAATTCCAGACTCCCAGTTGATACTTATTAGAAAAATCCAATATCACTTTACCTGACCCGGGGATCGAACCTGAGACCCCAGCATTGCAGTCGTACCGTAATACAACTACGCCACCGAGGTAGTCCATATATTTTTATGTGGTAGGTACACTTTTTATATTGGTATGTTATAAGTATATAAGGCTTCGTTGGTATTCTAGGCTTTAGAAGTATATAATGTGTGTACGGGAAACCGTTCCCGATACGACTTGCAACAGCTATCCTTACACCTTACTTGCGTTGATTGCCATTCGAGTGCATACATTCGTAACGCTGAGTTCTGGCTGCGTGACTCAACAACAGCGTGAGACTGGTGAGGCCACAGCTGACGCACTGACCTCTGGCTGCGTGAGCGCGAGCAGGTGGTCGAAGGGCGCGGTGCGGAAGGTGTTGTTGAGCGTGGCGCGGCGCCGCTCCGCCTCGCGCCGCTCCGCCTCGCTCGGGCCCAGCGCCGCGCGCCGCAGCGCCTCCAGGCTCACGCTCTCCGGCTGCAGCGGGTGAGTGGTGAGGCCACAGCTGACGCACTGACCTCTGGCTGCGTGAGCGCGAGCAGGTGGTCGAAGGGCGCGGTGCGGAAGGTGTTGTTGAGCGTGGCGCGGCGCCGCTCCGCCTCGCGCCGCTCCGCCTCGCTCGGGCCCAGCGCCGCGCGCCGCAGCGCCTCCAGGCTCACGCTCTCCGGCTGCAGCGGGTGAGTGGTGAGGCCACAGCTGACGCACTGACCTCTGGCTGCGTGAGCGCGAGCAGGTGGTCGAAGGGCGCGGTGCGGAAGGTGTTGTTGAGCGTGGCGCGGCGCCGCTCCGCCTCGCGCCGCTCCGCCTCGCTCGGGCCCAGCGCCGCGCGCCGCAGCGCCTCCAGGCTCACGCTCTCCGGCTGCAGCGGGTGAGTGGTGAGGCCACAGCTGACGCACTGACCTCTGGCTGCGTGAGCGCGAGCAGGTGGTCGAAGGGCGCGGTGCGGAAGGTGTTGTTGAGCGTGGCGCGGCGCCGCTCCGCCTCGCGCCGCTCCGCCTCGCTCGGGCCCAGCGCCGCGCGCCGCAGCGCCTCCAGGCTCACGCTCTCCGGCTGCAGCGGGTGAGTGGTGAGGCCACAGCTGACGCACTGACCTCTGGCTGCGTGAGCGCGAGCAGGTGGTCGAAGGGCGCGGTGCGGAAGGTGTTGTTGAGCGTGGCGCGGCGCCGCTCCGCCTCGCGCCGCTCCGCCTCGCTCGGGCCCAGCGCCGCGCGCCGCAGCGCCTCCAGGCTCACGCTCTCCGGCTGCAGCGGGTGAGTGGTGAGGCCACAGCTGACGCACTGACCTCTGGCTGCGTGAGCGCGAGCAGGTGGTCGAAGGGCGCGGTGCGGAAGGTGTTGTTGAGCGTGGCGCGGCGCCGCTCCGCCTCGCGCCGCTCCGCCTCGCTCGGGCCCAGCGCCGCGCGCCGCAGCGCCTCCAGGCTCACGCTCTCCGGCTGCAGCGGGTGAGTGGTGAGGCCACAGCTGACGCACTGACCTCTGGCTGCGTGAGCGCGAGCAGGTGGTCGAAGGGCGCGGTGCGGAAGGTGTTGTTGAGCGTGGCGCGGCGCCGCTCCGCCTCGCGCCGCTCCGCCTCGCTCGGGCCCAGCGCCGCGCGCCGCAGCGCCTCCAGGCTCACGCTCTCCGGCTGCAGCGGGTGAGTGGTGAGGCCACAGCTGACGCACTGACCTCTGGCTGCGTGAGCGCGAGCAGGTGGTCGAAGGGCGCGGTGCGGAAGGTGTTGTTGAGCGTGGCGCGGCGCCGCTCCGCCTCGCGCCGCTCCGCCTCGCTCGGGCCCAGCGCCGCGCGCCGCAGCGCCTCCAGGCTCACGCTCTCCGGCTGCAGCGGGTGAGTGGTGAGGCCACAGCTGACGCACTGACCTCTGGCTGCGTGAGCGCGAGCAGGTGGTCGAAGGGCGCGGTGCGGAAGGTGTTGTTGAGCGTGGCGCGGCGCCGCTCCGCCTCGCGCCGCTCCGCCTCGCTCGGGCCCAGCGCCGCGCGCCGCAGCGCCTCCAGGCTCACGCTCTCCGGCTGCAGCGGGTGAGTGGTGAGGCCACAGCTGACGCACTGACCTCTGGCTGCGTGAGCGCGAGCAGGTGGTCGAAGGGCGCGGTGCGGAAGGTGTTGTTGAGCGTGGCGCGGCGCCGCTCCGCCTCGCGCCGCTCCGCCTCGCTCGGGCCCAGCGCCGCGCGCCGCAGCGCCTCCAGGCTCACGCTCTCCGGCTGCAGCGGGTGAGTGGTGAGGCCACAGCTGACGCACTGACCTCTGGCTGCGTGAGCGCGAGCAGGTGGTCGAAGGGCGCGGTGCGGAAGGTGTTGTTGAGCGTGGCGCGGCGCCGCTCCGCCTCGCGCCGCTCCGCCTCGCTCGGGCCCAGCGCCGCGCGCCGCAGCGCCTCCAGGCTCACGCTCTCCGGCTGCAGCGGGTGAGTGGTGAGGCCACAGCTGACGCACTGACCTCTGGCTGCGTGAGCGCGAGCAGGTGGTCGAAGGGCGCGGTGCGGAAGGTGTTGTTGAGCGTGGCGCGGCGCCGCTCCGCCTCGCGCCGCTCCGCCTCGCTCGGGCCCAGCGCCGCGCGCCGCAGCGCCTCCAGGCTCACGCTCTCCGGCTGCAGCGGGTGCTGGGACAATACACATTACTACTGCATATCGTGGTGATACAATACTTCCCGTAACACAAATCAATAACATTTTACACAAGGTAAAAAAAAACGGTGCGTGTACTTATGTACATGCATGAGAAGTTATACTTCTTTGGCATCATTAAATAATTTGATATTTAGTATTAATTATGTTAAACTAGGGGGATCGTCGAAAATGGGTGTGGGGGTCAAGGGGTCGATTTGGGTTGGGGGTCAAGGGGGGTCAAAATGAGTTTGCGGGGGTCAAAGGGGGTCATTGGGTTTGTAGGGTCAAGGGGGGTCAAAATGTGTTTGCGGGGGTCAAGGGGGGTAAAATTGGGTTTGTAGGGTCAAGGGGGGTCAAATTGGGTTTGTAGGGTCAAGGGGGGCAAATTTGATTTGGGGGGCAGGGAATTCAAGAAGATGTCGGGGTGGCAGGTGCACAGTACAATAGACCCGCCACACTAGAAACCCTACCTTATCTTTTAAGGTAAAGTTCCTGATAGAATAAAGTGAGGATATTAAGAACCTTCTTTATTAAAGTCGGTTAATAGTATTGGAACTAAATTAAAGTGATGCGCGCGCATAACCTGTCACTTTTCGTGTTACATGATGCACGCGCATCTTAAAATTTCACTCTTATCATTGTTTCATAACGCGCCGAATCGCGAATGCGCAATTGCGAATGCGCACTCATTAAATGAAATAAAATTATTTAAACCCATAAAATGAGTCAAATTCCGTTGATGTGCTCAACACACATAAAACTGTAATCAAACCAGAATATGGCTACACCTATAATCACACACTAATCAATAGAACATTATACCGCCGTCTTCCTCCTATAACCATACACTGCCTAAAAATAAAGGGGGAAGGGAGGTGAACAGGATAGTATCTGAACATGGTACCGCATTCTTCCTGTGCGGTCTTCGCCACTGCGAGGCCGTCGCGTGCATGTCCTGGTGGCCCCACTGCCAGAACTCGTTGTCGCTGCGCTGGAAAGGGCCAGGATAGGAAGGATACCAGCGGTATAGGTGATGACATCCACGGATATCTGTAAGTTTTCTTGTAACAACCGCTGCAGTTACAAGAAAACTTACTCAGGAAACTACGACATTTTTGAATCCATAAAGATATACTATATTTTCTAAAACATGTGAATGCAAATCTTAGGGTTTAAAAATGATGAACAGTCTCTTAAGTAAGATTTTTTGTAGCTACAATAGATAAGGTATAAATTCACCCTGTATAGATACCGTGATGCGCAGAAATTAACTACATGCCGATTGATCTTTTGCACAACGCTGTTGAGTTAAAAATACTAAAGGCTAAGGATACAATGGAATTTCGATGTGAGGATACTTCTAAAATCTAAATGTCAGTAAATACCACCAAAAATTCTATAGGGTAGCGACTACTTTTTAAAATATATATTTATCAAAAACGTAACGTAACGAAAAGGATTTTCAAAATCCACACAATAATAAATTAGCTATAAAGCTTTGAAATTCGATGGTAGAGGCATTGTGTCAAAAAGCGGAGACGGCAAATTGTGACGTTACAGCGTGTCACCAGCCGTAACACTGAGTGCGTTAGAAAGAGAACGCGATAACTCCAGCCCCCCCCCCCCCCTATTTTTGCTTACGTAATTTTTACAAATATAAAAATAACTTCTTTATTTTCTAGCAAATTTTGATGCTGTTTCAAAGAATTTCTTTTTCATGTAATATTCTGTTACGTATAAAGTAATGTACAAAATAATAGTAATAGTAGTTGTAGCATGAGATGACGCGGACGAAGCCGCGAACGAACACTAATGTTGACGTATATATTTAAAAAAAAAATAACTTCAACAATTTTTTTTTATATATATATTTTTAGGGAAGGCGAAGGGTTCTAGCCCATACAGCCTCGTCTTAAGTAATATTTTTGGTTGTTTTTTTTTCCTACGTACTATGTCGTAGTAAAGCAGTGGCTACCTTACCAAGACTTTATTAAGGAGTTTTGGTGGCAACGAAAAAACACTTGATTGGCACAGTTATTTCAATTCACTTCATTTGAGCACTTTAATAGAACTCTATTGGATAATATACCACCATAATTATTCAATATAACACTAAGTATCACCAAAATAATGAATTAAAACAAGAGCACCTCATGACACTTCCACGTTCCCGCCAAAACTCATAATTTCAACAAAATATGACTGTTTATACGATTCTAAGTTTTAATATTTTTTTGTTTTATTTCCTTTGAGATTCTATGTTAAGTACAATTTTCATAATGATCGAAATTATTATGGTATATGTAAGTATCTCTACAATGTTAAAGGTGCGAGTATGAATTATGATTATTTGTGCAAGTTACATAAGCCCCAAAGTTCTGCATCGAAGGTCTGTGGTTGTGGTTGTACTTCTCTATGAACATTCGGTACTCTTCGTCCAAGTCGTCGTATTGCGCTTGCTAGAATTACGCAAATATGTACCTTAAGTTAGGTAAAGTTAGGGCTTTAATCGCACTGGCAAATTGCAAAGGAATTTATAGCGAGGCGCGCACGTCCAGTATAATAAGACCGTGTCTGACCGCGACTGCTGTTCCGCGCCTTAGGTATGGAATGAAGTAAGGGGGGAGAAAGAAAGCACAAATTCATATGAGATTGATACTGCACGGATAGTCCTTAAGATATTGGTTGTATTTGGTTCACGAAATTTTAATAGATACGATATCGATATCAGAAGAGTGTACACAACTGTTCTTACATAATTTTTCCAGTACTTTGTGTAAAAAACTTGATACAGTAGGTGGTGTATAGTGTATATTAGGTGGTGTATAGTGCACAGTAGGTGGTGTATAATGTACAGTAGGTGGTGTATAATGTACAGTAGGTGGTGTATAATGTACAGTAGGTGGTGTATAATGTACAGTAGATGGTGTATAATGTACAGTAGGTGGTGTATAATGTACAGTAGGTGGTGTATAATGTACAGTAGATGGTGTATAATGTACAGTAGGTGGTGTATAATGTACAGTAGATGGTGTATAATGTACAGTAGGTGGTGTATAATGTACAGTAGGTGGTGTATAATGTACAGTAGATGGTGTATAATGTACAGTAGGTGGTGTATAATGTACAGTAGATGGTGTATAATGTACAGTAGGTGGTGTATAGTGTACAGTAGGTGGTGTATAGTGTACAGTAAATGGTATATAGTTACCCTCCGGGGCACGGGCGAGCTGCCAGCGCTGTCAAGCTCAGCGGCGCCCGGCGCAATGTCCGCCAAACTCTCGCGACCCGCAGCCGCGCCTGTACACATGTGATGCATACACTATACACTATACACGGTTAGTACCACTACAATCATTCTGAAACTGTTTATCATATACACCTTAACTAGACGGTGGGTGAGGTATATTTGTGGAGGTGTACGATCAGCAGTGGACGACGACAGGCTGATTGATATACAAATGAACTTTAAATAGAGATAAAAAGGACAAGTTAGTTACAAAATTATCGGATCAAAAATTTTAGTATTGTTAGGATAAAAGTTTTGTGAGGGTATATGTAGCGTACTGACTAGTTATGAAAACCTGTCTAAATGTCAAACTAATAGCGGAAATGGCAGTTGGGTGTATAAAAAGGGTGCTGTGTCGGTGTGCAGCCTCTTTTTCACTCCTATTCGCGCTTAGTCTCGCAGTCCATCTCAGTCGTAGTAATTTTAGTAGCAGTTGAGTAAGTTGATCATTGACTTTCATGCTGGTCGGTTAGTTGCTGATATCTTCGTAAAAGTATTTATGATAAATGTGTTTATGTATATACATACATACATACATACATATACACTCACGCCTTTTATCCCCGAAGGGGTAGGCAGAGGCGCAACTAGTGCACCCACTTTTCGCTATTATTCCGTCTCATGATGTGATAGGGGGCGAGCCTATCGCCATATCGGGCACAAATTCCAGACTCCGAGCTGATACTGAATAGAAAAACTCAATATCACTTTGCCCGACTCGGGAACCGAACCCGAGATTTCAGTATTGCAGTCGTACCATAATACAACTACGCCACCGAGGCAGGCAGGCAGAACATGTGTTTATGTATATGGTAATAAATGGTTTTTATTTAAATCAAAATCGTTTCAGTTTTTAACAGTATTGAGTTGTTATGTGTGTGATGTGTGCATTCACCAGCATAAGTAGCTGGACAAATTCAAAATTTCAAATTGCCTACATACTTGTGTCATTACTAATCTTTTTTTTTCTCTTCACAAAAATAAAAGAAATATCTTTTACTTCACACGTAGAAAAATGTTATTCAGTGTAACTTAATGCAAAATTTCGATTTTGTACAGATATTTATGGTGGTGACTGTACATACCGGCCTCGACCCAGCTGTGGCGGTGTATGGCGGCGGAGGCGCCGGGCGCGGCGTAGTGCGGGGGAGCAGACACGCGCGCCGCCTCCACACCGCTAGACACCACGCACTCGCACACCGCCAGCTACACAACACACAACACATATTATATGGCACTAGCTTTTGCCCGCAGCTCCGCCCGCGTGAATGAGTTTTTGCGGGATAAAAGTCCCGCTTTATATTTTCCCGGGATAAAAAGAAGCCTATGTGTTAATTCAGGACATGATCTACCCGTGTGCCAAATTTCATCGAAATCCGTTCAGAATTTTTTGCGTGAAAGAGTAACAAACATCCACACATCCATACATAAGGTGGTGCTCCCACTGCCCCCGTCGCGAAGTCCGCTCCGAGGGAGCCCCGCCCACTGCCGCCGGCCCCAGCGTCTATGGACGCTGAATGGAGCGTGATGGTGGGGAGGAAGAAGCGGGGGAAGCCTAACCCAGGTACGGCGCCCGCTGCGAAGCCGCAGACGCAGCAGCGGAGGCAGAGGCACAAAGAGCCCAAACTGCGCAAGCCACGCTCGGCGGCCATAGTACTGTCGTTGACGCCGGCGGCGGTGGTCAAGGGTCTAACGTACGCCAAGGCGCTGACGAACGCTCAGCACCGCGTCGACCTCGCCGGCCTCGGCATTGACAGGCTGAGGCCCAAGGTGGCAGCCACGGGTGCCATGTTATATGAGGTGCCCGGGGCTGAGTCGGAGCGGAAGGCGGATTCCCTCGCCGCAAGGCTGAGGGAATGCTTTGGCGGGTCGGAGGATATCCAAATCTCCCGGCCCACCAAATGCACGGAGCTGCGGCTGTCGGAGCTGGATCCTGCAGCCACGACCGAGACGGTCGCAGCGGCCCTCAGCGTTGCTGGTGAGTGCGCAGCAGATGCCGTGAAGGTCGGGCAAATCCGGCCTGATCGCTGCGGCCTGAGCTCAGTTTGGGCCAAGGTGCCAATGAAAGTGGCCCAAAAAATAAAGGCGGGCCGCCTGAAAATCGGGTGGACTGTGGCCCGAGTGACCGTGCTCGGGGCGCGCCCGCTGCGCTGTTTCCGTTGCCTGGTTTTATGCTATCGCTGCGGTAAACCGGGCCACAAAGCCCGAGAATGCGAGGCCGCGCCGAACTGCGCAGTCTGCGCGGCCGCAGGGAGGCCCGCCAAACATCAGCTGGGGGAAAGGCGTGTCCCGCCCCCTCCCGTCGCGATAGGCATCGCGATATGCGACGTGGTGCTGCTGCCGCTGCTGCCACTGGGGCCTTAACCCAGCCGCAGGCAGCGAGCCCACCGCAAGAGGCCGTGATGGACGTCGTGGTAGAGATCGCCCAATAATGGATTTAAAGTTCCTCCAGGCGAACATCAACCACTGTGCCAGTGCCCAGGACCTGTTGTCCCAAAGCCTAGCGCAGTGGTCGGTGCAAGTGGCCGTGGTCGCTGAGCCGTATTTTCTCCTCCCCCCCCCCCCCCGGGAAAACTGGGCTGGGGACCTTGACGGCTTGATGGCCATCATCAGCCGGGGCGCCGCTGGCTCCCCACCCTTCGAAAAAGTAGCGAAGAAGCTCACCCGGCGGTCGTCGCCGGCGACTTCAACGCCAAGTCCGTGGCTTGGGGTTCGCCGGCGACGGACGGTCGTGGTCGGATCCTGGAGGAATGGGCGATCTCTGTCGGCCTGGTCGTCCTGAACAGGGGGTCGGTGGACACGTGCGTGCGGCATAACGGCGGGTTTATTATAGACCTGTCGTTCGCGAGTCCCGCCGTCGCACGCCGTGTTCGGGACTGGAGAGTCCTCGTGGGCGTGGAGACGTTGTCGGACCATCGTTATGTCAGGTTCGACGTCTCCGCGTCCTTGAGTAATCCAGTCCGGTGGTGTACCGAGCGCCCCGAATCAGGACGGCCCGCGGTGGGCGCTTCGTCGCCTCGATGGGGAGGCCCTAGTGCTGGCCGTTCTGGTCATGTCGTGGCTCCCCGTGCCGGACGGGCCGGTACGGGTTGAGCAGGAGGCGGAGTGGTTCGGGGTGGCAATGTCGGATGTTTGTGACGCTGCCATGCCCCGGGCTCTCCGCCGTTCGCCGGTGCGACAGGTGTACTGGTGGTCGGCGGAGCTAGCGCAGTTGCGTGCGTCGCGCGTTGCTGCGCGCCGCCGATACGCCAGGCATCGTCGTCGCTGGCTCAGAGACGAGAGCCACGCAGACCAGGAGCGGCGGCTCTATGGCCTCTACAAAGAGGCAAAGAGAGCGCTGCGGGTGGCCATTCATGGGGCCAAGGTCGCGGCACGTAGGGCGTTCTTGGGGACTCTCGACAGTGACCCGTGGGGGCGCCCTTACCGTATGGTGATGAAGAAGCTTCGCCCAGCGGCGCCCCCGCTGTCGCAGAGTCTCCGGCCAGAATTACTGGCCAACGTCGTCGCGGCCTTGTTCCCGGCCACCGTGGAGTTCACTCCTCCACCGATGGCGCCACCGGATGTGGCGCCATCGTTGAGTGAGAATCCGGCAAGGGATATCCCGGAGGTTTCGAAATGAATTGCGGGCGGCAGTGCTTCGGCTGCGGAGCAAAAACACGGCCCCAGGGCTCGATGGCATCCTCGAAAGCCTGGGTGCTAGCCCTCGAGTACCTGGGCTCGAGGCTCCGCAGTTTATTCACCGCCTGTCTGGAGACAGGCGGTGAATAAACTCTTCCCGGCGCGCTGGAAAGCCGGGAAGCTCGTCCTGCTGAAGAAGGGGGGACGACCCGCAGAGTCGCCGTCGGCCTACCGGCCCATCGTGTTGCTCGACGAGGTGGCAAAGCTCTTCGAGCGCATCATCCATACTCGCCTCGTCGAGCATCTTGAAAGGGTCGGTCCGAACTTGGCCGACAACCAATTTGGTTTCAGGAGGGGACGTTCTACCGTCCATGCGATTCTGCGGGTGAAGTCACAGGCGGAGGATGCAGTGGCCAGCGGACAAATTGTCATTGCAGTGTCGTTGGATATCTCCAACGCATTCAACACACTGCCCTGGCCCTGCATTCACGAGGCACTGCGGTACCACGAGGTGCCGCCCTATCTCCGGCGTCTGATGCACGCGTATCTGTCTAACAGGGACGTCGTGTATCCGGGTGCCGAAGGGTGGCACCGAAGAGCGATGTCGTGCGGTGTTCCACAGGACTCGGTTTTGGGCCCTCTCCTATGGAACATCGGGTACGACTGGGTGCTCCGTGGTTCCAATCTCCGGGGCGTCGGCGTGACATGTTACGCCGACGATACGTTAGTCACAGCGACTGCTGGGACCTTCCGCGACGCCACAACTCTGGCGGCGGCAGGCACCGGACATGTAGTTGGAAGAATTCAACGGCTAGGTTTGAAGGTGGCCCTCGAGAAAACCGAGGCCGTGTGTTTTCATGGACCTCGGAGAGGTCCAGCGGCCGGTGCCCGCATTGTCGTTGGGGGGGTGCGGATTCCCATCGGCTCTAGCATGAAGTATCTGGGTTTAGTGCTAGATAGCCGATGGCGATTCCGCACCCACTTTAAGGAGTTGAGGACGAAATTGTCCCGGGCAGCGGGCGCTCTTTCCGGCCTGCTGCCCAAACTGGAAGTTCCTGGCTTCCCTTGCCGGAGGCTGTATCACGGAGTCGTGCGGTCCATGGCCCTTTATGGCAGCCCCGTTTGGGCTGACTCCCTGAGCCGCCCCTGCGTCGCTCTCCTGCGCGCCCCGCAGAGAGCTTTAGCGCAGCGGGCGGTCAGGGCGTACCACACGGTCTCTTTCGAGGCGGCTTGCTTATTGGCCGGATTTCTGCCCTGGGACCTGGACGCCAAATCCCTTGCCGATGCCTTCCATTGGCGGGAGGAGGCGTTCAGTCGCGGGGAGCGTCCGGACCTGAAGGAGGTGGAGGCCAAGAGGGCCTTCTTACGGCGAGCCGCCGTGGAGGAGTGGCGTCTCAGGCTGGAGGCCCCGTCGTGGGGGCACAGGGTCGTAGAGGCAGTGCGTCCTGTCTTTGCCGAATGGCTGGACAGGCGCCACGGAGCGGCAACATACCGCCTGACGCAGGTGCTCACCGGGCATGGCTGCTTCGGTGAGTTCCTGTTTCGGGTGGTGGGGATAGAGGAGTCGGCCGTGTGTCACTATTGTGACAACTGCCCAATGGACACGGCCCAACACATGTTGGAGTTTTGTCCAGCCTGGGATGAAGAACGCAGCGCTCTCAGAGCAGTCGTCGGAGAAGACCTCTCGCTGCCGGCCGTGGTCGCTTCCATGGCCGGCGGCCGGGAGGGCTGGCAGGCGGTGGCCCACTTCTGCGAGGTAGTCCTCTCGCGGAAGGAGAGTGCCGAGAGGGATCGCCAGCGCAGTGGTGATCCCTCCCGCCGCCAGACGAGACGTAGGAGGCGTCGGGTGGACGACTGACCGACGTATCCCGCCCAGTGGATTGGGGGCGTTTGGAGAATTCCACCACGGTATCCCCTGCCTGTCGTAAAAGGCGACTAATAGGGGCCTCCGGGGGTCACGGGTGGGCGGGAGGCGCCGTCCACCTATTAGTCTAGCCAACTTTTGTGACCCCCGTGATGGACGGCAGCGT
The DNA here is from genome assembly GCA_949316025.1 of Lapara coniferarum. Taxonomy (NCBI): domain Eukaryota; kingdom Metazoa; phylum Arthropoda; class Insecta; order Lepidoptera; family Sphingidae; genus Lapara; species Lapara coniferarum. The sequence goes on from OX438926.1 coordinate 35,326,276, forward strand.
GCCTCACGCTGCCTCTGATGCCAAGGGCGTCCTTCGGTGTACGGGGGCTTCTGAGCCCCCGCAACAACAGGAGACGGACCGCAACAGCGGTATGCGCAGGGGCGGTTGCGGACGACAACTTAGACGTGAGTTGGAGGAAGCCCGCAGCCGTCCCTAATGCGCCGAAGATAGCCACCGCGGAGTTTTGGTTGGTATGCCGTGCGGTGTACATAGGTTAGGGACTCGGCCCGGCGGTCGCCCGACGTTTTCCATCTCTCCGGGCGGCTCAACGTCGGGTCGTAAGGCACGGTGAACCCAACATAACCGCTCAGTCGTTCCCCTTGAACACTGGGCGGTAGTAATAAGTCACTTTCTCCGCGTCAACAAAAAAAAAAGACATCCATACATTCTTACAAACTTTCGCCTTTATAATATTAGTAGGATTGAATGACGAGACGAGCATGCCGTTTGCCTGATGGTGAGCAATACGACTTTTACTCGTTGTAAAGTAATTTACAAAAAAAAAAATGGTACATATTTAAAATTCAAAGACAAAATGTATTTTCATTAAATTTAATTACAATTAAAGCATAAAATACAAGAAATCGCCAGGTGCACGTATCTTCCAACACGACAGGCTCTAATTCTTTGGAGCTAGACGTATATCCAGCACACAGCAATTAACACCTCGTGGCTGGTATTAAAAAAATATTAAAGTATGGTAAGAATATATATTCACCTGATCGATCATGAGGTAGGGCACCTTGGAGGGCATCTTGGAGGGCGACAGGTGGTCGTAACTCTCCTGCAGTGGAGGTAGCAAGTGTGGACACTCCTCACGACGCGCTTCTACAATCTGGACAAAAATATAAAGTATAAAAAAAATTGTAGAAGAATGCGTACACATTTTCTTTGTTTAATTCATCATTCATTTAAATTTTAATCTAGTAACGTGTCATGTGAAGGTAAACCTTCATTATTAAACATCAAATACTTTTTATTCCGGTATCTTTGTTTTGAATTTAGAATTTAGAATTATGGTCCTTCGAGCCGGACATCGTAGTTTTTCACTCATAGCAATGTATTATGTCTGGAATTGAATTCATATATTACACAGGTCTACAATTATTTTGGTGCCGCTAAAAGTAAAACTGATTTCAAGTACACTCGGTACCCTGATAAAAACGTGATACTTACTTTTTTAATGCTACGTATAGTTTTCGAGATTTCATTTATTAAAAAACGATTTATTGAAGTTAAATACATTTAATTACACATTGTATTTCACAGGTTAGAAGCTTCTCTTTTTAGATTTTCTCCGATGGATGTCTTCAGGACATTCCCGTGTAATACTCCAACAGTAATCTGCCATCATTTGCTCATCCCAGCGACCTTGGTATCTATCTTCCATCACCTTTAAATCTTGATGAAAACGTTCTCCTTGTTTTTCGCTATACGCTCCAAGATTTTCAGGAAACTTGTCTAAATGATTGTCCAGATAGTGTACTTTTATGCTCATATTACATCCAAGATTTTTAAAGCTAAAATTTTCGGCCTTCTGATTTCCTAAGAATTTTTTTACAACTGCAACAAAAGATTTCCAAGCCTCTGCTTCTAAATTATTCATTGAATGTATGAAAGCGTTGTCTTTCATTAAAAGTCTTATCTGTGGGCCATCAAAAATACCAGCTTTTAGTTTTTCATTACTTAAACCAGGAAATTTTCTTGAAAGATATACAAAAGACGGACTAGTTTTATCTAATGCCTTAATCTTGATCGATACAAACCTGAACGTAGCTTCACAATTTTCACAGCTTCACACGACATCTTGTGGGCTAATTAATCATAACCTAGAATTAGTGGCACCAAACAAAAATATTTTTTTTGTAGACCTGTGTTATATATTAATATAATAAGTTCCTGTACTTCAGAAATCATTGCCTTGACTGAAACTTTTCTTACAAGTTCAGTGTGCGACGCTGAACTTTTTCCTCCGGGCTTTATAGTGCTGCGTAAGGACCGTGCGAGAGACACCGGGTGGGGGGGTGTACTACTAGCAGTTAAGGACTGCTTCGCTGTTAAATTAATCACTGATGTAGATACCATAAGTCATGATTAGGAATTATTATTTGCAATAATAACGTGGAAAAATATCAGGCTACTAGTGGGCGTGGTTTATGTACCACCCAATTACTCTGAAAAACAGTACCTGGATGTCCTAAGTTGTATAGAGGACATTGTATGTACATATGATACCTTTGATATTGTTATTGTAGGTGATTTTAATCTGAACTCATTTAATAATAATGTGAAAATTCAATTTGAATGTTTTTTGGAATATTGTAATTTGATTCAACATAATAAAGTGTGCAATAGGTATGGCGGCATCTTGGATCTAGTCCTATCAAATGTTCAGAACAGAAGGGTGAGTGTGACTGGCTACGTGGAGCCAATAGTGCCGATGGACGCTTATCATCCACCATTACAGATGGAGATACTTATGCCTCGTGAAGCGTCTGTTTCACGTTGTGTTTCTTTTGTCACGCCTCTATCTGTTCGCCAAAAAGCCCCAAAGTGGAATTTTAAAAAGGCGAATTTTTGTGGGCTCTATGCGGCTATCTCCAACTGAGATTGGTCTAATGTTATAAGTGAAGGTAGTGTTGATTCTGCAGTGGATGTGCTCTACACCATATTATATGATACTTTTCAGCAATATGTGCCTATCAAGAGGGAAATTAATAGTTCATTAAGTCAAAAGTATAATTACCCATCGTGGTACACCTCTGAAATTATAGGGCTTATAAAAAATAAGTATTTTCATTTAAAACGTTTCAAATCAGGTAGATTAGAATTTAACCGTGCAATGTTCAAATACTATAGAACTAAGGTTAAGGAGTTGATCGATGTAGCGTACTGTCAATACACTCAATCAATAGAACGCAACATACGCAATAGACCGTGGGCCAGTAGCAAAATTTCGTCAGTCATTTTCTCCCGAACGATAATTGGTGAGATGCATCAGAGACGTGTATCATAAAGCCTCGTGAACGTCAGCTTCGGCTCCGTGGGTGCCATGAGCGGTGGTAGCCTCCCAAAGATGTAGAAAAAAATATATTATTCAGTCATTTCCTCCCAACTAAGAATCATTTTAAATTGTAGCTAACCCGATATCTTGAAGAAAAAAAATAATCAGCTGACTGTAACTTGGGGCATTATGCGTCAGCTGGTCAATCAAACATGTAAAAAAAATATATCATTTCAGTGATTTCCTCTCAACTACAAATTTACCTGATGATAGCTTATACGCAACTATGAATAAATATATATGTCAGCTGGCTGTATGCCGGGGCAAAAACCGTCAGCTGATGCCTTGAAAGTTATAACGCAGGTGTTAGGCGAGAGCTTCTATTACATAATTACATGCATCAGCTGACAATGTTTCCCTCGAATTAATGATAGTAGATTCTCTTTATTAATTACAGCATTGTATTATCAATCTATACATGTAAAATGCTTTGTCCTGAATGACTGACTGACGCACAGCCTAAACCTCTGACCGTAGAGACCTGAAACTTGCAGGGTGTGTTCTTTGTATGCCATAGGCATCTAATGAGATTGAATTTTCCGAAAGTCTACCCCTAAGAGGGTGAAAAAGGGGGGCAAAGTTTGTATGGGCCAACGTGATTCCTTGGTCCAACCTACTTCAAATATTGCTTAAACTTATTTTTAACAGAACTGATAGAAGACGTGTTTCATGTTTTATTGAAATTCATCCCGTAATATATAATATGTATAAAAACGAAAGGTCATTAACTCACTCATCACGAAATCTGAGAAGCTACACGTGCTAGGAGTCTCAAATTTTGTGGAGGTTCCGTTTAGGACGTTGGAGCTCACTAAGACGGGATTTTGCGAAATTCAACCCCTAATGGGGTAAAAAGATTGTACGCGATAAACTCAAAGACTGTCAAACGGATTTTGATTAAATTCGACTGTCAATACGTCGCTAGACTAGCCGCGCATGTCGCTTGCCGCTCCATTAAATAAATCGTCAACATTTTATTTACTTTGTCAACAATTTTCAAATTTTTAAATCCTAATATGAAAACGTGCGGAGTTTGTTGTGGTCAATTCACTGACGGAGTTCAATGTGGAAACTGCAAGAAACACCTGGATTTCACTTGTGGAGGTATCTCCGAGGCAGGATGGAGAAAGCTGGGTTCTGATAGAAGGTCGCATTGGAAATGCCCAAAGTGTAGACTTCTGTCACCCACTGTTACTACCGCCGACGCCCCCGCTTCACTGGACACCATTCTCTTCGAACTCCGTGATGTCAAACGTCAACTCTTGAATCTGCCTGTACTAGTCGATGATCTAAGATTAATTAAAGAAGAGTTATCCGACTTAAAGGCAGCTTCGGATTTTTCTAGTAACAAGCTTGACGAATTCCACACTAGAATAACTGAGCTAGAAACCAAAACCTCAGACCTGAACAACCTACATGCCGTTGTCAACACACTCCAGGTCGAATTATCCAAGACAAAACTTGAGCAGTTGTCACATGATCAACGATCCCGATTAAATAATGTGGAAATTAAAGGAATTCCTGTCGCAAATGATGAAAACCTATTCACTTTGATCGAGGCAATCGGACAGAAGATTAACTACGTCTGTCCCAAGACTCAGATCAATTACATTTCTCGTGTCCCTATGAAGAATTCTAAGGAAAAGTTAATTATAGTAAGCTTCCTGAACAGATACGTGAAAGAGGATTTTATAGCAGCAGCAAGATTGGTGAAACATCTATCAACAGCAGATTTGGGATTCCAAGGAACACCTCAAAAAGTATATGTAAACGATCATCTGACTGTGGAAGCCAAAATCCTACTAAGCAAAGTGAAAGTAACTGCGAAGGAGAAAAATTATGTATACGTGTGGGTCAAGCATGGCAAAATACATATTAGGAAAAATGCAACATCCAAATCATTCATAGTTAGAAGAGAGTCTGATTTAAACAAAATTGTGTAAAGTGCTACCTATTAAGACGATTGATGTGGTATGTATATACTACATTAACTAATTTTAGTTACAACTAGCTTTTGCCCGCGGCTTCGCCCGCGTTTTTCAGTTTTTCCGGGATAAAAGTCCTGTTTTTTTACTCGGGATAAAATGTAGCCTATGTGCTAATTCAGGACATGATCTACCCGTGTACCAAATTTCATCGAAATCCGGTTAGTAGTTTTTGCGTGAAAGAGTAACAAATATCCAGACATTCATACATACTTACATAATTCCAAACTTTCGCGTTTATAATATTAGTAGGATTATAGTAGGATAGATTTCGCCCGCGGCTCCGTCCGCGTTAAAAAGTTTTTCCGGGATAAAAGTCTCGTTATTTATTTTCCCGGGATAAAATGTAGCCTATATGTTAATCCAAGACATGGTCTACCCGTGTGCCAAATTTCATCGAAATCCGGTTAGTATTTTTTGCGTGAAAGAATAACAATCATCCATACATCCAGATATCCATACCTCTATACATACTTACAAACTTTCGCGTTTATACTATCAGTAGGACAGATTTCGCCTGCGGTTCCGCCCGCGTTTTTTAGTTTTTCCGGTATAAAATTCCCGTTTTTTTTACTCGGGATAAAATGTAGCCTATGTGTAAATCCAGGACATGATCTACCTGCGTGCCAAATTTCATCGAAATCCGGTTAGTAGTTTTTGCGTGAAAGAGTAACAAACATCCAGACATCCATATATCCAGACATCCATACATACTTACAAACTTTCGCGTTTATAATATTATTATAGTAGGATAGAATTCGCCCGCGGCTCCGTCCGCGTTAAAAAGTTTTTCCGGGATAAAAGTCCCGTTTTTTTATTTTCCCGGGATAAAATGTAGACTATGTGTTAATCCAGGACATGATCTACTCGTGTGCCAAATTTCATTGAAATCCGTTTAGTAGTTTTTGCGTGAAAGAGTAACAAACATCTAGACATCCATATATCCAGACATCCCTACATCCATACATACTTACAAACTTTCACGTTTATAATATTATTATGGTAGGATAGACTTCGCCTGCGGCTCCGCCCGCCTTAAAAAGTTTTTCCAGGATAAAAGTCCCGTTTTTTATTTTCCCGGGATAAAATGTAGCCTATATGTTAATCCAGGACATGATCTACCCGTGTGCCAAATTTCATCGATATCCGGTTAGCAGTTTTTGCGTGAAAGAGTAACAAACATTCAGACATCCATACATCCAGACATCTATACAAACTTTCGTATCAGTAGGACAGATTTCGCCCGCGGCTCCGCCAGCATTAAAAAGTTTTTCCGGCATAAAAGTCCCGTTTTTTATTTTTCAGGGATAAAATGTAGCCTATGTGTTAATCCAGGACATGGTCTACCCATGTGCCAAATTTCATCGAAATCCGGTTAGTAGTTTTTGCGTGAAAGAGTAACAAACATCCAGACATTCATACATCCAGACATCCATACATACTTACAAACCTTCGCGTTTATAATATTAGTAGGATATCTATCAATCAAATCAAACTCTCAATCAAAAGTATGATATAAGCACTGGAAATCAATTTCTAAATGAAGTCGTTGAGACACAACTACCAGCAATAGCCCACTCGCGCGTTCTAAGCCCGCGGGATAGGCAGCCTTTGTGATATTAATTCGTTGGTGGGAGAAGTGGCGGGAGGCGCCCGACGTGACGGCCCAGTGGTGGCATGCGCGTGAGCTGCGCGTGGTACTGGACAGTACTTGGACATTGCAACAATACTTTATTTTTCTAAAATAAAATATTTTTTCTAAAATAAACGTAGCCTTAGTACCTCCTTATTACATCAGATACCTGCCAATAAAAGTCCCGTCAAAATCAGTCCAGCCATTTCAGAGATTAGCCGAAACAAACAGACACACAGACAGACAAAAATTTAAAAAAATATTATTTTGGTGTATGTACCGAATATCTATACATATCTATACATCTATCTATACATTTTTCTATACATCTATCTATACAGCTCGCGTGGAAAAGTTTTTCCGGGACAAAAGTCCCGCTTTATATTTTCCCGGGATAAAACGTAGCCTAAGTTATTCCTTATTACATCAGCTACCTGCCAATAAAAGTCCCGTCAAAATCGGTCCAGCCGTTTCAGAGATTAGCCGGAACAAACAGACAGACAGAAAGACAGACGGACAGACAAAAATGGTAAAAAAAATTATTTTGGTGCATGTACCGTATATATACTCATATACATGTAGCAAAAAACGGTTATTTAAATACTACAAACAGACTCTCCAATTTTATTTATATGTAGTATTGATAACATCAAATGCATTTTTAAAATGTTTTTTTATCTGAATATTATAAGCATAAATTTAACAAATTGTAAAAGGTTCATAACACCTGCCTCGCTAATGAGCCTCACACCTTTGTATTGTTCTCCTTATCGCGCTGTTTGCTATCAAGTCGCAATACTATTAGCTATGCCTATCTCGCTCGCACTGATTGGTATCACGCACTATTGCTGTCTAGCTTACTTATTTGTTCAAATCTGCACTGAATCGTACTTCAATAATACATTGTTTATTTACCCACATTTTTATATTAGACTAGCTTTTGCCCGCGGCTCCGCCCGCTTTAAAAAGTTTTTCCGGGATAAAAGTCCCGCTTTATATTTTCCCGGGATAAAAAGTAGCCTATGTGTTAATCCCGGACATGATCTACCCGTGTGCCAAATTTCATCGAAATCCGTTCAGTAGTTTTTGCGTGAAAGAGGAACAAACATCCTTACATCCAAACATCCAAACATCCAAACATCTAAACATCCAAACATCCATACATTCTTACAAACTTTCGCCTTTATAATATTAGTAGGATTATTTATACTGTTTCAATTAATGCGATGCAGTTGGTACGCATTGATTTATTATAATGTCACGAATGCAATTGTTACCATCTTTCGCAATGACCCATTTTGATGATCGTAAGTTCAACATTTTCTACCAAAATGTACGTGGGCTTAGGACCAAGGCAGATCAATTTTTTCGTCAAGTGTTAGTAAGTGATTACGATGTTATCGTGCTAACGGAAACTTGGTTGGTGGATGGTATACTTGACTCTGAACTATTTGATGACAGGTATTTAGTCTGGCGACGTGACCGGAACCTTCTTTTAACTGGGCAATCCCGTGGTGGGGGGGTACTTATTGCAACACGAAGAGAACTGACAGCTACACCAACACCTTCTCTATATTCCTCTGCAGAAGACTTGTGGATTAATTTACGACTGAAGTTACGTAATTCACGTGACATCGCTAACATACATATCTGTGTCGTTTATCTATGCCAACAAAATAATAGACTTTCATTCTCTTCCCAACTCAATAATTACCTATCAGTTTTGAACAACTTAATAACAAACATTAGTGATCATTCAGACGTTTTTGTTATTGCAGGCGACTTTAATATGAGTAATATACATTGGGTGCTTTCTGAGGACCAGTCATACTATATTCCTACGAATCTCAAAGCGAAAGATGAATATAACTTCTCCGATAACCTATCTATGTTAGACTTAAAACAATATAACGGGATAACTAATCGACACGGTAAGATTCTTGATTTGGTTGTTTCAAATATACCAACTCGAGTTCATGAGTGTACTGACCCCTTAGTGCCTATCGACCCTTACCATCCGGCATTATTAATTGATCTGGACTTGTACGTTCCTCCATCATTGCACAGTGCGGCAAGAGTTAGATACATCTACAGCAAAGGTGACTATGAATCCCTTAACGCCGATATTGCAGCAATCGACTGGAAATCTCAATTCTCTTTAAAGTCAGTTGATGATTCAGTTGATATATTTAATCAAACTATAATTAATTTGCAAAATAAACACATACCACATAAATCTTGTAGAAATAAAAGATATCCTGCTTGGTACACCTCATCTCTTATTAGAACTATTAAAGAAAAATTTAAATATTTCAAAAGATTCAAAAAATATGGTAATAAATCTGATGAATTAACATTTAAACTATTACGTGACCGAGTGAAATCACTAGAAGCTACTAGTTATTTAAATTATATTAAACTTACTGAAAATTCAATTACTTCCAACCCTAAAGCCTTTTGGACCTTTGTTAAACAAAAACATAACTGTAATGCGATCCCTAGTAGTCTCAATTACAATAACGAATTGTTGACTACTGGCGATACTATATGTGAGGCGTTTTCAGCTTACTTTCACTCAACTTTTCTTAACTCTTCAAGTGCCAACAGTTTTAACCACTCTCAAATTAATACTTTCACACCATCTGTCTCGGATATTTGTGACGTAGAAATAAAAGTTAGTAACGTAACTAATCTTCTTCGTAAACTAGATACTTCTAAGGGAGCGGGACCAGATAATATATCAGCTAATCTTCTTGTTCGGTGTTCACCATCTATATCACTGCCAATTTCACTACTCTTTAAAATGTCCTTAACAACAGGTGTAGTTCCACGTGTTTGGAAATCTGCCTATATAACACCAGTTCATAAGAAAGGACCTAAAACTGAAATAACCAACTACAGGCCCATATCTAAGCTTTGTGTCATTGCCAAAGTCTTCGAAAGAACTATTTATGACCAAGTATACCCTGCAATAGCGTTATCACTTAGTCCCTTTCAACATGGCTTCCTAAGGGGACGTTCAACAGTTAGTAACCTTATTCTGTTTCATGATTATATTACTGAAGCTTTGGATCTTGGCAAACAGGTTGATGTCGTTTATACGGATTACAGCAAGGCATTTGATCGAATCGATCATATGATCCTACTACATAAGCTTTTTACCATCGGTATAAGAGGAGACTTGCTCAGGTGGTTCTCCTCCTACATCCAAAATAGATCACAGGCGGTAGCGATCAATAATTACATTTCTAGTTGGGCCTCTGTGCCCAGTGGTGTCCCGCAAGGCTCGCTATTAGGTCCTCTACTATTTGTGATCCATATAAACGACATTGCCTCTAGTCTGGATTCATCAAGTTTGCTGTGTTTTGCAGATGATATGAAAATTTTTACCACTATATCTTCCGTTGATGACATGTCTGCACTCCAGGATGACTTAAGTCGCCTTGAAAATTATTGTCATATCAATAAACTTGAGCTCAATCCCTTAAAATGCTCTGTCATTACATTTACCAGGAAGCGGGTTGCTTTGACTATGAACTACACTTTGGGAGGCCAAATCTTGCCAAGATGTAGTGATGTAAGGGATCTGGGTGTTATCCAGGACAGTAAACTACTCTTTGATAAACATGTGGATACTATTGTTAAAAAGGCTTCTAAGTCACTTGGTTTTATAATGCGGATCTCTAAATGTTTCTCCGAAGCAAAAACTCTTAAAGTACTTTACTGTGCCTATGTAAGGAGTCATTTAGAATATGCATCTGCACTATGGAATCCACGCTATTTCAAATACATTGACCGTATTGAAAAGTTCAAAAACATTTTATTAAGTATCTTTGCTATCACCAAAAAATTCCATATGACTCTAAAAACTATCTAAAATTATGCCAAAAATTTCACTTACTGCCACTCGGAATTCGGAGAAATATAGCGGATATTTTATTTCTATTAAAAGTATTAAATGGTGACATAGATTCCCCTGATCTCCTATCCAAAATTAACTTTAATGTACCTTGTAAGACCTTTCGATTTAATCCACCCATACGTGTACCACATACATCAACTAACTATAGACAAAATAGTTTTATTGTGCGAGCAAGTAATAACTTTAACGATATCTGCAAACAGTATGATCTTGATCCGTTTTTGACCACGGTTCCCTCAGCGAGGAGGTGTTTGAGCCTAAATTTTTTCCAAACTAATTTCTCTAATTGTTGATAGAACCTGTTTCTCTAATTGTTTTTCTATCAGTATTGAAGTTGTGGAAAGAACATTTTGACTGCGGCTCCTTATTATCCTTATTATATTTAAAATTTGTAACCTGTTACTATAAGTGAGGACTTGTAATTGGCTTTTAGTTAACTACACCATTGTTATAAATAATTAGTTATAGCTGTTAGTCCTCCAAATGAATAAATAAATAAATAAATAAATAAATAAATAAATAAATAAATTTGGTATGGAGATAATTCGAGCATCTGGGAAACTGGAAAGTTTTAGGCTACTTCTTATTCCGTGAAAATGTATAAGTGGGACCTTTATAAAAAAAAAACTCTTTCGTACGACCGCGGCTGCGGGCAAAAGCTAGTCAGCTTATAAATTTTCATCTGGGAAGATATAATGTATCTTAAATGTTTGACTTTACGCTCAGATATGAGTTTTCCGATGAAATGTATAAATACTTTACGACTAATACGTATATAATTAAATAACTGAAGAAATATTAAGAACAGTGATTATGAATTTATAGTTTATTGTACTCTCCGGAGTAAGATAAAGTGGTCAGCAGAAGACTTTTCAGATTAACACAACCTACTGCAGGTACCACCTTTGCAACACGTTTCTAATCTAAGGGTTAGAAAAGTGTTGCATGCCTACATCGCGTCATACAAGGAACACACCCTGCAAGTTTCAGATCTACGGTCAGAGGTTTGGGCTCTGCGTTTAACTGTCAGTCAGTCATTCAGGACAAAGCATTTTACATGTATAGATTGATAATACAATGCTGTAATTAATAAAGAGAATCTACTATCATTAATTCGAGGGAAACATTGTCAGCTGATGCATGTAATTATGTAATAGAAGCTCTCGCCTAACACCTGCGTTATAACTTTCAAGGCATCAGCTGACGGTTTTTGCCCCGGCATACAGCCAGCTGACATATATATTTATTCATAGTTGCGTATAAACTATCATCAGGTAAATTTGTAGTTGAGAGGAAATCACTGAAATGATATATTTTTTTACATGTTTGATTGACCAGCTGACGCATAATGCCCCAAGTTACAGTCAGCTGATTATTTTTTTTCTTCAAGATATCGGGTTAGCTACAATTTAAAATGATTCTTAGTTGGGAGGAAATGACTGAATAATATATTTTTTTCTACATCTTTGGGAGGCTACCACCGCTCATGGCACCCACGGAGCCGAAGCTGACGTTCACGAGGCTTTATGATACACGTCTCTGATGCGTCTCACCAATTATCGTTTGAGAGAAACTTGGTCATCGAAATCTGTCACAGGCCCACTGACCACAACAATCCCGCTAGTTTTTGGACTCATGTCAAAACTAAACGTAACCAAATGAAACAGCTGTGTGAGTACACATATAAGAATAGGAGTGTCATAGGGCAAGAAGCTGTGGATTCATTTGCAAATTATTTCAGCTCGGTTTTCTTGAAGGCTGTTCCAAAGCTAGATGCTCAAGTTGCAGAATCCATGTCTTACGACTGCCCGAACCTCCCATCTATAGCATTGAACTACGTTTCTTCACGTGATCTGCAACTAGCCGTCAAGAAACTAAAAGCATTTTCTGCTGTAGGCCCTGATGGAATACCTGGATTCTTGGTCAAGGATTGTCTTTGTGCGCTGGAGTCTCCTCTTTTATACATCTTCAACCTTTCCCTGCGAAGTAGCATTTATCCCACTAGGTGGAAAGTCAGTAAAGTAACTCCAGTACCTAAGAGCGGATCTTTGAATGATGTTGAAGCACAGAGGCCAATTGCGGTTCTCTCGATTTTTGGGAAAATATTTGAGTCTATAGTAAACCGGGGTATCACAGCCCAAATCTGTCACCGCTTCTGTAATTCTCAGCATGGTTTTCGTCGTGCGCGTTCTACTACAACAAATCAAGTTGTGTTTGTAGATTATGTGGTAGCTGAAATGGACGCAAGTAAACGTGTAGATGCTGCATATTTTGATTTAGCAAAAGCATTTGACGTAGTAGACAATGACATCCTACTGTCTAAATTATCGCGTTTTGGCTTTACCCCACACCTGCTGAAATTTTTTGCTAACTATCTGAGAGATCGAAGGCAATACGTCCAATTGGGTAAATTTATTTCGGAAGATTATTATACTAGATCGGGTGTAAGTCAGGGATCTACATTAGGACCAACTTTATTTTTGTTGATGATTGATGATCTTCCGAAAGTCTTATCAACTACCAAATGCTTGATGTTTGCCGATGATATGAAGCTCTTTCACGGGATTGGAGGTCCTCTAGACAATGCGAACTTTCAACGTGATATTGACGCTGTGGCTAATTGGGCTGCGGTCAACAATCTGAAATTCAATATCGCCAAATGCAAGGTGATTTCTTACACTAGATCTCGTGAACCAGTAAACCAATTGTATACTCTATACCGGGTGGAAGGGAAACGCTCTCTATACCGGAACGGTAAGAGAGAAGAACCATAACATTAACGAAAAACTATATTCATTTGCAAAGCTAAGCGATAATACTTACGATTTTAGTATTTCCGTAATTCATGCGCGCGCAATGTAAAGCGTACAAAAAACTGTGCGGCCGTCGCGCTGCGCCGGCACCGGCCCGCGGTCGTTAACCCGCCAGCTGACGTACGTGTTTCATTACGATTTTTTTTAAATATTGACCTTTTTTTACTATGTTTTTCAGAATAATAGTTTGATTTATCTATCCATACGTGAAGCTGTACAGAAATTTGAGAAAATCCTACTAAAATTGTAACTATGCGATCGCGATTTTTTTAGTGCCATCACGTCAGGAATCACCTGTATTCGTTTCCGAGAGCGTTTCCCTTCCACCCGGTATGGTGACACTCTGGAGAGGGTACATATGATCCGTGATTTAGGTATACTCATGGATAGTGAGCTAAGGTTTGATAAGCACATTACGGCTATTTGTAAAAAAGCAAATAAAACTATGGGATTTGTAACTCGAACTGCCGCTCAGTTTAGAGATATAAATATTCCTATATTATTATACAACGCGTATGTACGTAGTGTGCTTGAATTTGGTGCTGTTGTTTGGGATCCGAAGGAGGTAAAATATTCTCTTATGATAGAAAGAGTCCAGCGTAAATTTGCCAGGTATCTCTATAAGAGGAATTTCGGTTATTACCCTTTTCTTTTCCCATCTTTATTCGTCTCTGGCATGGTAGGGCTTCTTACGCTAGAGCTCAGGCGCAAGCTCGTACTGATTATACATTACATATTGTTAATACGTAACAGAGTAGATAATCCTTGTGTTCTGTCGCGTCTGAACTACTATGCCCCGCAGAACTATATTCGCGTAGGCCAGCGTCGCCGGCATCAGCTGTTATCGTCATCTGATGACTTTCGCACACAATATGCTAAAAATGCACCTACGGCAAGAGCTGTCAGAGTCATAAACTCGTTTCTAAATGAGGTTCAAAATGCCGATATACATGTTGATCCCATCAGATGTTTATATAAATATACTATATTTCATTTAAGTAAATTATAGTTGTAATATGTTCTTAGTATAGTGTAACATTGTGAGCGTTTTGGCTTAGCTGTAAGTTCACAATTGTATATATTTAAATAAATAAATTCATGTCTTGCAAACTTACAATTGATATATTATTGTAGCATTACACAATCAACTGTCAATGTCTGTGACAACTTTTTAAATACAAAAGAAATGTTTTAAAGCAGCTTAGAGATAAGTCACCTCAGAATAATAACTAAAGCCATTAGTTATTATTCTGAGAAAGTCACTATCTTCAAATATAAATAGTTGAACTGTTTTACCATTGTTATTTGTTATTTATGTTTAATTGACCACTACACTAATGTCTTGAGGTTTAATATTTAAACGGGTTTCATGTTTTATGTTTTAAATTTTTAAATATGTTTTATTTGTTTTGTTTTGATTATTGAATATTGATTTTAATTTTATATTTAGTTTTAATTTTATTTTTGATTTTCACTTAATTTCCATTTTGGTTTAATTTTTAATTTTAATTTTGATTTTAATTTTGATTTTGATTTTAATTTTAATTTGGTATTTGATTTAGATTTTAATTTCGATTTTAATTTCGATTTTGATTTAGATTTTAATTTTTGAATTTGACTTTAATTTTAATTTCGATTTTGATTTTAATTTTAATTAATTTTTATTTTTGCTTTGATCCTAATTTTGATTTTAATTAATTTTAATTTTTGTTTTGATTCTAATTTTGATTTTGAGTTTGATTTTAATTTTAAATTAGATTTTAATTTAGAGTTTAATTTTGATTTTGGTTTTAATTTTAAATTTAAATTTAAATTTTTAGTTTTTAATTTTGATTTTAGTTTTGAATAATTCAATTTCTTTTATTTGTAAGCATAGTCATTTTTTGTTTTTTAATACATAGTTTTTTGTATCACGTATGGTAGATGTTGTGACTGCCTTAAACAAGTGGTACATTTATATAATTTTTTGTAAAATACCTCTTGTCTCTTTAGTATAAGTTTTTATTGTACCCACTACTGGCTGTCCTTAAAAATAAATAAATAAAACTCTAGAGGTCATATTATAAGATTTTATGTTTGTTCCATTTGTTGTATCATTATCAGGCGTGTGATAAATGAGATTGGCCACTTGTTTAAATACGTATTTATAAAAATGATTGGAATAACAATGGTTCTTCATATTAACCTATCCATATTTGCAATGTGTTCACGGGGGAACAAAACATCACTTGCAAATTAAGCGCAAGTCGTTTTTACGCGCCTACCCATAGGATTCTATATGAGGATTTTTTAATGACAGCTGTCAAACTAACATGGAATACTGATGTCAAAATGCCTGCTGCAAACTTCAATCGCGAAAAGAGCTTGAACAGTGATGCGACTCGCAGCGTAGTACGGTAGTAACCCCACGCTGTGTGTAGTTTATTGATGAACATTATTCATCCCAATATGTCGCATCTTTAGGATGAAAACGACACAATTCAAAAAGATAGAAAATTGAGTTATCGTTATAAAATTACTTAAAACGAAGTTCTCAATACAATAATAGTTCAAACACAGCCATATTCAAGCAGGAAAAGGACAAAACTGTTATATTAGTCCCATTTTTACTATATTTTTATAAATAAGGGACTAGTTTTTAGTCATTTAAAAATGACAACTCAATTTTAATTTTTTTTAATTGTGTTGTTTTCGTTCTAAAGGTGTTATGTACGTGTAGTTAATATTAACCTTGTTGAGATAGTCTGCGAGTCTGGGCAGACTCATGACGTGCGGCACGAGTGAGGCGAGCGCGAGACTGATGGCCTGCAGCTGGCACTGCTGCGACACAGACAGCACCGGGTTCGTTACACCTGACTGCTGGATGCTGGAAACATACATAGATATTGATACATACATATATACTCACGCCTTATATCCCCGAAGGGGTAGGCAGAGGCGCAACTAGTGCATCCACTTTTCGCCGTTATTCCGTCCCATGATGTGATAGGGGGCGAGCCTATCGCCATATCAAGCACAAATTCCTGACTCCGAGCTGATACTGAATAGAAAAACTCAATATCACTTTGCCCGACCCGAAGATCGAACCCGAGACCTCAGCACTGCAGTCGTACCATAATACAACTACGCCACCTGAGGCAGTATGTAGATGTTGATGTAATAATCTTTTCTGTCTTGGTGGCGTAGTTGCGATGTGTACTGTTCAATACAACTCTGAGGACTTCAGTCTGAAGTGTATGGCGCTTGATATAGGTAGGCTCACCCCCTATCATAACGGGACGGAACACTAGACGGAAATTAGGTAACCTTATTGCACTTTTGCCTACTATTTCGGGGATAAAGGCGTAATGTGTGTGTAAAAAAATATATTTAAGGGTATCGGTGACGTCATCGTGTATCGCTATAAGTCCTGGACAGACCGAAACATGTGAAAAAAAATTCAGCGTCATCTTTTCCGGTAACCTTTTTTAAGCTATTGATAATAGCTACATGACTCGAGCATGTGATGGCTTCCTAGAGCCCATTAGATCCTTCCTAAGATTGTCGACGATAGCCTCCTCTTTTTTGACGTGTCGGTTAAGACCTAGTCAGTAAATAACTCACGCGAGTACGAGCTGCAACATGTCGGCCACGGTCTCCTCGCAGCACACCTCGATGCACAGCAGCGCGATCGTCGTGTAGATCGCCTCGATGTTACCTAGTCGGTTAGGTAACTCACGCGAGTACGAGCTGCAACATGTCGGCCACGGTCTCCTCGCAGCACACCTCGATGCACAGCAGCGCGATCGTCGTGTAGATCGCCTCGATGTTACCTAGTCGGTTAGGTAACTCACGCGAGTACGAGCTGCAACATGTCGGCCACGGTCTCCTCGCAGCACACCTCGATGCACAGCAGCGCGATCGTCGTGTAGATCGCCTCGATGTTACCTAGTCGGTTAGGTAACTCACGCGAGTACGAGCTGCAACATGTCGGCCACGGTCTCCTCGCAGCACACCTCGATGCACAGCAGCGCGATCGTCGTGTAGATCGCCTCGATGTTACCTAGTCGGTTAGGTAACTCACGCGAGTACGAGCTGCAACATGTCGGCCACGGTCTCCTCGCAGCACACCTCGATGCACAGCAGCGCGATCGTCGTGTAGATCGCCTCGATGTTACCTAGTCGGTTAGGTAACTCACGCGAGTACGAGCTGCAACATGTCGGCCACGGTCTCCTCGCAGCACACCTCGATGCACAGCAGCGCGATCGTCGTGTAGATCGCCTCGATGTTACCTAGTCGGTTAGGTAACTCACGCGAGTACGAGCTGCAACATGTCGGCCACGGTCTCCTCGCAGCACACCTCGATGCACAGCAGCGCGATCGTCGTGTAGATCGCCTCGATGTTACCTAGTCGGTTAGGTAACTCACGCGAGTACGAGCTGCAACATGTCGGCCACGGTCTCCTCGCAGCACACCTCGATGCACAGCAGCGCGATCGTCGTGTAGATCGCCTCGATGTTACCTAGTCGGTTAGGTAACTCACGCGAGTACGAGCTGCAACATGTCGGCCACGGTCTCCTCGCAGCACACCTCGATGCACAGCAGCGCGATCGTCGTGTAGATCGCCTCGATGTTACCTAGTCGGTTAGGTAACTCACGCGAGTACGAGCTGCAACATGTCGGCCACGGTCTCCTCGCAGCACACCTCGATGCACAGCAGCGCGATCGTCGTGTAGATCGCCTCGATGTTACCTAGTCGGTTAGGTAACTCACGCGAGTACGAGCTGCAACATGTCGGCCACGGTCTCCTCGCAGCACACCTCGATGCACAGCAGCGCGATCGTCGTGTAGATCGCCTCGATGTTACCTAGTCGGTTAGGTAACTCACGCGAGTACGAGCTGCAACATGTCGGCCACGGTCTCCTCGCAGCACACCTCGATGCACAGCAGCGCGATCGTCGTGTAGATCGCCTCGATGTTACCTAGTCGGTTAGGTAACTCACGCGAGTACGAGCTGCAACATGTCGGCCACGGTCTCCTCGCAGCACACCTCGATGCACAGCAGCGCGATCGTCGTGTAGATCGCCTCGATGTTACCTAGTCGGTTAGGTAACTCACGCGAGTACGAGCTGCAACATGTCGGCCACGGTCTCCTCGCAGCACACCTCGATGCACAGCAGCGCGATCGTCGTGTAGATCGCCTCGATGTTACCTAGTCGGTTAGGTAACTCACGCGAGTACGAGCTGCAACATGTCGGCCACGGTCTCCTCGCAGCACACCTCGATGCACAGCAGCGCGATCGTCGTGTAGATCGCCTCGATGTTACCTAGTCGGTTAGGTAACTCACGCGAGTACGAGCTGCAACATGTCGGCCACGGTCTCCTCGCAGCACACCTCGATGCACAGCAGCGCGATCGTCGTGTAGATCGCCTCGATGTTCTCCAGCGTGTTCGACTCCAGCTGGAGACCTGCGAATCATTTATAGTATCAATACCAGACCTGCGGGGCTATCGGCTAATTTTGACGTTTCGAGTGAACAACGAAACATTGATGTCAACCGAAATTTTGTAGCCATTGGTATTGCGTATGATATTATAGCTACAGTCAACGCGAGTGCCCATCAACGAACCATATGACATCTCTACTTTTTTTATCGACGTTACGCGGCTAAGTTATACACACCAATTAGACGTACAGCCGTAATGGATGAATTGGTCTTTTTTATTTAGCGGCTTGACATTGTCAAAATCATTGCCTGACAGCGATGGAGCCATAACTTAAAAATATGTGAATTGAGTTGAACGGTGCGTTTGAATCTTCAGAATAATATAATGGAATATGGTGCGGAAATCGTAACAATATGAAAATTGTTTGTGCTCGAATGTGGAAGTACTTTTGGGTTAGATATAATTATACTGTGACATGTTTTTACGAAGAAACAAAACCCAAAGCCCATTTGGCCCCCAACCGAGTCAATATCCTAGTAATTATACAAACTTGGGAATCAGACGCTTTTAAATTTAATGCAGTAGCAGACAGTGTAAATCAATTAACGTAAGTATTAATATTATATTCATTATGTAATAAAATTAATTCTTGTAGGTAATAATATCGTATGCCGTATCAGCCTGCTAAGGGCGTGGGCGCTTAACCATTTTTTGTCTTTGCAATAAATAAACTATTCCACTTGAGTACCAAACCGAAGATCAACCCACTTACCTATTTATTCTATGTGGTTGCAGCAGTATTCTCAACTAACCTTAACTAAAGGTTCTATTCAACATTCATGGAGAGTATTGCTTTTGTTAGCTCTTTTCATTTTAGTATGCTGTATCTGTTGTGTAGAAATATGCCAAGTCTCCTAATTATAAACAACGCAAGACTTGTTTCTTAATACAATAAACATAACGGCATTGTGTAATGTACGAAAAATTAATGCATGTCTATAATTTTTAGAGTTGAAAAAGTGGAGGAACGGAT
Source organism: Lapara coniferarum (assembly GCA_949316025.1). Classification (NCBI taxonomy): domain Eukaryota; kingdom Metazoa; phylum Arthropoda; class Insecta; order Lepidoptera; family Sphingidae; genus Lapara; species Lapara coniferarum. The sequence continues at coordinate 35,346,154 of OX438926.1, forward strand.
TTTAGGCGGCTCCGATATTGAGAAGCACATGGCTGTCTTGAAAAGGATTGCTGTAGACCTGTGGTTGTGGAAAGACCTAGAACAATACATAATTGACAACAACTGTACACCTCAATATATATAATTATACTTTATTATTGTGCCTTAATTAACCAATGTTGCATTTTTTATTTCTCTACCTTCTTAATGTGATAATGAATACAAACTTGAATAGTGTTTCTTTAATAAACATTATTAAATATATTTTACCTACATCATTTTATTAAGAATCTAAGGAGATCTATTTTTATTAAATTTATATATTTATATATTTATTGCTATATTAGGTACATGTTATAATATTAACATTATCAAACAATAAATACATTTTATTACAAGATACAAGTATAATTTATAAGCAATACATATTTCATGTCTACTCTTATATTATTAATCACATTAGTTATAATTTATAATATTATCAAGAATATCTATCGACGAGCGAGACTCGTACATAATACAAAAAATCTACAAATTGAAATAAAATTATTTTGTAGGTTTTATAGCGGTTTTTAATTTAATATTTTTTCTCCCGACGTATCGAAGATAGAAGACTTTACAGCCTTCATGGTCACTATGCAAATTTTGGCGTCGAAGAAAATATAACTTAAAAAACCGCGATAAAATCCGCAAAATAGTTTTATTTCCAAGTCTAACATTCGCGTAAATAATATAAGAAATCATTAAATCGACAAATATTCGCGCTCACATATAAATAAAATAAAGCTTGCGATTATAATCATTACAAATTAAAAATCTTAAATTTCTAAACGTTTCTATTTAGCTATTTTACTACGTTACTCGGCCGGATAATAGTGTTAATCACTTTCCGAGGCAAAAACACTGCTATTGAATAGTGGCTTTCAGAAAAATGTTGACAGATACGGTGTCTATCAATTTGATGTCAACTTTGCTTAGACAATACCAATAGCTATAATTTTCCATAGCAATCCACACTATCGATATCCACCGTGACGTCACCGGTGACCATCAATGTTCAAGAGCACCGCGAGTTGTCCACCGGTGTTAGCCAATACGAAATCGGTGATTTGACAGTTAATTGATGTACACTTCCACCGGTGCTTATCAGTTTTCGATGTCAACTGAGATACATAATAGCCCGGCTGTATTAGCTATCCCGCTGGGTACAAGGCTTCTTCTAGAATCTAGTATCTAGGCCTTAGTTCACCAACTCTCTCGCAAGAAGAGTTCCGCACAAGAACATTATTTAGTACGCACGCGTACTCACGCCTTGCATCCCAGGAGGGGTAGGTAGAGGCGCAACTAATGTACCTACTTTTCGCCATGCGTATGCCGTCCTATGATGTGATAGGGGGCAAGCCTATCGCCATATCGGGCACGAATTCCAGACTCTAAGCTGATACTATTTAGAAAAATCCAATATGACTTTGGCCAACCTGGATATCGTACCTGAGACCTCAGAATAGCAGTCGTACCGTAATACAACTACGCCACCGAGGCAGTCAATATGTATTATTTTATTATGTATTATTCATTAAGTATTTATTGCTTGAAATTTGACCGCCCGGAAGACATTTTCCGAGTGAAAAATCCTACCGTGTTCTTTTCTGGGATAAAACGTATCCTATGCGTATATCTTGGTTGGTATCTCGAACATGGTTTATCTATGTATTAAATTTTATTCAAATTGATTCAGTAGTTTCTACAATTACTTCTTATAAACATCCAAACATGTTCACAACTTAACTTTAAAAGTCATCTCATCTCAGCTAAAAAAATAATATTAGACATAGTGGACTAAATCGAATATATTTTTACACATGCCCAGCAGTGGGCCAGTATGATACAGGCCTATCAGTAATATCAGAATACCATTAAGCTGTGTTCTGGCACACGTGTTCCCTCCCTCTTACAACGGCATAATTGTATCGATCGTTAAGGGATAATCTTGTCCCTTGACGGTCGACATTTTTTTGGACTTCACTTAGCTTAACATCACGTGCAGTTAAGTTACTTTGCCGAGCTACGAATTAAAAAAATATATATCAGAGGACTATTGTCTTTATACCTTCATACAGAGAGCTGAAGATGGCGTATCCGTGCTTGGTGATGAACATGATGTCCTGTCGCGAACACTTCTCCACGGTCAGGCCAAGCTCCGCGTAGTTCACACTGGAAGCAATAAGAGCGAATATTGATTAACAAAATCATGTTCTTTTTATTATTTTGTTTTATGCTTAGTTAGGTTAGGATGGGTTAGAATATTTTTCATTATATATTTTTCTGTTGTATTTTATTTTTTACATACTGACGCAGGAAATTAATGTGGAGTTGGCGACAAAAAATATTACACAAGCAGGCATTTGTAAAGTAGCCTAGTAGTATCAAATTACCCTATCATTTTGAGTGTGCCATCAACTTTAAATAGATAAAAATGATCTCACGTGGGCTGAACGAGTCTCGGCGCGTTGTGCCTCCTGTCCAGTAGCGTGTGCAGGACCCTCTGCAGGAGCACCCTGGCGCCCGGGGGAGCCGCCCCCGCCCGCACCAGGGCGTCCAGAAACGCGCCAGGGAACGCCTTCGACAACTCCACCGTGCGGTATGTCGCGCCAACCTGTACGCCATTGTCATCTCATGATATAACCCACAATTTTTCCATCGGAAAGCAAGTATGATCATCTCCCTCAAGTTTTATAACACAGCCAGAGAAGTAGCAAAGTCCTTGCCGCACTTAATGGGGGAGGAAGGAGAGTCAAGTGGTAAGATATTTACTGAACCTCTAATAGGGTAGTTTCCTATGTTTGATTTTATGTGTAACAGAAAATAATACGAAAAACAAATTCTTCCGTAAAATCAGAATTTAAATCAGTTATTCATATTTGAAATATTGTTGTGAGCAAAAGTGGGGACGCAGTGGAGATATCGCGTCATTTGTTTCGCACGCACGCAGCGTTATGGCTGGCAACACTCAGTGACGTCACATTCTGCAGTGTCCGTTATCTGACAGATGCCCTTCCACCAAACTTCAAAGCTTTATAACTCATTTATTATTGCTTGTATTTTAAAAATTCTTTTTCTTCTAGATTTTAGAAGATATAAATGTTTGATAAATGTATTCAAAAAAAAGTAGTCAACTAGTCTATTGTCATATGATAACATTGCCCATTTACATATTCAGGCTTTTTTTCGATTTGCCTCCGCAATGATAAAAAGACATACCTAGTGATAATGATTCACTAATCACGATCAAAATACCCACATTGCTTTAGGGACTGAACACTTGAATAGAAAGAGATTAAGGGGGGGGGGGGGGCATTCTAAAACATAATACTTTTATTTACTTGTCAAACAGCAGTGTGCAAGCACTGTTGTGTTTCGGTTTGAAGGGCACTGTAGCCAGTGTAACTACAGGACATAATGAGACTTAATATCTTATGTCTCAGGGTGACGCAGTGGAATGTCACGCAGTACTTTGTAATTCAAAGTTCTAGTATGGTATTACTTCTATTTACTGGCAGTCGTATCGCTTACCATCAGGCGAGCGGCATGCTCGTTTCGTCATTAAGTAGGAACAAAAATCTTATAAGAGGAATTATTGACTACGAGAGAGGATTCAACCTCCGAC